>CAJINU010000083.1:250993-509100 GCA_905178165.1 Amoebophrya sp. A25
CACACACACACACACACACACACACACACACACACACACAAACACACACGCGCGCGCGTATGCATATACCCACGCACACACATGCCCGCGCGTGAGTATATATATATATATACTTAAAGCATATACCTCCACGCAGGTAATATATAGAGAACGATATATATACACGCTGACAGATAGGGCCACCTGTGTGCATACGTATATACATACACACGCGCACGCTCATCGCTACGGCTGTCTATTTATATTTATATATACACACTGCATTTCTATACACACCACGCACGTGCGTGCTTCATATTTATATATATGGAGCAGATACATAGACACGCGTCGCGTATGTGAGTGAGTAGATACGACACGTACCTACACGCCTCCGCGCGTGGCGCGCGTGTGTGACTGAGTGCGTTTATATATTAACTTATATACGCTTCGCGTGAGTGTGCGCGCGTGTGTCAGTCTATATATATACGCACACACATATGCGCGCGTATACACACACGCACACTATAGATAATGCCTGATGTGCACGCTATAAAAAAACTATAATTAAACACAGGCGGGCGATTGCTGTGCGTGTGTAAGAGTATAAATATACTTAGACACACGCGCGAGGTTTGTATATGCATAGATATAGAGACAAGATAGAGGGCGCGCAAGATAGACGCCTGCGCGTATGAGTATAGCCAGGCACTCACATGCGTCCACTCTCGGAGCGTGGGCCTCTAACTATGTGCATTCGCTCCACCGAAGTCCATAGGTGTAGACGCCTACTCGTATAGTATATAAATACGCGCGCACTTACTTGCGTGCGTGGGTGTTTGCTTATATATATAGACACGCACACAGACACACACACACACGCACACACGCACACGCGCCGACGTGTGTGCTAAGTATATATATAGAAACACACGGGGGGGCGTGGTGTGTAGTATATACTGCACGCATTTGCTCCGGGGTGTCTAATATATAGAGCGCGCGCATATTATGCGCGCACTTATATACACGCACACTATCCGCGTTGATAAGTACGCGCGCACCTATATACTACGCGCGCGTGCGTATATATAGATACACACGCACACACGTAGTGCCTATATATATTTATAGCGTGTGGATATTTATACGCATAGAGATGCAAATACGTCGGCGCTTATTCATTTACTTACGCGCGCGCTATCTATACACAGCAGACACACGTGGCCCCTACGTATCTATATCGCGTGACTCTAAGACAGCTGGCGCGGTTACTCACTAAGTAGCAGCAGGCTGCGCGTCTATGCTTTTGCTGATGGTGGCTGGCGGCTACATACTGACTAGCAAACCCACCACGCGACGCCTTACGCGTGTACGGTCTGGGCCGTTCTGTACTGTAGGACTAACTTGCGTGGGGCTTAGAAATATACGCACGCGCGTCTGCTGTTACTCTATGCGCATAACCAACACGCAGGGCGCTGCGTGTTTGTTCTCGTGTAAACATGTAGAAACTAAGGAGCGAAGGCGCCCCCGGCGCCTGTGGGTATTATCCAACTTACAGACTACCTCACTGAGGCTCGGGGCTGCGTTTATGGGTGTCCGCGTATCTATCGACCCATCGGCCCTGCGTGTCTATGTGTGTACCTATCGCGGGCCGACGGATTGGAAAGCGCGCGCTGTAGCTAGGCCGGTGGACGGACTGACGGACGCACGGGACCCACAGACACAAAGCCAGGCGCCGGGCGTCAGCCTGTAGGCATATTTATAGCTACCGCATGGGGTGCGGCTGTGTTTATCTAGGAACATACATACTATGAGAGACGCTCGCGCACATGCTACGGGCATAGACAGAGTGCCCCTGCCAGTGAATGGATAGGGAGGCCACTTATATCCAGCAAGCCGGTTCGCTGCGGTGTGAAGGTGCTGGGCATGCGTGAACACGCAGAAAGGCGCCCAAATCAAAACAGACAAACAAGCAAACGAATGACGCCGCGGCGCAACACCTGCGGGGCGGGGGTGTCTTTTCTTACGTGCTTCCTTGGCGCAGGTCAGAGAGTGCCCACGCAAGTAGACCAGAAAACTTACACGCCTAGGGCGTTGCCATGCGTGTGGGGCAGTAGATAGAAAGACACACACACGCAGGCAGGGGCTTCGTTCGCCTTCGATGTATGTACGTGCGTAGGTACTCCAAGGCGCGCGCGCTATCGAATATAGGCCGACGCGCGCGCACATTTGTCCACCGAGTTTACTGACTGCTTCGCCCTCGGTGTCTGAGCTTGCTGATAGCTTACTGCGTGCCTGTGTGTGCTATGCGAGTAAATCTTGCGCGCCAGCAGCTTCGGCCGCCCCCGATGCGTGTGCATTTTCGTGCGCGCTCGCGTGTGTTTGTTTGCCGGCATTCATTGGCCCAGCCTGTCGGCAATCAATCCCCCGGGTTCGTGTCTGATGTGCGTACTACCTCGGTGAACTTTTCTGGATAGATTAGAAAGGATGACTCACGGGCACGCATTTCGGCCGTCTCATCTTCCTCGCAGGTTGGTCCCTCGTCGGTGCTAGCTTACCTAGCTAGACACCTGGAGCCGCCAGAGGGCACGCTCGCAGGCCGCGCAGCTCTGCCCTCTCAGAATGAAAGTGCGCGCGCCTCTGTGTCTCTGCTTACTCATACACGACGCGACGCACAAAGAAAATTAAGGCCCAGCAGCTTCGCCCTCAGTGTAAGCGTTATAGGTAATCAAGCCCCCTCGTGTTAGGTTGCTAGGGTGATGCCGGTGCCTGTCTATGTTGCAGGTTCTTCCTTTGTTTTCGATGGCTGGCCGTTCCGGTCGGTGCTCAATTATGCTAGAGCGGCCCACGCTTATGCACACGCTCGCAGCTAGACGCGCGCGCCCGCTTGTGCCTAGTTAGTTTGCACCGACCCACCGACGGACTCGCCTCCCCGCAGCGAAATACGGGCCAAGTGTTGCGGCAGGAAGTGGCGCGGGTGTGTCTTTGTGTTGTTTCTCGGAAGGACAGGCCGGCCACCTCTTATCAGTCTAGTCAATAGGTAGGGCGCCTGGGTTTTGCCTTAGGTAGCAGCCACGCCCCCAGCGAATCTGCTACGCTGCCTCGCGGGGGGCGTGGCTGAACGAAAAGACCAGAAACACGAGGGAGCAGGCAGGCCAGGCCGCTAGCTGTCATGGCCAGGCAAGAGCCCGCAGCCATTGGCGCCGCCTTGCTTCACCAGGGTCGGCCCTGACACTCTCACACAGACACAGACTAATCCACTCACTAGGCTGACCAGTTGAGGGCTGCAGCTGGTGGCCGAGTTAATAGATTGACACATAGGAAGGGGGCCGCGTTTTCTTCGTTCTTAAGCCCTACCTCACTTGAAGCGCGCCAGGCAACGCCGAGGCGCGGCCAAGGTTCTCCCGATCGCTACCCAGTGCCCCGACGGCCGGTCGCGCTTCTCCCCCTATCAATCTCTGCACAGCCCGCGCCGACCCGGCCGACGGGCCATCCAGGTCCACGCCCGGCCTTCCTTCTCCTTCTCTTTCTTTTTGCTCTTTCTTCTCCTTGTTTGGGGGTCTCCAAGTCGTTCACGCAGTTGGCCAGGCCTTGTCCTGGACCCCCTTACCGCCCCGGGCTGCTTCTCAATCGGTCCATCCAATTCCAGTGGTAGCTACTCTGCAGCAAAGGGGTTCCTCCGTCTGCAGCAGAGTGGGCTACTGACTCATTGAAAGAATGACAACGCGTCGCAACCTAATTCATTGGCCAACAGATGGCTTTGGAGTAACTGCTTCTGCTAACATAGTCTATCACGTGCGTCTCCGTCGGCATCTCATTAACCCTACCAGAGTGCGTAGTCTGTTACTTGCTCAAAGGGTTGCGTAATGATTTTTAGTCTTTCACTCAAGAAATTATATGAAAAGATGCTGCACAATGAATCTTGTAGGAATAGTATAAATCCGGAATACATATTGAGTCACTCAATAGATACTATTGAATTCAGAGCACTAGCCTTAGAAGTGTAGTAGCGTGTCGTTCTCAGATCACAGCAGCGGGATCAAGCTGCCAAGCCTTGTGCCGTGGTATCGAGTAATTCTACGCATCCAGTTAGTATATAACTACATGGCCCGAGAGCAGCTCGAAACGCGGAAGCTGTCTCTGTCTGCTTCTTTACTGAAAGAAAACAAAATAGAGATCTAGCGCTAGCAAATGAAATCAAATTTTTGCGGATCTAGCTGGGCCTTGTATCTATAGTAGAGCGGGCTGTACGTAGTCACACACAAGGCATACGCGTTTCCTCTTGTCACTACACTACCACTGTTTGTTTTCAGCCTTCTGATTCAGTGTTCCTCGGCTCTGCGACCGTCTATGGCCACACTTCATTCGAGAGAGAAGTTCTGCCTGTGCCCATCGTCGAACGGTAGCAAGCAGCACGTCGGACGTCGTGCTTCGAAGCAAGGCAACAAAGAAAAATGCGGCTTCAAGGTACCACCGAGAGTCCCATACTGATGCAAACATGGAAGTTCGGATAGAGATCTGCAACCTAGAGCAAGAGTGACACAACCTTCGAAACTTCGACGAGAGACTGAGCCGCACAAAGAAGCTAGTACAAGAGAGACGCCCTTTCGATTCAATAGCACGACGTAGAGTCGCTCTGTCGTTGTTTTTTTTGCCAGTAGCTTCGACGTTCGTCCAGTCGGTCCTTTTTCCTCGTTTTTAACGCACACCTCTGTCGCTTCCTCATCGTGTTTTTTTCGTCGTTTGAGTTTTTTCTTATGACAGAAGGCTCAGATAGTCTTTTTTTTCAGAAAGTCTCTTGTCTTTACTCAATGTATCAAACGAATGCGTCGATGAATCAGTAAACCACTTTTTTGGGTACCTATCCAGCGGACTCAGTTTCGCTTTTTGTTTGGAGACCGCCGCGACGATGTGAAAGACGTGCGCGAAATCTTTGCGAAAAGTTGCCGGGGCTGGTCTTCGTTGTCTCTTTGCTTGAAAGGCCAAACCAGGCGCCGAAGCGCCTGGCGCTGCTTTTCGTTTGTTCTGTGTTTCGTCGTTGGTGGCAGCCCCGGCGCTGGTTCGTTGTGGACCGCTCGCATGCCGCTGGCATCGGCGCCGCCCCGGGTGCAGGCGTGGCGCGGTTGTGTGAGCCCCCTGAAGCGTAGGACACCGGGGCGGAGGACAGGGGAAACGCAGGCGGGGGAGCAGTGTCACCATAAGCCGGCGGCGGCCATCTTTCCCCGCTTGAACACCTCCAGCGGCTTCCCGTCTCTTCTGTCACTTTAGAAAAAAAAAAATCTTGGCGAAAAGTTCGCGAAATCTTTGAAAAATCTTCGCGGAATCTTTCCGAAAAGATAGACGCATGAAGTTCCAACATGGTCAAGACTTGTAAACTTTCCGCAAACATTTCGCGAAGATTCTGAAGTTTTCGTCTTCCATGTTTTTTTGATGAAGACATGAAAATGAACCGCCAAGAACAAACTCGCGACAAATTGCAGCGGGAGCGCATAAGACTCCGCGTCTTCTGTGTCTGCTTTGTGTGGTCTTTCTGTTTCTCTCTCCAGAGCTGTGCAGCCTTTTGGGCTGTGCATTTGTTTGGGAATTTGTCGGGCGGCTGCGTCGCAGGCTGGCTCGTTGGCTTGTGGTGCTCTCAGTGCAGTGACCGGGCTGGTCGTGTGTTGGTTCTGTCGGCTCTGCTTTCAGAGGCTTAGCAGACGCCGCGCGAAGTGGACAGGCGTGAAAGCGGCGCGCGTGAGCCCCGGCAACTTTTCGCCAAGATTCTCCGCCGTCGGCAGTCTTCGGGCGCGGCGGTCTCCAATTTTGTCCTGAGTAGTTGTTGCGCCGAGCCTCGTCATCAGTCTTCTTGTAGGAATGTAACTCAGTATCGCTCAAAGGACACAGCGTGACTCCGTTACTTCTCTTTCTCGATCTTCTCACTCACCTCCACAGCAATTCAATTTAGGAAACAAGGAAAAAGAGAGAAACAGGGAAGCCTAGCTTCACTAAACCACTGCCACGCTATTTCAGCATTAAAGTAAGCCTCTGCTTTGTGCATTAGCTACAAGCTTCTTCAGAACTTGACTTACCTGCTAGTTTATTAAATTCAGCACCCTCATCGGCTGAGTAGCATAGATTTCTGACTAAATCTAGAAGGAGCTGAGAGTAGGCATTTCTTTGCTTGCTTCATTTTCGACCGATCAAGGGACTTATAGATGAGAGGCTCTATTGAGTTCTTACCCGATTATCTTCACGTCTGCTAGTCTTACCTAGCGTTACTCTCTCCCGGCTTGCGAAATAGACACTGCCTAAGCCACAGCTTGACTACTGAACTCTTCTAGTTAGTAACCCTACTGGGACTAGATTTTCTTTGCCGTGCATGACACGCTATAGATAGATAAACAAACACCACAGTCGAGCCTCGTTGTTCGTTGCTTATATAGTTGTTGACTGTTACTGACCGATGGCTTCTTAAAAACTAAACCGCTTAAAACGCACATCTATTGGAGCTTAGGCGTCCTCTCGAGTAGTGTTCCATCGAAGGTATTGCGGACTGCCTCATCTTGTTTTCATAGAACAGTGCCTCCAACTCTTTCCGTCCTACTAGAAGATAGCCATCTGCTACTCACATAAGAAATTGCCGCTACACGCATTATATTATAAAAGCCTCAAAGTCTCTACCAGTCAGCAATCAGCTTGGGGCGCGATTAATAGATAGGAAGCATCTCTGTCATATTTCTTAGGCACCACAGAACTCCTGGCGTAGTATCTATCACACCTGATCACCATCCTTTTATACCCACCATAAACGGGAGTCCTTGTCTTCCTGTAGGGTCACCGCACCACTTTGATTCACTGAAAATAAGTACTACCTCGCTGCTTTCTATTCAAGTATCAACTTCATTACTTCAATTTTGCGAGTCCTGGCATTGATTTCTTTGATTTCGATCTCCATTCTATTACTATTGATGCATTAAGATATAACGACATCCACATCGAAGAACGAAGACAGAGAATAGCTAAATAAGCCTCACCTAGTCGATACTAGTAGACTCACAGACGCACGCTTCTAAATAAAAAACTTGAAACAAAAAGATCAACTCACGAAGGTCAACACCACTGAGCTTATTTCTGGTACACTCAAGTCGTGACTCTCAGTCCAATAATAACCCTTCTAATCTATTTATTGAGATTGACTGATACTATCGCGCTGGTCGTTTCGATGGCCAGTTGATGCGAAACAAAGGCTGCAGCATTGAGTATATTTATCTATAAGATTTAGAATAGTTAAAAAGAGTGCATACAGCCAGAATTGATACAGGTAAGAAGCGCCAGCGTTCCACCCAAATTCCCACGCATCAGAAGACTAAAATGAACACGGAATATTACTTACTCATCGCCTCACTCATCGTGTGTTATTTGCATGGATGGCATCCCTCAGCACTGCCAGCATTCAGATAGCTTTCATAAACGCTCGGCTTGTAAGTAACAGCATTCCTACACACAGACTCAATTCCTATCGCCGTCTTAGCTCGTTGTAAACTAGTTAGGCCATTTGAAATAGCGTCTCCCCTACCTACTCAGCAGTAAGTAAATAACATTACGAATTGAACAACCTAGCTTCTATCTCTCCCTAGTATCGAAAGCCCGTTTATCTATTGAAAAGTCTGCTCTTGGCACTAAGATAGCCTCCACCAGAAAATGTCGCCAAGTTCTAGCTCTTCGGGCAACAAGCCTGCAGGCAAGCAGCCTGCAACGTCCTCCACAACTAGAAGTGCAACATTCAATGTTGCTTCTCCCGGTCGAGAACGCACCGCCTCTCCTGGAAAGTACAACTACTCAAATATCTGCCCTCCCATCTCTCGTCCTACAGCCAAGAAGAAATCAAGAATCCTACAAGCTACAGGATCTGGACCTGCGCAAGCGAAAGCCCTTTTGTCCAGCTCCACACAAGGAGCAGGCACCGGGCGACGCGAGTTCAAGGAGTACGTGAATGATAAGATTCGCTCGGTCCCGTGGCTCACCAACACCTGTAGAGCTGACTCCTCCTGGGTAAAATCTGTAGCGGATGTGTGCATGCAGCACTTCAAAAATCATACGAAGTGCTCAAGGGAGCACTTCATGACAGGCAAGTTTGAGCCGTTATGGAAGGGGTGGCAAGAGAGCCAGGCTTTGCAGCAGAATAGGACGATCACAGCAACTGTGTCCAACGCACAGGGCGAAGCGGTGGAGGTCACATTCGGCCAAGCAGGAGCTAACACTAAGAACATCCAATTACTACCAGAGCAGCGAGAGACTCTCAGTAGAGTGCGGCCAGGCCTCCAGAACCTGAAGAAAGGAGCTCATTTGACTGCGTCGAAGCTCAATAGCATCCTCACGACCCCTCCAATTATTCCACTTACCCCAGAGGAGACAAAGCTGATAATTGTACTTGTATGCTTTCTATTAAACTTGTGCCGTATGAGTATAAAATTCTCAATACATTGAGTCCCATCATTAGCTTTCGCACGGTGACAGCGGTCTTCCTAGTGAAGATGGACGTGGTTTCTTTTATCTTTTGTTCGGTAAAGACATGCTGATCCTTCCGTGGTAGTCTCAGTACTTTAAAAAACTCACTTTTCCCTACTTCCTTCTGTTTCAGGGAAAAACTCCGAAGCCCACGAAGTTTGAGGAGGACCACGGAACCACTTGGATCGAACAGGCATGCTTATTGCCCCAGCTCCACGGACATCTGGGGCCACTTCTTGCGCAGGAAATCGGCAAGAACGCTTCTTGTTGGCTGGAAATGTATATACATAAAACGAAACTCTTTGTTCTTTCAACAACTCTTCTCCAAATTCCATTCAGCATTGATTTACCATGCTTTGGCATCTTTCTACCTGGTACGACAACTTGTTTCATATACAACTTCTTTATAGGGTGTGGGGGTTTCTTCTATCACGACACTCCAGGAATTCGGACTTCTTGGATTTGCTCACTGCGGCTGGCAAGGGGGAGCTACGCTACCCTGCAGATAATCCTGATCCACTGCCCAAGGTTGAAAACGTTGCTCATCTCGCGACTTTTTTGACCTACGTGATCGATGCCCACAACTATATCAAGTCTGGCCAGGTTATGGAAGAGACGAATGACGTCAACAACGTAGCCAAAGGCGACAACAGTGTGCGAGTTGGAGATCTCCAGCTGGGCGCTGTCAGAGAGCCGATTATTCCTGGCCAGAGGGTGCAGAACGCAATGACTGGCGTTTGGCTACCAGTCTGGAAGTGCTTCGAGTCCATCGCTGCAAAAATCGACTCAGTCAACACCGGCACCGAGCATTTTCGGGAGACTTGTGCGAAGATCGACGACATCAAACGGTATCAGGAGGACGTTGCAGACGCCGTTGAGGCACACGATAACAAGAATAGGCAAGTGCCCACTTCCCTGCTGGAGGAAGCAGTCAGTGACTTCGACACGAAGATGCTGGGCACTTACACGCACGGCCCAGCGATGTACGGCAGGGTCATGGAATACATTTGGGAAAAGTATTCTATCTCTGTTCATTTTCTCGCTTTTTGTTGATTTTGGGATTTTTGGTCTTGTAGAACCTGCATCTCTCTGACAGTAGACGGGCATCTTCTATTTTATCTAGTCATTGTTATTCCCATCCTCACACGAAATAAAGGTCTCACTTTTCTAGATGACGTATGCTTCCTCCACCTAGCCTTGTTCTTGACCTACCTAGAGCCAGGAGCCTACGCACTGGCTAACTCGTTAGTTTCGCGGCAAGCAGCTGCTGGACTCATAAATACTCACACTCACTCACAGGTGGCCGCAGCCAATAGAAATGCCCCAAGTAATGAAGCAGAATTATGAAGACCTTCTTTATAGTTCGCACAGTTCTAGTATCTATATCGATGCACTTTCCCAGTAGCTAGCGCAAGAACTTCATGTATAGGGGATGACTCCTTTTTTTACTTGTCAACACATTCACTTCTACTAACTTACTCTTCCTTACAAACTAGTGCCTCACCTGACTAGACCGCGCATTTCTTACCAATGAGTACTGGTTTTAGTATAGACCCCTCATCCCACAAGAACTCACTCTTTTCTTTCTTGAAGTGTCACTGCCTGGCGACAGCTCTCTTCCACCCGAGCGGTGAAACGCAGTTGCTTTGTCAGTCTCTAAAGTTCGTATCCGATGTGCCAGTACATGCGCGAGGTCAATTCTCTTGCGAAGCAGAGCTGCTTCCACCGAAAGAAGAGCCTCACTCTTATGGTCTATCATCAAGAATTCTACAATTGCCTTTGTTGGTTTCCAACGCATTACTTCTTCAAAAAACTAGGAACTCCCTGCCCCTCTCCTGCAAAAGCGAAGTCCTAGCTCCTCGCACAGAAACCTCCAGAGATTTTTTATTTTACAGCCCCGTAAATAATGCTCAGCAACGCACTCTCTGTCACTTTTTTTCCCTCTGGAGGAGTGTTCTGCTCTAATGTTTCCGGAGTCGTAGCTGTATTGAAGAAGGGGCGCCCGCTCAAGTTAAGACTGGTTTGGAATTACATGGAGGCCACAGTCACCAAGAAGGCCCTTCATCAGTGATGTGTTGTTTGTTCATGGCTATGAAGATCAACAACTATGAAACCTAGCAGGCGGCTGCGTATGCAGGTTTGCTTCTCTTACGGATTTCCCGCAGTGGATTGTTCCTATCCACCGTCCCCCTCACTCTAATGAAAGCAAAGAAGCTGATCGATTTAGTTCGCAAGGAAGCAGATGAGAAAGAAGCACTTTGCCATGCTTTCTTGGATCGATTTGTGGGCGAGTGGGATCGCGACCTCATCGTGGAACTCCAGGAGGAATGGTTGGAAAACAATGACCTGACCGAACATGGTCCAGATGTGATACAGCGACGTCTGGAGAAGGTATTTGGGTTCATTTTTAAGCAGTACGACCCACTCCCAACGATTTGATAACTGAATTCCCACCAGTGTTTATGTCCATTTATTAAAGCAAGGCGTACTGTTTTCAGTCTGTCACATCATAGCCAACGTCTTGCTTCTTTTGATTTTCTCGCTATATGGAAACCGAACACCCACTGGCATCGTCCATATATATATATATACATATATATATATAGATATAAGTACAGACACACACACACACACGCGCAGGAATATTATCATTGTACAAAAATCACCCCGCACTCAGATCCAATGGGCGATCAATAAAAACCACGATAAGAATTTAAGGCTGTTAAGTTTTCTAGTAATGTTCTCTTTTCATTTGTTCGTTACTTAGAACAGTCCATCCTTGTGGGAAAAAGTCGCACCTTTTGCGTATGTATAAGAGGGAGAAAGGGGAAATGTGTGATCAGTAATTAGTAGAGGCATCCATCGGGAGTCGCAGTGGTAACCACCAATAGAGTTGTGCTTTTCTCTAACACGAGACTACTCTGAAGGCATTGGATTTCGAGCCCTCGAGTATTACCAGTTTTCCAATACTGGAGACAGTTGCGGCCCTCTAAAGCATTCTATCTTCATGGTTCCCGCTGTTTTCTGTGCGTTTTTCCGTACTCAATTGAATGGAAAAGTATAACAGAAACCAACAGGATGGGGCCAAACAGGCAAGCCGTGAATAGATTGCAAACTCCTTCTAAAACAGACTGCGGCAAATCAAAGAAAACCTGGACGCGTATGATCTGACAGGTAAGATAGACCCTTCCTTTTCGTTTCCCCAGTCGCCACTCATAGGCGCGAGAAAAATCAATCTCTTGTCTTTTCGTGTACTGACCCGATGGATGCTGCACCCTAGCAGTCACACTCTGTTATATATTGAATTTCTTTACTCTCTATCCGATAGAGCATGACTACAGCAACCTTGTCCTCCTTTGAGACCTTTGTTTACAGACACCACGTTTTTTTTTTCGGTTGAAAAAAAATGCCTCTCGGCAATTCACGTAGTGCTCGAATTTTCCGACCTACTGACTTCTTCATGACCTCACTCACTATGTATCAGGAACGAGCTCTTATCTTAGTCACGCTATCGCGAAGTGGACTATTCTCAAACCTTGGGTCACTGCCAAGCAGAAGCCTCTACTAGATCAAGACGCTGTCGACAAACTGGATCAGCGGATTGAAGAGGCCGGGGCAAAGCAATTGGCGGTTGAGGTAAAACTAGACAAGAAGAAGAGAGAGGAGGAACTTCAAACAAGCGTGGAAATTCTCAAAGCACACAAGAAAGGTGAGAAAGCTACGGCGCAGGCAGAAAAGGCACCTTATGTTTTGATTTATTAGTATGCTGTTGAGATCAGCAAACTATCAAGCTACTCTCTCCCTGTATCGATTGGTCGTTCTATCTTCATTTATCTGGTGCTGGTTTGTAGTCACTAGTGTCGTGCCTCGGTCTCCTCGTAGCACATCTTTCTATACCCTCTTCTATCATGTATCTACCTACTGCACCTATATCATCTCATGTGATGAAACCTAATCTCTCATCCTATGTGTCTTATTCCCCATCCACAGGCTGCAGCGAACGCAGCCAAGAGAATTAAAAGTCTAAAGGAAAGAGATTAAGGCATGACGTCTGTTTTTCCATCACTTTCGCCTGCTTCTAGATTCATAGGTAAGTATGCAGACAGCAACACGAAGCGTGAAAGTGTATTTATGCAATACCTGTTACTTCTAAAATTAAGCCAAGCAAGAAGCTTTGCAACTCGCCAGCGCCGGCGACTTGCAACCTCTGGCTAACGGTGACATCGGGGGCCAGGATATGGTCATAGAAACGTCAAAGCGCGGGGATAATCTGTTTCGCTTGGAAATGGACGATGAGGATGCGCAGGAAGCCGAACTAGATGGGTTTTTCCATAGTCGGGGAATGGGAGTGCTGCCTGCCGGTTCCACATCTAGCACTACCAGCAAGCGCAACACGACGGGAGACTCGGAAACGATCGGCTTTAGCAAGCGGAGGAGTGATCTTCTACGAGATTTTAACAACCCAGGAGAAGGCGAAGACGATGAGATCGAGAAGAACGAGACTGCCTTTGATCAGAGGTACTTATTGACAAGCAAAATTACACTTAGTCGATTTCCATGCTGCCATGCATCAACTGGCTACTTAAGCAAAGAGATACTCAGTTACTTGCGTTTCCCTTATTGTATCTAGGGTGCTGCTATATGAACTCAATCCAAATACATCATTACCTAATTCAGCAATGACGACCAGCAAGAAGAGCAGGGTGCCGGAGACGACATGTTCGATCCTGCGGACGAGTTCGAAAAGGCCGACGAGGAAGACTTTGCTGGCAGTCTTAGTTTGGATGATTTCGCGTTCGATAATGAGCATGAACTTCAAGGCAACACTCCACCAGCAGACCCTGCTGCCGCTACCACTGGCATCAACTACAGTTCTAATGCTAGCCAGCACCTTTCCTCAACTTCTTCTACAGTAAGTAATGCTGTCACTTCTCAGGCGCGCAAAACTGAAGGAGAACGCAACGCGCAAGGCTCGGCTGTTGCTCAAGTCAAGGAAAAATCTCCATCATCTGAACAGACTACAACAAAGAAAGGAACTAAAAAGAAGGCACAGAAGGACTCTCAGTCCACTTCGACTGCTCGCACGAAGAAGAATTACGAGTGGCGAGCAGCTGGCATTGGTCCACAGCAGCTGCACACCCCCATTTCGGTCTTCCACTTTCCTTGGATGATGGATGACTGGTTTCTCTCTTGTAAGTTTAGCAACCTCATCTCGACTAGGCGAGTAGTCCAGCTCACCTATATGGAGTACTGCTTCAAAAATGGCGTCGTTCCGAAAACCCACGCGTCGGAGAACAACCCGGAAGGGCACGAGGGAGAGGACCTCCCCGTCAAGTTTTTTGCGTACTTGCACGAACTTGCGGAGGAGGCCATCACGACCTGGAGTCACCTAGAAGACCCTGAAAAGCGGACGTCTGAAATCCGAAAGATGTTCGTTCAGAACATGGATCTTTACTGGCTGACTGTAGCCGAGAAGCACCTTCGTGGAGAAATGGCGATGAGTGAACAGGAGCACAAGTTCTGCGAAAAGCACAGCTACTTTGAACATGTGTGCCAAGATGACGAGCTGCTGACACGGCTGTGGAAAGACGGAAAGCAAAGCTCCTCATCTGGAAACGAGGAGGCATCTGGAATTGCATGCTCGACACATCAGCAAGAGACTCCCATTACCGCGCCGGCTGCGGAAACAGCTCATGGGAAGTCCTCTGAAGACGCAAAATCACCTAGCACCACCACCACCACAACAACTATCAATCCTATCCAGGACCAGCTGCAACTACAACAAGAACAGCAGTCGCACTCTTTAGCCATGAACTACAACAACCTGAGCCAGGAACCAAATGCAAGACTGCAGATGATGCCCGAGCTGAACCTTACGACGGTGCGGAGAAACCTGCCTCCTATCCCAGAAGGTGCTGAGGAAAGTGAAGGCGATAAAGAGGGAGAACCTGCAGGCGATGCCAATTGTGAAGTCGGCGGCAGCTTGGAGAAGGACGCTCTACCGATGACAACACGGACCAATCACCAGGCGAATTTATGGCTTGCTAGATGAGGACAATTCATTAACTTATTATAAATAGTTGTAGCCAAGACGTCCTAAATTACTCAGTCAGGCTACGGATTGTCACTCAGACCCAGCTCAGTACCAGCGTCATTCTAAACATTTACTTTCTTTTTGTAGATGAATATGTCGAAAAACGAAACTAAGGCTTGGCTGCCCATTTTCGTTGTCAACTAGAACCTAGGACATCTCATAAATTCCGTATACAGAGGTGCCCACACACTTACATTGAGGGGAGAGGCCCTCGCCTCTTTGTCTACGACGGCAAGACTTTACTTTCGGATCCGTCGTTCTCTCACTCTCATACTGTGTTGCCGAGGACGTAGACCCGAGTGCCGCTGCTGAGACACCTGGCCAGACCAAAATCGTTGTGGAAGACGAGCAGGAAAAGGAGATGTGCCGCCGTAGTGGTAATGGCAAAGGCAAGAGGAAAGGCAAAGGGAAAGGAAAAAGGGCGAAATCCAAGGACAGCACATCTTCACAGGAACGTGGTACAGGCTCCGTCGGTTCCAGGAACAGTCTCACGCACGCCAAATCTACTCCAAAGGGCAAAGCAAAGGCGAAGTCCGGGCCCGCGCCGAAAAAGCGAGGTCGTAAAGCAAAGGGCGGAGAACAGAGTGAACCTATGGGCATTTTTGCTCTCGTGAACAAGAGCAAGAAGCAACAGGATCAGGAGCGAGAACAGGAGCATGCAGCTGTAGACGAAGAAGACCATCCTCCTGCTAAGAAACAGAAAACAACCAGCAAGGACAAGACGACGCCACCAGCTAATAGAGGGAGTTCTTCATCTTCAAAACACGCAACAGTTGAAGAAGAAGTGGAGGAAGAAGGCATCATCCCATCTAGTTTCAATGATCGAATTCTTCTTCGCCGGGCTTCGGCTCGCGGGTCCACAGACCAGACCGCCAACCAACAGGCGCAAGTCAGTGAAGAAAAGAACGCAATGCTTGAAGCTGATGAGGCTAATCAGGAAGAAGAAGATGACGAAGAAGACGAGCCTATGTATGGGGAGGATAGTATGCCTGATCGTCTGAGGCAAGAGGACGAGGAGTCTGGTATCCCAGACAAAATGTGGTAACTTATCGATTACTACGTACTAGGTGTAGGCGGTTTCATTATTTCTTTGCACCGACAGAGATTTTTCCTTTCTACACTTTTTGAACTAGCTAGGGTTTAGGCCAGGACTGTCCGACCCTACGTTTCCTTTCCATACTAATATTTATGATCTGGATTGACTATTTATTTACAACTATTCCACCACTTCCCTCTGCAGACCGAATAAGTTGATCTTTGATGATTTTTTTTGCCTGCGTCTGTCAACTCGCATGAACTGAGGATCGTGACAAATTGTCTATGGATGCGCGTAGATGATAACTAAGACCGCGTCGCGCAAGAGAATACTTACATAGTCAACCGACTTAGTTATAGTTTTGGCGTAGTAGTATGATTAGTTCAATAAACTACATATCGCTTTGAAAGACCTTGCTTCAATTTTCTACCCCTACCTCACACTTTGTGGAGTTTCAACGTCTTTTGCTACGAGTGTCTTTGTAGAGTTGAATCGGAGGTCCAGTCTTTCTCCAGCAAGCCTCCTACCTCTCATAGAGTTCAGCCTGCAAAGGAGTGGAGGAAGATTGATATTGATAGATAGTTAGCTCACCTATATATCCATGCAATTGCACTTCGATAGCTAGCCATCTATCTTCGGCCTTGTTGCCCCTCCATAGGTACGTGGGCGCTCGTCCTTATATATTGCATGTTCAGTGGTGACATGCGCGATAGTTACTTCCTTTGATAAACAGCATGAGCCATTCCTTCGCCAGCGTCTCTCACTGAGGTAGAAAACTTCTCATCTCCTGGAGGAATATTCCACTCTCGTAAATAAATACTCTTCCAGAACAAGCTCCTCACTCTGGCTTCTGCTCAGCATTCCTTCTCTTTTTAGGTGATAAAGATCTCGACTCGTGGAAATTGAATTGCTGTAGCTAAACAAATTGAGAGGGCTCGCAAGTTTTTCCCCGGATGAAAGTGTCTAGTTTGTCTGCGGGTGAGGAACTTCGGGACCAACCTGTGAAAATCTAGCCGAACTCAATACAGCCCATCATTCCGATTTGACTGATTTTGGAAGATAGACTGGCTTCCTCACATAGCTGGCATGGAAGAAGCCGGGCATTACGCGAATTCGAGCTTCTTTCTTTCTACTTTAAGTAACTGATGTAGGCAAAGGCGAAAGCAGTCCTATATATCCAGTAAGTATTCAAGAAAAGAGTGTTAATCTGAATACCACCGGGAACTAACGCAATATATCTAGAGTGATGAGGCAATACACTCGATCAGTCACCTTGTGCAGGGGCGTCTAGTCAGTGATACTATCACGCCCCTTAATTATGTGAAAGAGAATACTAGCCGACCAACCCCGATTCAAGATACGGCCCACTATGGTAGTTGCCCTCTCATTGATCCCTATGCGAGGTAGGTTGGCTCCACCGAGGCACTAGTCTAAAAAACATGGAGCCCATATCTATGTTTCTTGCTTACATCAATAATGATTGACAATCAGAATAGTTCACTGAGGGAGTAGCACGTGGCTGCACCTGCTTAGTTCACTACGGGGTACAGGGTCCCTGCCTACTCACTCTTTTTCCTATCTTCAACTAGAACTCAGACTATTTAATATGGATCAACTGCAGGGCACATTGAAAAGAGTAGACGTCTTAACCTATAGATGCAGCGTCTCTCCCACACCCAATCGCTCAGCCGTAAAAACCAAATACTATGAGAGTCGCAGGAAGAAAGTAGCAGTAAGATGCGAAAATGTATCTAGGCAAAAGCTTCTTATTTATCAGTGTTCCTGTAGAGGTTCAGTAAGGGTCTTTTTTGAATGTTAAAAAAAAATACTACCGTACAGATATTAACGTTGACAAAACACGGGATAGAACGACACGAAGAAAGCATATTTATAAATCATAGTTGTTGCCGGGCATTCTGCAGAACTTGGCTATTGATCTAAAAAAATTGAGAAAGGGCGAAGGGTCTCCTTTTAGTTACCTGTAGCAAGTCTCATGGGGTAGATAGATACGAGCATGAGTTTATATCTGCGTGTAAAACTAATATCTTTTAATTTTGTAGCAGAACGGACAAAAATACTGCAGCGACCTTTCTCCAATCACATGTCTGTGTTGCTTGGTATTGAGTTCACGGGTGAACCAACAAGGCGCATGTCTCCACTCAGGTCTGTTTTTTTACTTAGTTCTTACTTCCTGCGGAGCAAGTTGTCATGGGTTACATTCATCGTCTTCAGCGAGAAGCTGACTGAAGCTCCTAACTCTATGCTTTTCACAATCGGAGTCGCAAGGACAAGGGGGAATGAAGCCAATGAATACGATGGACATGGAGCTTATATAAAAACATCGTGCCTACTCTGCGCCTGGTGTGGCTTGAAGAGCAAACTAGTGGGGTTTGAAGAACATGAGGACTCTCTGTCAATAAGCAGAATGAACTTAGCTGCTCGGTGGCTTCCCCCCACCCACGGCTCTTTTTGTCGGGACTGGCAAGCAGCATTATTCACGAACTGACCCCATTATTTATACAATCGCTTGATATAGAACTAAGTAGGCTACACATAGTCACATAGAGGGGGTAGAGCTGACAAATTAGTCAGAGTTGGGATTTGTGACAGCCTGCATTTTTTTTGTCAGGAAGTAATAGGTCGCCGCATTCATTGATATCTACTTATGAGTGAGTGCATGAATCGAATTCATCTGAACTAGCAGCCTTAATGAACCCATCGTCGCATCGCGCCTGTGCACCGCCGCGGAGTTGTAGGTCGTTGGTCGCGTGTCCGTCGTTGGCTCAGCAAGGCGCCATTTTCTTTTGTTGATAATTTGACTTAAAAAGCTCATTGATCGTCGTACTCAGCGACACTAGCTTGCGTTATATGCATTGTCGTGCGAATTCATAAGACGCTCATTCTCAGTATGTATGTAAAGAAGTGCTGTCAGTCTGTCACATTGGTTGGACAGAGAAAGGCCAGTTGTCAATCTATAGAGCCACTTACTTTCAGAAGTAAGCTGTAGAGGTACCCACATAGAGACATGGGTAAACAATTTTGCTGCTCCTTCGCTTTCACTCACATTTTCTCTCGTGAGTGGTCGTGGTTTTCACTCTCCTCGCTTATCTGAATTCTAACAAAACATACACTGACGAAAAGGACACTTTTACAGGTCGTTTATTCTCTCTGTCATAAAAGTTGGCGTCTCTCTTTCGCCTCTTCTCTCCTATCGAGTTATTTGAATGAGCGACCTCCTTGCTCGCGCACATTCCACTAGACCAGCCAGAGCCTCTATTTGGGGCACACACTGGGGGAAACAAACTCATAGATAAAAGTGGATGGGTCGATCTCCTGCTACAATCAACGAACAAAGCGATGCGCCTGCGAGGTTCCTTCTAGGATAGTCTACGTACCTACCATCGCAAACTCGAAATGTTTCTTGGGAGAGAGTGCAGAGGCACCCCCGCTTGACGTGAGAGCGTGTACTTGTAGAATCAAGCTTGCTTCTTGGGAATCGGGATCATGCGGGATGCGTAAATGCATAGGGTAGCTCATGTTAGATTTTTGTTAGGTTCTGCCATGAAAAGAGCATGTAAGTACTGGCATTGATCGACAGTTGTGTATACATGTACAGAAAAAAAGAGTCCCTGAATCAATTTTGCTCTGTTCATACATGCCGTCCATCTTCTTAGTAAGTTACACACAATGGGAGGGGTTGCACTAAACTAAAATTGATAGCTAGTCTGTCAGCAAGAACTGCGAGTAGCATCTGGCTCTTTCCTACGGGTATGAGCCGCTACTCATTTCGCATGGTCACTATGCCCATGCAACTACCTAGGATGGATGTAAAAAAAAGGATATTTATCTTGAAAGAATGAAACAAATTTGCGCACAAACATTCATATTATGGGGTCAGCTGCACATAAACGCTTTTGATCGTGGAGGCACAATTTATCACATCGAGACTCGTTCTATAATCTATCGACTGTCATATACTCCCCGGGAGGCTGCAGGCACGAATATGATTTGCGGCTAGTCGTCAGCATTCTTTCATAGATTGATAGATACATAGATAGTCAGGACACAGTCTGACTTAGTCAGGTAGGTCGTTACACTCGCGCTATGAATCCCAATTCAATCATACACGCCTACCTAGCTTCGCGCACTGTGGTGACTGCGGCAACATGAATAAGATACCCAATGATTTGCATGCCCATCCTGCTACTAGTCAAGAGCTTGCCTCACGGAGGTGGCCGTGTTTGTTGTGGTCGGCGGGTCCTACGTATCTTGAGTGTCAATCTATAAATTAATATGTTAGTTTGTTGATTCTTTCTAGCAGGTAGCTACCTAGGCCAACCTAAATCCTCAAGGAGTGGAGTCGAGTGCGTGATAGATGGAATTAAATGCCACAAGAATCTTGCCTCATGCATACTGTCTAGAAAGAGTCTGCTCCGTCCATGGTTCAATCATGATTGAAAATGAAAGGAAAAGCAAGCGAATTAAATTTACGCACTCACAGAAAACACAACTCACAGAGAACACATGCTATTAGTCTATCAATCTAGGACGCATATGGAATCAATCAATCTATCTCCACTTCAATGAAGGCCCAAGTGGAAGAAAGCACAAACTAGAATGAATGAAAGAAAGGGTCGACAAGTGAGTAGATGGAAGAATGAAAGTGGTACATCGCCTAAATCAAAGAAGTAGAAGACCAAGCAACTTACTTAGGTAACTAGGAAGGCCTCGGACCCGACGACCAAGGACCAGGCTGATGTGCTGCGTACTTGTCGGATTTCTCTGCTAAAAAGCTTTGATCTCGCTAATAAATTGACTCTGATTCCATGCGTCCACGCTGCCTGTCACACACAGAAACCTTTAGGAGAAACCCACACACGCAGTGCGTGTGTGAGTGACAGGCGAGGCTGTTGCAAATATTAAGCTTCACTTGCTTGAGTGACGCCATCGCTGAAATATTTAAGGATAAGAAATCAGTGGGCGTCATCGCGTGACTTAGTCATGTACTCAGTTACTACCTTGTTGCCCACGTGGCAACAAACATAGTCGGTCTGCTGGAGTCTAGATCGATCGAGCTGACCCGGCTTTCTTATGGGTGCGTATCCTCACCGCCTCACCCAACGCCGGCGCATGCTACGCGCCTTGCATGCTCCGCAATACGAGCTACGACACAGTGATCGCCGAGTCTGGCGCGCATTGCTTTAGATAATCACTGACAAGCTTGCGTGCCGCACCTGCATCCGGAGCAGCCGCGTTCTAGCTCCAGGGCTGACGGCTGTAAGATGGCACGTATGGCGTACTCCCCCGCAGGGCAAGCACTGGGTGAGCGACCCACCCAGCCACGGACGCTCGCAGGCACCGACTGACGGCTGCCAGCAAGTGCGCAAGCATGAGCCGACGGTAGGCTGGTCGGTCCGTCGGCTTCTTTGTCACGCATCGACTCGCAGGCGGACCCGCTGCTCCATCGAACAGAGACACGGGGGGCGGAGCCGGGTTCCTCCGTGTCTGTGCTCGGTTTGTCCCTCGTTCTCTCCTCTCCCTCAGTCAGTGAGCCTGTCTAACTGCCCCTGCGTCGGATACTCTCCGCTTGTCTGCGGCATTGGCTCTCTGGCTCCGCTGGCTAAGCAATCACTCAGTGCTGTCCTCTCGATGCGCGGCACCGGGAGGAGTAACCGATCTGACAGGCTGACAGGTTGCTGCCGCCATTCACTCAGTCAGTTAGTTACTCAAACAAGCTTTACCTAGGTAGCATATATTTAATATTAGACGAAGCCACACTCAGTCACCACGGGCCATGAGGTTCCGCGCATAAGTACGCAGCACAGCTTCACTGAAGATAGATACGCGGATGCTGCAACCCCTCGGCAAGCATGTGGGCCAACCAAGGAGCCGAGCGCGCTCCTGGGTGTTGAGGTGTGTTCGATTGGATCGCTGGGAGTTCTGCCAACCTACCTTCTTAGGCTGGCACGCGAAAGAATGAGAATGAAACAAAGAAGGTGAGCAGTGCTGACATGACTCAGGCTGACACATGGCACGCAGCAAGCAATGGCGTGAGTTGCTGAGAGAGTGAGCGACAGAGCGAGAGCGCCACCAAGCATGCTACGCAACGCGAGCGAAGCAAGGAGCACCCGAGCGAGCGACGAAGCCCGCGAAAGAAGGCACGCAGGCAGGAACGGGCCAACCCCGTCCCGGACGGTCCGTGCACCAAGCGCACTGACGTCACCCATTGACTGACCCAACCAAGGAGGGCGCGACCAGAAGAAGCACGAGGGGTCGGCGCTCTCTCTTGCCCAGTGAAATGAATGACGAAGCAGAAGAAACCCAGGAGGAGCTTGCTCGCCTTTTCTCTACATGAGTACGGGGCCGATTACTAGCTAAGGACATTATTGGCGGACCAAGCTGAAAACATTGCCGCGCCAGTGATGTTTAAGAAAACACACGACAGGCGCGCCCCACGCACCGGCGCGCCGGTGTTGCTTTGTAGGCGGCTGACCGAGTAAACGAGCAGCGCGCCTTGAGTGATTTCCCCGCACGCAGAAAGCGAAGCGACCCACAACCAAACCGAGGCACCCGCACCGCTTTGAATGTATTGCGCGCGCCTGGTCCATCCCTCGCCCGCTCTGAGCGGCTCCGCGCGGGTGCGTTCGTTCCATGCATCGCCGCCAGTAGCGACTACGACAAGTTGTGTCTGTTTTCACAAGCGCGCAGAGTGAGCTGTCTGCTTGTGTTCTATTTGGCAAATACACATATCCCCAGCGAAGGCCCCTCCCGTTCTTTGTTTTTTCTTGCAAGTGCTCTTTTTCATTTCTTTGTTTTGCGCTGGTTTTCTTGTTTGCTCGATTTGTGGGCTTTTTTCTTTATAAGCTCACGCGATCGACGCCGATAAATCGATAGTGGTGGAGGGAAAAATCCTCCTGGGGAGAGACGTGAAGGAGCACGTTGGGAGCAAACGCTCCCTCGCGGTGTGGTGGAAGGAGCCACGCACAAGCTAGAACGCGACTAGCTGGAAGAAAAAGGCTATCGGCCTCGAGGACAGCAAATCCTCGAAAAACAGAATGCAAAAGCATTCGCCATAAGTCCTCTGGTGGATCGACTATGTTTTTCAAATTACCAGGGGCACCGGACCACTATTAAGTTAGTGGCGGAGCAATAAACTCGTCCTTTTTGACAGAGTAAAAAACACTCTAGTTGAGAGGGAGGAAACAAATCAAACCACCAGTGACGACTGGTGGCCGAAAGGGAAAACGCGGCGGCGGCGGCGCAGTGTTCGAGGGAGAGACGTGCTACATCTCGTCAAGCTAAAAAGAGGGAAAACAGAGAGGGAAGGAGTTACGAGTAAGTAAAGAAGCTAGGCTGGGGAGACCACTTCATGAGATACGGCAGGAGGCCAAGATCCATGGTGGAGGTTCGCCTAAGCAGCCGCACGAACCAGCCTAGACAAAAAAGTAAGTAAGGACGAGAGAACAAACTAACTAAATAAAAACTAAAAAGAACGTTAGAGGGAACAACAGCGAGAGATAATTAAAAAAGTAACATAAAATAAATGTCGAAGCGGGCGGACGCACTGCGCAAAGCTGTCGATCTAAACGACGACGAGCTGCGCGCCATGGGAGAAGCCGACTCCACGACTAGAAACAAAAAGTCGCGAGTCGCCTTCTTCCTCGACTGGCTAGCGGCCAAGGGTGAAAAGCTACCCGTGAGGCCGGAGGCGGTGCAAAGATTCGCCGCCTTCCTAGTGTTCAATGAATACACCTCAGTCGCGCAGTACACATCCAGCATCATCATGTGTCGTGAGGGGGACCTCGGGCCTGTTGTTTTCGGTTCTCAACATAGTGGGTGAAGCACTACGTCCATCCAGCATCATCATGTGGCTGGTAGAACCGCCACCCGCGGATGGCCCGCAGCGGCTAGTCGAAAGCCCCGCCATTCTCCGAAACATCGGGGACGTGGAAAAGGCAATTGAACGAACAATCCAAGACCACAACCCGAGGAAAGCAAAGCCTTTCCTACCGGGTACGAAGCTCGAGGCGCTAAAGGCAAAAGACCAAAAAATGGTCCTCCTTTGGGCGCTATCGGGATTGCGGGGCGACAGCATCGCGGCGGTGGACGACACGGACATCTCCAAAAAAGGAGACGTGTGGCGCATCCACATATCCGAAGACAAAATCCGCAAACAACGCGGTAGGATAATAGAAATCCACTGCAATTGCGACACCAACGCAAAAACAGCTGGTGCACGAAGTCGCTTTTGCCCGATGCACGGCGAAGGCGCTGTTATGAGATCTGATTTCCCATTAGGCAAGGCCAGGATAAGTAGCTTGGCGAAGGGAATTAGCGGCACGCTGCACAGCTGCAGGAGAGGACTCGCATTGGCAACGCGACGCGAGTGGGAGCAAGGGAAAATCTCCGTGAAGGAGGATGAATTCCTCACCCACATGGGCTGGGAACAGTCCAGCAAAATGTGGGACGAGTACACAGCCGACCACAAAACGTGGGAGGCTTCGGAATTCATCCCGCTGCACGGATTGCGCAGGCGGTGGCCCTCGGGGGGGGGTCCACCCCCGCGCGTCTTCGTGCAGCCCAAGGCGGTCCAAGAGGACACCTTGGTCAAGCGGACGATCAAGATCACCCCCAAGCAGAAGCTACAGAAGAAAGGGCGGATTCAACAGAATACCGTTACCAAAAAGGTGACGGCCCTAGCGCCAAAGAGCGCCAGTAGCAGCGGCTCAGGGGCACTCAAAGCAGTACCGGGTACAAAAAACGTACGCACCTGGCGGTTCTGAACCTCCAGTCGTCGGGAAAAGGATGGAAGGCGCACCAAGGAGGCGTCGAGAAAGGATGGCCCAAAGGGCTGGAGGTTCAAAGTGACCTTGTCCCCCAGCGGGGGGACAACGCCTGCTACTGCCGAGGGATTAGCCGCGCACCCGGGCCAAAGCGCCCCGGACCAAAGCGTCCGACGCGAAGAGCGAGCACCCGAAACCTCGCGGGTGCCGGTTGATTGACTCGTAGGGCGACGGTGCACGAACACCGGCCGAGCCGCGAGAGGGGTTACGACACCCGGACGTTGGTGTGCAACTCTCTCTGGGGAGGTAAAGGCCTCCCGCCACGCTCCGTGGCAAACTTATGGGCCGTAGGTGCAACGACCGGCGCCGGCAAAGACCTGGGTCGGCCGAGCCAGCCTACCGTGCTGCCACAGCACTAAAAAGTATAACTCACCAGTAGATTTAGGATCCCCGGGGGTTAAGTCTCCAGTTTGTATTAGAAGCAACAAGAACAACGAAGTCGCTGCTTTTCATCGGGGAAGATGTCTTTGTCTATTTGACTCTCTAAACTAAGGCCACCAACGACTACAAAAACGCTTACGTCGACAACAATTCACAGTAGTGATCCAAGAGTGCACGCAGCCTACAGTCAAGATCACACGCCAGCCACAACTGCGTCGTCTGCTACGACTGTAAGTGCAAGCACTTCTTCTTCCGGAGTCGTGGGAGTAAGCGCTAACAAGCAAGAAGATGTAGCTCCAACTACAAGTGGTCCTCAGACAAGTGCTTCCGCAGTGTCATGTAGTGCTACAACAACCGAAGCTGCGAATACAGCTTCGACGATATCGAGCACCCTTGTAGGTGCCCCTGCAGGGATAATGAGTGCGCTATTTGGGACCGCCACCGCCTCTGCTACGCCGGCTCCTGCCACAGCAGCTTCATCTGCTAAAACTACAAGCTCTGCCACAGCTGCTGGAACATCAACTGAGGGCGGAACTAGTGGCACTAGTGTCGCTGTTCTTGTTAAGGCTTCCCCACATACACATTCCTCTTGTTGAAAAGCATCTTTGAAATGGTTTCGAGGGGAAACGAGGTTAGAGGTGCACTCCAAGATGAATAAAGGGAAGACGTTCTAAGGTTGTGAACAAAAAACAAGAAGATACAACAACTACGACCAGGAGACCTCAATCTTCTAGCACTTCTTCAGCAGGTGGTGGAGGTCATAGGGTTGATTCCACCGACACCTCTGAAATTATGCCGCCAGTAAAACAGAGTGTGGGAAATCGATCGTCCTCGGCAGAGACGGGTGCTGCAGCTCAACAACAAGCGAGCGCTCAACTAAGTGTAGTCACGGGTACCAGCGCCGCTACTTCTTCGACTAACCCACAGATTTAGGGCCGCTCCCGCTCCTTCATCTCCGAATTATATAAGTAGGCCTTCTATGAGGTCGTGCATCTCTGACTACTACATGGTGTCTTCATCAAGGGAAAATAGAACGAGTCAAAGACGCTACTTCATGTGCTCACGGTAAGGTGAGGTCTAAATCTAAAACCTAGTCACCACGACGACAGCTGCTACTGCTGGGACTGCACAGCCCCATCACACTTTTAGGCCAGAAGTGCGGTCTTCTACTGTGCCTTCTGCTCTTCCTCCTAGGACTGTGAGTGACGGATACCGGTTACCGTCGACGACGAGTGGTCTAGCCTCCGTTCGTGGCCCACGTCCACCTGGTGGCAGTTTTCTCGGCTCCGCATTTCAATCAGTCAGTCCAAATTTACTACCGGCCCCAAATAGCACTGCAGCTACAACTTCTGGTGGGACTGCTGGTACTAACGGAATGATCAGTACAACTGGTACAACTTCCAATGCCACGACCGCGACTACATCCCGAGCTTCAAGAGGTGCATCTACAGCGGGAACTACTATTGTTAAGGCACTCATTTCCCCTATCAAATACTTCGGCGAACAAGGTGATGAGCCCTTAGATTAAACCCCTGGAGTGGGTACATTCATTCATTCATTCACTCATTCTTTAGAAGATGCATTTTTTTTTGATATTGAAAGCGCTAACAGTCAAAGGACAGCTTCAGTCACTAACGCCAGTAGCAGGACGAGTCTCTTGTCAACGTCACCGACTCCTGGTGCAGCCGCAACCACCTCGGTCATCAAAACAAGGCCTTTTGCTAACGAGCAAGAAGGAAGAAGAGCGGCAGAAGCTTACTATTATGCATTTAGAGTACTTGTTGTTGCACCAAAGCCTGAGGCTTGTTCTACTATGTCTAGCTTGGGTCTTCATTTGCGATTGTTTTTCCGTTCGATGTTCTTCTGGAATCACCCCCACTGCGACATTATGTCATTCTGGGGAGATACTCAAGACAAATAAAAGTCTAGCAAACGACTCTCACTCGTTCATATTTCCGGTAGCACTGGCGCACGAAACCGGAGAAAATACGGCGCAGGGTGTGTTGATGATCTGCCGCTTTATAAGATAAACGAGGAGTTCAATCCAGTCTCAGGCGGTCAAGCTACACTAGTGAAACGATGGCTCAAGATTCCAGAACATGCTACAATAACCAGATTGGAAGGATTACAGGGTATTGATTCATCTACCTCCACCACCTTCTAGGCATCGAGAATTTCTAAAAAAAAAAAAAAAAAAAAAATAATAAATAATAATAAATCATCAACACCAAAACTACTCCAAGATCCTTATCTGCTTCATCCTCTTCCAGCACCTCACCCAGACACCCCGTCCCACTTCATCCTCTTCCCTCAGGTGGTCTCAACCTCGGTGTTTACAGTGCCGAGGGTTCTGGGATGGAAGCGAAGGCGCTCAAAGTCGTTAAAAGCGGTAGTCGCTATCCCGGCATTTTGTCAGAAGCTGATAACATCCTTCACGTGCGTGCTGAGATTCCGGGAATCTTGAACGACCCGCAGTTAACGTTTCCGAAAGAAATTATACGAGTACGACATGTACCAAAAGCGGCAGATGGGAAACCGGAGGTACTAAGAGGAAGATGTAGATGAAGATGTTTCCTAGCAGCACACAGATTGGGAAATTAAAAACAATATTCTGGTGCAATAATCTGCCACTACTTCTTGTAGTGTCAAGAACGATCAGAACTAGTACACAAAGTAAATCAAAGAGAAGAACTAATTCTTGTAGTGTCAACGATCAGAACTAGTACACAAAGTCAAACAAAAAAAACCTCTCCTCACCAGGAACTCCACGTCATGCTAATGCGAAAAGCACGTGGAAGAAGGCTAGCTGAGGTCCTTGCTGATGCCTGGAGAAGTCCTAGTTTAAGTTTACCGAGATCCAAAATTTTTGAGCTCTTTCGACAAATAGGACGATTCCTCAAAGCCTTCCATTTGCGCTATCCAGAGAGAGAGCATGGTGCTGGCTACTCATACTACTCTCATCTTTTTTGACTGACGGAGTTCTTGGAGATCTTTTTTGAAGATGTGCAAACTAACACTGTCGTAGTTTCCTCCAGCAACATATAAGGCTGCAAGCGTTCAGAAATTTCGTTCCTTCAATTACCCACAAGCAACATGAACTACATGTGAAAGTAAAAATTCGTTCGATAATGAGACATCCCTCTTCCTCAGCCCTCCACCCTCACGTCTCCAACCTCCAACCTCCCCTCACCAGGCGACGTCCAGCCCTCGAATATTTTTTATGATGAAGATAATGGATTCCTAACCCTTATCGATGTTGGCGGAATGGGCCAGAAAACCATGAAAAGCGACCGAGAACACTTTTGCGAGAGTCTTAGGCTTTTGTCGCAATCCTATGGACCCGAACTATTGGAGCATGGCCGCAAGGCGTTTGAAGACGGGTATAGGTCGCAGATAGGACCAGACTACCGCAATATGCTCATGGGAGGATCATTGCGAGCAATGACTTCGACATGATCAAGGTCATCCGGTGGAGCCAAAACCAATAAACAAATGTTGATGTCTTACTAGAAATTATAGACTTGTTACAAGAAAATAACAAGCGCAACAAGCGATTTGCGTATACAAGTAGGATGGCAATGGTATACAGCAACTACTTTTATGAATAGTCAACTTTTTCCAATGCAAAAGCAGGAGCTCACAACTTTTTCCAATTCTGTATGATTTCAACACTGAAATGACCAAGACGTCTAGCACGAGTTTTTTTTTCTTGTTAAATATGTATCTATCACGAAAAGACTTTACAACTTTTTTGAATAACATCATGTTGATTGCTGAAGCGGTGCATCTTCAAGGAAATGAAGCGCCATGGCACCAGCAATTTGTGTTGAGAGGAGGGAGCAGGTCATCACTCACTACCACAGGTGAGAGAGAAATTTGCTGAGAGAAGAACGAAATATCAACAACATCTTCAAAAGTATACTGTTTGTGCACTCAGGATCAGGCTCTTGCTAGTACATCATAGATTAGTGTCCTCCCGTCTGAAGAAGTCATCGTAATCCTCGTAATGAAGTCCAGCACAACTGCTGAACTGAAGTTACTTAGTACAAGAACGAGTGCAGCAGTGGAACGAGGGTGATGATGACGGGTGTAGTTCCTCAGACTCCTGCAGCGGTGGAACATCATGTTGTCTCAACCGGGCGCTCTTAAGGCTAGTCTATCTAGTAGTTCCGAGTAGTTCCCGTCTGGACTATGTATGTTGAGTGGGCTCCTTCCTATTATTTCAATGGGACGGTCATTATGAGGGGAAGAACGGAGGCTCGAGGATACATGTTCTCCCTGTGGATGGCGAGTCAACTCCTATCTTATCCTAAGAAAGGGAACCCACTCAACCACGCATAGTGAAGAACTACCTTTAAGGTTCAGAGAGTCCAGGCTCTGCCGCTGTGGAATCGCATACAACCTGCCAACCTCTGAAAGAGGCGAGAAAAGCTGTGGAGGTTAGTTAAGGCCCGCACATGTCCATGTTTGAGAAGATCGATAAGTATAACAGACTATTTAGTCGCCAGTATCGATAAGTAACATCACAATCGTTTTTAGTTTGGTACACGTATAGCTACACCTACAGGGGCTCCTCGTTTACTTTTCGACCTACAATCTAATCATCATTTTAGCTTTTGCATGCTGAAGGAGAAGGTGTTGTAAGATCACTGGTTCTCGTGCATGTAGATCATCTTCAAGGACAGTAGTTCTCGTACTTTTGTTCTACATATTTATAGTTTGTATCTTCGTTCACGTACAACACCTACACGTAGTCGTAGAGGAACGTGAAGCACTAAAATAGTGATTTTGATTTTCATCAGTAGACGAAACCAAAATTTTGAATTTTCTCCTGCCGAACCAGCGGTATTTGTCTCTTCCAATTTGCAACGCAGAACAGAAAGTCATATGTGAACGTGAACGCACTCCGGAATACGCTAGACGCCGTGAATGCGGAGCTAGCTGAGATAGTTATGGAGGACGATTGGTTACATTTCTTCTAGCGGAGAAGATAGGGAACAAAGTTATAGCCCTTGTTCCCTCCTCTTTTGGGCACTTCAATGGCCCCGAACGCTCGCTCCTTTGTTTTGAGTGAGCTAACTCCTATCCTATGCTAGGTGTACGTACGCACCATCTGCATCACTTCTAATGCCAAAGATGATCCAGAAGAGGAAGCACCCCGCGGCCAAGAAGACTCAACGAAAGATGCTTCAGCGCCAGGAAAAGATGGCGGCACAAATAAATTGGCGACCAAACGACCGCAACAGCACGGTGGAGCGACTTCTTCAACTTCACCAGGTGCATCGGTTGATGAGCACGTCCACTTGTTACGGCAACCTCCGCTTCTAAAGTTAGTTGATAGAACTTATGTAGGATGGACTTGGATGGATCGGATGGACCTTCCTGATTCTTCCAATCCTACTCGAAATGGTGGGAAGTCCATCCGATCCATCCTATCCCGAACCCATCCGAAAATCATGGCACTTATAAGGAAAATCGTGGTAGAAGGAAAAATAAAAGTCCGCTTCTAAAGTTGGTTGAGTCGGCGGCGCAGACAGCACGAGGGGCTTCATCTGTAGCGCGCAGTGTACGTATAAAAGACCCAGAAACGGGCAAAGAATTGGATCCAAGAACGTAATTTTTGATGATGAGGAGTGTGTTAGCCTAGTAGAATCAGTCACAAATGCACAATCTCAGGAGCAACATAGAAGTTTTTCTATCTGTTCACGACCACTTCTCATCAGAAAAAATTCAAAATTCTCATCCAGGCCTCCACCACACCCTGGCTCAAAAGCTGTGCTCCTGTTGAATGCCGACGTGGAGAAGTCCGACAGTGGTACCCCAATACGGATAAAGTCAGCCCTCGCATCACCAGCATCGCGGAAAAGCACGCCAAACAGGAACGTTTCGTTTCAAAGTCGGGTTTCGGTTGTGCAGGTATTCATCAGTACCACTCCAGTACATTGAGATTGTGATCTAGTACCTCTTGCCAGGCACATCAATCAATCAATCAATCAATCAATCAATCAATTCTGAAAAATCTAATCACACCTCCTCCATAAAAGTTGTTCCCATGATGACAACTTCAGCATTCACTCCTCAACAAGAACAACACAGGTAGAAAGTATGAAGAGCTACGCGACTATGGGGCCACGAAGGGTAGAGTATAATAGCGGAATATGTTGTAGTGGTTCGAGTCTGATACACACACCACCAAGATCCATACCTGATCATACGGGAAAAGTCGTGCGTCTCAACATCGTCTTACAAACTAGCAGCACACTGTTTGGAGCGCATCCTGGTATAGTCTTACAAACTAGCAGCACCACACTGTTTGGAGCGCATCCTGGTATGGTACCTATATTATAGTATAGTATAATACTAACTTGGATTAGGAGATGTTCGTAACGATAGATACTTAGATTAGAAATCAAGTATCGGTATCCACCAACATGATGATAAACATTCATAATTCAGGCACAGGCTCTCACTAATTCATTCATCAGGTCTCAGGGAGATGGATGTTCTGCAGCCGCCAAAGGCGTTGAGGCACAAAGGCGTACCAAAAGATACGTGGGCCACTATAGTTGGTGGCTTGCGAACACTGCAGCAGTACTAGACTTTTTTATATATAGAGAGTTTTTTCGACCAGGCTGGTGTAGCTGGTTGTAGTGGCAGTGGAGGTGTGTTTCAAATTCAATCATCTGATCCGATAATGATATCTCAGATGTCTCATCCATCATAAGGATCAATTCTCTCTCAGGAAGCATTTTCCGGGCCAGGTGAGCCAAATTCTTTTGTTATGAACGGATCGTGGATCTCGAGGACCTTGATTGTATGACGACCAAGTCTATCATCTCTGTCCGAGTGAATGAGGAAAATACTCTGTTCGCCCACAACGAGAACGAGAACCGAAAAGGTTAAGAAAAAGAAAGTGGAGAGATTTGAGAAATAGGGGCGTGCCCAAATATGGCACGACTCCAATCAATGAACTCCTACAATGACAGCACTGAAATCATAGACCGACCAACTTAATCGTGTGCAGGGCCGGCCTTTGAGTCAAGTGACAGACTAACCAAATAGCCACAACCTCCCGGGATATATTTACGAAGTATTTAAGTGCTCACCTTATACCGCAGAGATGACGAGACTCCTACAGGAGTCACGAGCCCCTTTACGCTATATACTAATATAGTCGTGGGGGTCTCTGTCATTTCTTAAGTAAGTAAATAGACAAGCTATACCATATGTTTCCCCCTCTAGTTTTTGACTTTCAAGAATAATATTTTTTTACTTTTTGGTTTTTAATAGGAAGCAGAAAATTAAAATCTGTAACGTATTAGAGTCATCAAGTGAATAAATACAAACTACCCACTTTCCTAGGGGTAACACTGAACGGCTAAAATTTTCCATGATCTTCAATCAATCAATCAGTTAATCAATCAAGTTATTGGTAAGTAGGCTCCTAGTTTTCTCCAAGCATCAAATCAATCAATCAATCAATCAACTTCTTGGTAGTAGGCTCCTACTTAGTTTATCTCGTGTTCAACCATTCAAAATTTTCCGTGTTCTTCAAATCAAACATTGAAATCAATCATCTAGTGTTCTACTGCTTCTCAATCATATAATCAATTACGATCTTAAGAGTTTTCTCAATCAATCAACAACTACAAAATCAACCACTCACGTCATAACATTTTTTAACATTACAACACAATCATAATTTCACGCATTAGCACCACCTTAAGGCATTAGAACAATTACAAAATCAAACATCAACGTGAAAATATTTTTTTTACTTTTTGACTATCATCAACAACAACAACATCCAGCAAGTTAGTCATCACATCAACCACGTGCTTACAGCAACTAAATCATTAAATCACTCAACAACAACGTCACAACTTAAGGCTTTCCGAGTCACTCACTTAAGGCATATTTTTTCCGACCAACAACGACGTCGCACCAACGAACAGCAGAAAAACGAAACCACGCCGGGGCCTTATTTTTCTGTCAATTGTTAAGATTATCATAGCGTTCCAAACCTTTGGAACTCGACGGTTTGAATTATTAGGCTGTTGCTTGTAACCAACAAGCAAATCGCTAAGTTCTAAGCATCGAAATAAATAATTTTTCACTGGTTCGAGGAGCCTACTAGCCATCTAGTTAGGAGCGTAAAACTAAAGGCATCAGCAACAAGATGCCACCGCCGAAGATGAAAAGGGCGACGCCAAAGAGCGCCGCCAAGGGATCCACTCCCAACGGAGTGATCAAGAAGATGGAGAAACGGGAAGCGCATCTAATGGACCTTGTAGCTAAAACGCAAAAGGAAAGTCAGACGCTTCGCAACCAGATCGCTGAAGAAGTGACCAAGCAAGTCGGGGCAGTCCTGGACGCACAAGCTGGACATGACTCCAAGAAAGTGAGACCGTCTTCGAATGATGAAGCCGCAAGGCCATCCTTGCCGGCCGCTAAGGTCGACGAAGATGGAGTGCAGACCATCGAAGAAATTGAACCAGCCAAGACCGAAGAAATTATTGGTGGCAATTACTGGGGGCCGCCTATGACCTTTTCGGTCTGGTTCAAATCCCTACAGAAGGTCAATAAGTTTTCGACCATTGTACAGCGCGCAAGTTCGCGATTAAGTACAAGCACACGGCCGCAAAATTCGCGATCTTGCTCAACGAACTTGAAGCCGCTATGCAAAGTAAAAACGAAAACTGGGCTTGGGCCAAACAGTGCAAGTTCCTCTTGGAAAGTTGGAAGCAGAAGCATGAGAATGAAACCGTTCTCAGGTCTAAGCTGTCTGCTTTTACCAAAATACCTTCTGAATCCTACGCAGAATTCCTCGAGCGATTCAAACTGTTGGCCAATCAACTGCCAGACTCTATCCACTCCACTACGGGATGGATCGACGTCTTCAAAGCTAAGTGCCCGAAAGTCTTGCAAGTGCAACTGATCGACGACTCCTGCACCACGTGGGAACAAGTTCAATCTTCTTGCTTGAAACTACAGGAGAAGGACAGTCTCGCTACGAACTCGTCCCCCTCTACGAATCCGCATCCAGGTCAAAATCTTGCTGCTCATCCCAGCCCATTGCTGTGGGTGCAGACAAGTAACTGGAAGCAAAGCGGAAAGCACGGCAAAAAGAGCAGTTGGAAACCTAGCAAAGGCGTACAGAAATCCGATAAGTCTTCGGGCTACAAGGGTTTCTACAAGGGCAAAGGAAAGAACAACCAGAACAAGGGCAAAGGAGACCCGCCAGGGGGCTTCCGTCCTGAGCGTAACTACAATGCTACTTCTTCCAGTCCTTACAGTCCAGTATACCTCCAAGCAGATGCTACTTCTACTTGGCAAGAGGTTTCCAGTCCCAGTTGGCAAAACTTAAATGATTCTTCTTGGCACAACGTCAATGAGGATGACCTTCCGAAGTGGGAACTCATCGGTCTCCAAGAGGCACGAGAACAGCAACACCACCAGCAGCAACACCATCAGCAACAACATAAAGGAGGATCTTCTAGTAGTTCTTCTTCGAAGCTGATTCTAGTGCTGTTGCAGTTGTCTTCGACGCAAGTATCCAAGACAACCGAATGGGTAATCGATAGTGGAGCTGCTCGTCACCTGACTAGTTTGCCCATATCCAACCCCAAGACGGTGGACATCAAGTTAACGACGGCTAATGGCTTGATCGAAATCACAAAGATCGGATCTTGTCAATTGACGCCTGACGTACAAGCTGATGAAGTTTGTTATTGGCCTCACGCGCCAGCTAACATTTTATCAGTCAGACAACTGATGTCACGAGGCATCATCCCAAACTTCTTGAAGATGTGTCTCGAAGTGCATCGCAATGGCAAAGTTGTAGGGATCCTACCCTTCGAGAAAAGACAAGGAGTCTTTGTGCTGGTTTGTCAAGGTACTACTACTAACTTACCTAATTTAGATTCTACTCCTAATAGTCAACTAATTAGTCTCAAGAGAGTTTCTCAAGGAGAAACTCACATAGTTAAACAACCTAAAAAGCACAAACCTAGCGAACTAACTAGCATGCTAATGCTACTAGCCGCTATCTCCATGGAGTCGATAGCCAAAGTCGCAAAATCTATGGCTTATCCCTCTTATCAAAAGCTTTGGGGCGCTGTGAAAAGTATCACAGAACCCAAGCACCATCAACACGCAAGAAAACTTGTAGTCGAATTTCTAGTAAACAACTTAAACCGACTCAAGAAAGAAAGCACTCCACGCATGCGATTTGGAGGAATCGACGGACGTCATTTGCGTCACTGGATCGCACTTGACACGTTCTACGTTCCCTTACCCACAGGGAAGCTTTGAGTGTTGCATGTTATTAATCTTTTCTCTCGTTTCAGTGTTATCCACGTTCTGCCACGGAATGTAGATTCACCATCTGCCAAACACATCGTTGACTTTGCTGAGCAATTCCGCGCTCGTGGTATGCTCTCGCAATTCGTCTTACTTGATGGAGGAAGTGAATTTGTTAACTTCTCTTTCCTCAACTGGTTACTGTTGCATTGCTGTCATCCCATCATTACTCCACGCGCATCACCGTGGGTTAATGGAGTGATCGAGCGTCGACGTAGAACCATAAAACAGATCTTCCATAAGCTGATCTTGATTTATGGATATGCTCACGCTGTGCAAATCTTGTATGCGGCAGTTAACGCTGCCAATGAAAGCCCGACAGCCATACTTGAAGGCTTGTCACCTCATCAGTATCAATTCGCATCTTCGCCCGCATTCATGATGCCCAAAGAGCCCGAGCACATGAATGAGATCGAGCTCAATCGGCTTACGTATGCTATTTCGCAACCAAATAGCACGTATAAAATCCGATGCGATGCTCGTTCTGTCCTTGAAAGACTTCGATGCGACAAAGTGTTCATTGAAGAAATCAAGAGACTCGCGCAACAACAACGTAACTACTACAACGAATCTGACTCACTAAAAGTTGGAGACGAAGTCGAGTGGTTCGATTATAATTCATCGGCCTGGTACGGTCCAGCTCGATTGATTTATATTCAAGAAAATGACAACTCAAAAACGTTCGTCATTGATGACTCTGGTAGATACAAGCGCATCCACCAAGGTCACATTAGAAAACGCGCCACACTTGACGCCATGGTCTTACCGCGCGAGTTGTGGCATGTTATTCGCGCAACACATCCTAAGCAAGACGCTCTTGCTAACAGTCCAAACCTACTGGACGCAGCAGAAGCAGTCAAGGATAAAGAAACTGCTTCACAGTTTGAACTTGCTAAAGTCTCTGCCAAGCAATTGCCTGCTGATCCTACTAAGGACGCAGCAAACAACGACGACAGCAACGACCAAGGAACTTCAATTCCATTCGTTCCTGTAGCAAAAGACAATACTTCGCCCGCAGCAACTAAGCTGGATATAATCTATTATAATCCAGATAGTCTGAGAAAGCTAGTAACAGAGCGAATTCCCCGCCTCTCTCTGTTATTATTGACCCGGCCGGCCCTGGTTCGCCTTCGCCGGCTGGAAGTCCCCCGGATTTCCCCAGGAAATCTGTAAGACTGACAACCCTCGACCCCCCCCAAGCACAAGGCGAACACCCGCACGCCCCGCCTTCCTCCGAGTGTAGTGGTGTGCTCAGTCAGGACCTGCGCCGCGCGTGTCCGTGGGCTTGTCGCTCGCATGGCCCCCGGTCGTGTCGTGGGCAAGTGGTCAAAGACTGAGCGGAGAAGAGGCCGCCACTCGATCGCGATGTCCTCTTTTGTGTCTCCCTCAGTCCTGTGTTCCCGCCAGCCTCCTCGGAGGTGGCTTTGTGTTCCCCGGCACCTGCCGATCTCTGTGCCTCGTGAGAGTGAAATCACCATCAGGAGAGAAATCGCCAGGCCAGAGAGAACTTACCACACCACCGCCTGCTTTTCGCTCTGTCTTACGCTCGTCTTCCCTCGTGCACAAGCTGCGCAGGCGTTCCACACACAGAGAAAAGATGCCTATCGCACTTTCCATATTTCTTGACGCGTCACCTTCGACCTTCTGCTCGCAATCCACCGAGCGCACCAACTGCGTGCGCGCCTCCGCCGAGCCATCGGAGGTCTCTCTATCCCTCTGCCACAAGAGTGACAACAGATGCCTTCGCCTTCGCTCATCCCGATTTCTCACATCTCTCGCACACTTCTGCAGCGCCTCAACTTACAGGAAGGGCATGGGCTCCCCTGGCTGCTCCATATTGGCCCGGTGGTGCCAGTTCTCCGCTTTTGCTTTCACTTGCTGCTCTTTCACTCAGATGGCGACGCGTTTCTTGTTGTCTGTGCGTCCTGACTATACTTGGTTTACCAAGTAGAAACGTCCATCATCATGTTGTTGATTTTTTCATACTGTTCCGCCACTGCATTCCTGCAGGACGGATTTCCGTGTGTCTTGCATCTGTCACGCTCGTGAAATATGTAGAAATCGCACGAGATCAAAGATGAAGACGAATATGTAGCTCGTGAATGATATGACTTAGCCGCGCACTGCGGTGAATTTCTGGCTAGTTGTCTATCTCTCAAGAGCAAAAAGAATGAAAATTTGACATCTTTCAACTATATGAAGATCAATCTCTACAGAAGTATATAAGAATATCAATGCGAGTCGCTCATCTCTCTGTGATTATAATTAAATAATGATAGTTTATGCGTAGAAAGAAGGTGGGAAGATGTGAAGCTGTTCATTTGCCAAGCAGGAAATAACTAAAACAACTGAAACAAGTGATGAAGTCAATGCATTGAAGATCCACGAGGTTGCTAACATCTGGCAGCCAACACCTGAAGAGCATGACTCTGATATAATAAATTTTTATCAATAGTATTCATGTAGAGGGTTTTGCAATCTTCTAGATATTTCAAATATAAATATTTTATTTCTTTTCACATGTAGGTCTTGTTTTCTCTCACTCGTTATGTGTCATGTGTGCCAGCTCGTTCCGCTCGCCGCTTTTTCCGTCATTTTGCTCCTGACCTACTGGCCCAGGTCGATGTTGACGGATGCCATCTGTAGCGGCTGCTGTGGTCCATTCGCTGCATTGTTCGCAGGGTTGTTTCCGTTCGGGAACGCTCGTTTGATACTGGCATAGATAGCGTTTCTCGGGCAGGGGCAAAGGAAGTCCCAGGTCTCGTCCAGATCGTTGAAAGCTGCAATAGCACTGTTGTAGTCATCTGAAGAGAAGGGTGTGGAAAATTGGTGAGACCTATACAAGATGAGAAAATAGAAGGAGTGAGGTCTGTTCTTGGACAAAACTTCTGACCAATCTAAAAAATTGCAAATCTCTCGGAGGATCCACCTAGAACCGACGCGGTAAAGATTTTGAGGCTCAAAATGAGAGAAGTAACAGTTTCTATCTTCACTCCTGAAACAATGGAACCGAAGGTCAAACAGGAGAAAACACTTGCTGCCAAAGCTGCCGCAGCTTGCTCTTTCACCGTGCGAGCATCATGCTCACGGTAAGCCTTCAGGAACTCCTGATACGGCGGGAGCAGCTCGGGGAGCGCTCCCATCGACACCTCGAGGGTCTGCTCGTGCAACACCAGGAGCGCCTTGCTCTCCTCTTCCTCATCCATTGTCTCCAGGAAAACCGTGGCCAATTTGCGGACACCAGATAGGAGAGGTTTGATGGGGTCAGACTCTTTCACTCCATCATGCCAGATGGCGTCGCGGCTTTCGGTGATGGCGGTCTCGGTGTCCTGCGGATTGTTCGGATCGTAGTCCGCGAAGGCGGCGGACATGGCAAGCAACTTCTCCTTGATCTTCTCGATCCCAGCAGAAGCACGCGCTTCGTCAAGCTCGACGATCTTGGTGCGGAACGTATTAGGCAGGCCTTCGGTGATTGCGCCTGGCATCTTGTGGTGCGGGCGCTGCCCATCAACGCGCACACGGTTGCACAAACCCTGCAACGATGCGAAGGCCGGATGTGGTTTCGCTGCCTGGACGGTAAACTCGGCACGGATTAAGCCCAGCTTAGTTACAACGCGCGGATCCATCTGTTTGGGTGTGATAGGGTGATATAAGTAATATGTTATAGGTGCAAACGTCAGCTTTAAGCTGAAAAATGGTCATGATCTTCCTCTCTCGAAGTCTCAACTCTTCTTATTCATCTCTCACCCATCTGAAATCAATCCAAATCACAAAAAAATACCAGGTGCTTTGCCTCGACCTCGTTGTTCATGCCGAAGAGGTGCCTGACGCAGATCTCCAGCAGGAGCATCTCGCCACTTTCTGCCTGATCCATCGCGGACTCGAACTGGATGTCTGTGACTTGACCACGGTCGGCGCCATTGGTGGACAAGAAGGAGATGCACGCGAGTTGCACCGTTTCAATGCGTTCAGAAGTGGCCGCGACTTGGACGGCCTGCAGTAGAAGAAAAGGAGATGAGGAAAGGATGAAGCGATGGGGTTGAAATAGACCTACACCTTAGTAGGCGATGAAGAATGGAGTGCATATTTATATTTCAACTGAATCTACGAAAGGAGGTCAGACATCAGACAAACCAGAGCGAAAAGGTTCCGGATCATCTAACAAGGAGAGGAATTACCGTCCAAATTCCGTGCCAGAAGACCCACTGAGGGCACTTCTTCTTCTCTGGGCCGTTGATCAACGGCAGCAGCTGGTTGTACAGGACCTCAACGCGGCGACGCCAAGTCGCTTGCTGCATGAGATCACAACTCGCAGCCAGTTGCTTCAAATAGCTGCTTGCCTGTAGACAATAAGCTCTCCCTTTTCCTTGATTCCACGTATTCATGACCGCCAAAGTCTTGCACTTCGCGACACGCTCACCTTTGCGTGCTTTCGCTGCGCCTTCCACATACGTGTGGGCCGCCGCCACTTCGCATAGCACCTTAGCGTTGGCATCGGGGAGAAGAGGCATCATGTGGATCAGACCAGCAAGCGCACGGCACGCATTCTGCTCGTCCGAGATGGCAGAATAACGGTCGAACAAGTGGGTCTGGTGTGTGGGTGGTGATGATCTTTGAAACCCTTATACCAGTGGGTGAAGAGTTCACTTGTGCCCTAAAATCAACCAAAATGACTACGGTCAAAAATAAAATCTAAATAGCAAGCCACAACGAGATCAGTTCAAAAATGCTAGAACTTAGCAACTTTTAAAAACTTGCCATCGCCTGGAGTTCAACCAAAAGAATCAGTACCATCAGAGAGTTCGTCTGCTCATTGCTCACACCCACGAAGGAGCCGTCATGCAACAGGACCAGCTTAGCCGAGATTTTGTCGGCGCGGGTCAAAATGCCAACGTCTCTGATCACTCCTGGCACACGCTTGAGGGCCCTCGCAATGGCACGCTCATGCTCAAGCGACAGCTGAGTATCGATAAGATCCATATCCATCTCAGCCAGCTTCTCCACCCGAGCCCTGATACGGGTCTTCACATTTCCCTGGTCACGGCATAGGGTTTTCGTGTTTGCGATCATGCTGGCCGTATTCTGGAAATTGTGAGATTTAGAAAGTCGGGGGATAATTTTAGAGGGGTTGAAATAAGTTGATGAGAGATTTTTTTTTGATGTTTGACTTAAATAACAGCTTAAGACTTTGCTGCGAGAGTCTTAGGATTTCAGAGCGGTGAACCATGAGGATCCTACTGGGCTACCCCCACGCTTTATGATCAGTCTTATTCTGAATCAGTACTAGGCTAAGTACGAAAATCTAAGCACCTGACTATCTAGTACCGGTAGCCCTGAACGCGTGCGAATCTCCTCGGCTGTGGAGTCTGTATCGTGACGCACCAGGCGCTTACCACCACGCCCATAAGGGCCGTTATTAGCTGCATTCCAAGGCATTTTCGCCGCAATTTTATGAGAGTGAGAGCCTAGCAAGTTGTTGTGAGAGGGGCAGCACTTCTTCTGTTATTATTTGCGACTCTTTTAACAGTTTTATTGTCTTATCCCAGTGTGGTAACTAACTCATATAGGCCGCTCTGCTATAACAAAATCAATGAGTTGGTTGCAGTTGTATTTGATCTTGTAGTTGTTCGAGCGCTTTCTTTAGTGGTGGTTGTTGGCACAGATCCGCTTACTGCAACGTCGCCATGTATTTTCTAGTCCTGTTTACTGTATAACAAACCACTTGTAGTAGGGCCTCTTGTTTTTGACATGTACAGGCTTGCAGAGTAAGCCGCGCATGTACTCAAATGGGCTACAATTGTGGATGATATAGGCGATGGCTTGGATTCTCAGACGAATAGACTCGCGCTCATGACCAAAGAATCGGGGCAGGATCTTCATCGCAGGCCTATCTAAACAAATACTAACCCACATCCTGATCCAGGTAGAAGGAGATCCAACAAGGAGACCGATGGATGGGACTCTCTGTGCCGAGAAGTGCGTCAGCAAGTAGAAACGGAGATGAGGACGAAGACTACGGATCCTTCTAGCGCCTTTTCTCTCAGCTTGTGCTCGTGCTTGGCGTTTCTCTTCTCGCCAAGCGTGTCAGACCAGTCTATTTGGTTTCAGTCATTTCCCAGGGCATAGCCTGGCCCCAGACTCCAAAGTGGTCTCATCATTTTCCACACCGGGAAGAAGATCTGAGCCCCTTACTTCTAGCATCGTCCTGCTTCTGAAGCGTCACTATCTGTATCAGCAGAAGCCTAACGCGTTGAGATTTTTAAACCAGGAGGCTATCTCCAACGCTGCGCCAGAAGTCCATTAATCCTAAGGAGATTCGAGCGCAGTTCTGACTACTTGCGCCCGCTATATAGTAACCACATGAAACGGACAATACACATGAAGATGATTGAATAAGTCGACTAATTTCGTTCATATTTAATGCTCTTTCGTTTGTCCCTAGTCTAGAAGTGCTGCCCATCACGTATTTGTCTTAGTTGTATCGCTAATCTCCATACATAAAATTAAGCGTTTTAGTGGAGTGGGAGTGAGGGCAACCAGGGTAAGAGACCGCCTGTCACTTCTGGGCCAATAGTCCGGGATCATTTGGCCCAAGAACAGTCCGCCTGCCGCCGGGTTTCCTGCCTGCAGATGAGCCTGAGCCCCTGGCCCACGAGGCCCAAGTCATGCTGATAAGGGCCTCGAGAGCGTTTGCGTGGGTCGCAGGGCTCATTCTCTTGCCCTTTGCCCGTGCCTCCGTTCGAATGCGCTGGAAGTCTGCTGGAAGTCCGTCAGATTCCAGACTGGCACCCCAAACTGCATCTCGGGAAAGTGTTTGGAGCCTCCTCAGAAGCTCTTCTGGAGGACCCTGGCCAGACTTCCTGGAAGTCTCCTGGAAGTCTCATGGAAGTCTCTGGACCCCTCTTCTGGAAGTCTGTGGAAGTCTCATCTGAGCGGCCATTTGTAGTCGTGGAAGGGTCCCGGCTACAGAAATTGGCGTGAGACTTCCAGGAGACTTCCAGACAGGGGTCAGCCAAAACGATCCCAGACTTCCAGAAGACTTCCAGGTGTCTTCCACAGGGTCTTTTGAGCGAAAGCACCGGAAACGCAGCCAGAGATCCACCACCGCCTAGCCCAGTGGGAAGCCGATGCCGAAGCGCGCCAGAGTGAGAAAATGGCCAGGGTCTTATAATAGCAAGAAATACAAGGGCGAAAAATATAAGGAATTCCATCGGTTTAATCAACTCCGAGATTCTAACTTTATTAACATTCAGCCAACTAGTAATCTGTCCTCGTATCTTGTAACTTCGTCAAGTAAATAATTCTTCTGAGGTTCACTGAACTACTTCGCAACACATATAATCATCACCCTTTCATAAGCTCGCTGTGCAACAATATCAGCTCCAAAGTCCATGAAGCCGCTCTTCAATCACAGCACGAAATCATCACCAAAATCGCCTCCATCGTCAGCTTTATTTGTGCTGCTTGCTGCGCCACCTGTTTTGCCACGCATCTTGCGTATGATCCTATTGCAATCCTCCTCCAGCTCAGACGCATCTGTTGCGGGAAAGTCGTGCCATTCTTGACCACCAAAATCAGGCAGAAGACGCTCCATCATCTCTGGAGAAATAAACAACTCCTCATCGATTTCTTTCAGCCTGTGCATGTCTCCTTTTGCCACCATAGTGGCGTAGTCATTCACGTCCTTGCAGTATCGGTCGTACGCTGCGCGCATGAACTCCAGATGGTGCTTGCCTGGTGTGAGGTGCGGGTTAGCCACGTGGAGCGTACCTCTTTCGCATATGAATCTGCTGCGTATGGACCAGATGTTGAGGATAGATTCGGTGAACTCCATGGTGTCGCTTCCCAGCCGTCTGGATCGGTTCGCGTTCACCGTGGCCTCGCAGTTCATCTGCATATACGGAGATCCCAGGAGCTGCACGAAGGTTTTGGACAGCGCTGGGTCGATTATTTTCGCCTTCAAACGAACGATAGACTTGCCCGCCAGCTTTGCAGATCGTTTGTCGGTGTCCTCCTGGACGCGAAAGCCGTCTACTCGAAGAGGCAGCAACCTTGCCTGTGCAACCCGGCGGTCCTTGCGAAAAGCACGAGCTTGAGCTTCTTTCTTGCTCATTGGTTCGTCTAGATGCTGCTCAGAGTTGCTTTGTCCATTAGATTTATCGCCACACTGCGCAGATTTCTCAGCAGAAGAAGAAGCTTTTTCCCCAGTGGTGTCCGCAGCTGGATCAGTGCTTTCCATTGGCAGGCCGAAGCTCAGATGTCTATTGATCATCACAACTCGATCCCGGGCGCACGGGTTGCCAACAGATGAGTAGGTGGGTCGCAAGGTCTCCTGCAAGTTGTACTGCTCTGCAGGTCAGCGACTTGTGCCTTCGACATTGTGGAGATGACTTCTTTCAGTTGTTCATCCTTTTTGGGTCGTCCTTTGCATGGTCCTGACTGCATGAGCGCCACCTTCTCACCCAGAAAAATCCTCACTTCCTTCTCATCTGCATTCGGCTTCACCACTACTTTGTAGAAGTCCGCCACTGTATCCAGATCCCAGCGATTGTTATCCTTGTCGGAGTTCAACATGTTGCCGCGAGGAAAGTAAGTTGTCTCTCCATCCACTGCGTCCGCCCCCTCGAACTCCTGCATTTGTATAGCCTTAAAAGAAGCAGGCGCGAGGACGATGTCTAGTATGATGAAGTGCTTCACTTCCTCGGAGATCCTGTTCTTGAAAGTTGTCACTAGTGTTGGATGTAGTAGATTTGTGATGTTGCAGGCCTGTTGATCTACCGCTGCAGCAATGTTGTCACCCCGCTCCAAATCTTCATCGAGGCCCACGCCTTCGCCATCACTCTCCAGGTCGTGGTCTGGTTGAAGAATGATGTGATCTGGCTCTTGTCCCACTGGGACATTATCTGCGGCTGTCTCCTTTAGTTGTTTCAGCTTCTTCCGCTGTGCTCTACACCAACGCGCAAGAAGAACAGCACTACTAGGGATGTGCTTGCTTTTAAGTGTTATTTTTGGTGGTGCTTCTCGCTTGATGGGATGATGAACACGGCTACAGCGCTGCGCCAAAATGCGAGTGTAGTCCTCTTTTGCACCTGAGTGCCGCCCTTGTGCCTCTGCTCGCGTGTCTGCGTAAAATCTCGCTTCTTCTTGTACGACTGCACGAGGACGCGCCAAAGCGTCATCTCCTTCTCCAGCACTACTAGAAGACGCGTCACAGGCTATCGCTTGCTGCACTAGTTTCCTGTGGATCTGCTGTGATAGCCGTAAGTATTTAATCTTCTCTTCGTTATTTTTCCACTTGCTCAGCTTGTGCGTGCGTTCGATCTGCCTGCCATTTTCTGGTAGTGCGGTGTCGTGAAGCAAGTCCTTTTTCTTGAGGTCGATGGCCCTTGGGGCAATGTACTGCTTCTTCACCTTTTTACTAGGTGCTTCTTCTTCCTTGTCAGACTGGTCTGCGTCGTAATGAAGTTGAAGCTCGCTGTCTACTTGCGTCTCCGCGTTACGGAAATCAGACCTGTTCACCGCAACATCTGCGCCAGCAGTAGACTTGAGGCTCCCCTTGACCCTCCTGCTCTCGTTCTTGAAGCGGCCAATTTTCCGCTCACAGTTTTTCTGTGTTCTCTCCCTCCCAAGGAGGAAATCGACCGCCCTTCGCAAACGGTGTGGCCTCTGCTTGGCAGGCTGTGCTGCGTGCCACTGCTTTAACGAGTGCAACGCCATGGTTCCAGGGTCGCCGGCGATGTGCTCAGCCGTCCACTGTTCTAGCCAGGTCGTTGCGCCAGCTGGGTTGGCTTTGTATTGCCATAGCCACGCCTCATGCGCCTCACTCAGCCCATCCCGGTACCACAAAACCACCCGCGCATGGATAAGGGCTATCTGCGCCACCTGCCTGAGAAAATGCACCTGGAAATGAAGAATAAACATGCTGGCCAGCTCTGAAAAAAATAGGCTGCTCCCCCTTCGTCACAAAACTACGACTATGTACTAGGTTCCCTATTCCAAGTGACAGGCTGTAGCTTCTTTGAACACCTAACCAAACTACCACTAAGTCACTACTATTGAGGCAAGGGATTCCAACTTGAATAGACCCGCCGCACCCTCCTCCACCCTATCACCTAAATACACAGAGAAAAACAAACTACAAAGAGAGAAATTACCAGAGAAATCTGGGCCGGTGAGAGCGTTAGCGGGTCGCCCCCTATGGTGCAGAAGAGGACGCTGATGTCTTTCATCACTTGCTCCCCATGCCAGAGGTATTTCATGGCACTCACCCAGAGTTTTGTGAACTCATCGCGGAGCCTGTCGCGGCGGGTCTATTTTAGAAATAACTGAACTGTGTTTTTTTCGTCAAAAATTAAAAACTTTTGGCGAATTAGTGGGTCATTAGTGGGTATTGACCCGGTCGACCCACTAACGACCCAGTAATGGCACACTAATAATTAGTGGGTCATTAGTGAGTATTAGTGAGTATTAGTGAGTATTAGTGAGTATTAGTAGGCATTAGTGGGTTCTGTAATTTTTTCTCCCATTTTTGTCCAAAAAGTGTTGCGTTTTCAGTGGTTTCTTGTTGTCTTGTAATTGCCTCTTTTTGAGGTTGCTTGGAAACATGATCGAGCAGATATTGGCTGTCCGTTTGTCCTTAAGAGCTTGCATTCGTCAGCCGTGGGACACTAGTGTGCCACTAATGGAGCAGTTATGGGTCACTAATGGACCACTGACGGCCATTAGTGAGTAGTATTTGGTAAGTAATGGCCCAATCATGAGATACTTAGTTAAGCAGAGGCATCTTAGTAGCTAGTTAATTTACGCGCTGCATACGACTCAGCGGATGTGGAGGGGCATCATATAGTGGAACGAGAGAGCCTGCAGCTGTGGTTGTGTCTGTTGAGACGCCCATATATGTGAAGCGATGCTATGGAGACCTGTGTGCAGGCGTTGTCTTTTCCTGCACCATGAGAACACAAACGCAACACTTACGGATAAACTTGCGCATCTTACCGCGACTGTATGATCGAAACGTCAAGGATAGTCTTTTGAACATTGTGAAGGACCAGCAGCCTGTGCGTTGTCCATGCCTCTGGTTGTCTATGTGAACGACGAAAGACTAATCGATCGCAGTGCGTGCTCGGTGGTGCTTTGACAGTTTATCATCTAGAATCTCGAACACAAAAGAAACAGAAAAGGACGAGAGAAGGAGCGAATGTCAGTAAGTGATGGAGAGTCTTGCTGAGTCCAAGAGCGCATCGCGATCGATAAAAGGGCGCTGTCTCGTAGTTTTGCGAATTACATCATGACCAAAAAAGGCTTACCAATTGTACACTCACAAAATGGAGAAGAGCAATGTGCGGAGTATCATACTGAAGAATAAGCACTACATCCACACCACGCAAGTCATTCACTTAAATTTGCACGGTGATAGGGACAAACAGTAACAAATGAACTAATATACTCATATCATAATTAACGATTATTGAACTTTTGAACTTGATTTTCTCCCTGGTAATCTGGATCATCGTGTTGTTTATATTTCTTGAACGTTGAATATTGATAAGATAGCCACAAAATGAAGCGAGTTTATAGCGCAGAGACAATGTTTCCAGATGGAATGCGCCGCCACAACTACGCACTCTTCAAGCCGAGTACGCAAAAGCCGCTGGCTACTACATCGAGCTCTTGTCCTGCTCCATCTGTTGGGGCAGGTGTTGACGCTGAGAGACGTAGGGTGATTCGTCCGGCTTCGCCGCAGCGTCCTGCTGGGAGTGATAAAGAGGCTGCCGTGCGTAGAAATGCGCAGCGATTACTGGAGCCTAATGCAGTTCGCTTCTGGGCAGGAGCAGGTGGATGGGACATCAGTGACGAGACGCCCCTACTGGACCAGACGTTGTTCGTCACGGACAGCGATCAGGCACTAGCACAATTTGTTGAGAATGACTTCGTTCTTGATGAATCACTATCACTTCAGCAGGAGTCACAGCAGGAACAGCAGCTGATAGTAGAAAAGAGCAGTGCTTCAAGACCTAGTAGAGATCTCCGGGAAGAAGTTTTGGTGGCAGAAAATGATACTAGAGGCAGCATCCTCAAAAAGAGAGGAAGACCGAAGACAGCAGCTGACGAGGACGCGCAGTACTGGAGATTATGAGCGGGCTGCTCTAGATTGTAGCTCCTAGTTGATTGAATAATGAAACACTAATGACACACTAGTGACGCACTAACGATTCACTAATGACGCAGTAAATGCCTAGTAAATGCTCACTCTTTCTAGCAGGATGGTGGGGATATTGAGGAAAAATAACGCGAGTAGGGGACTTCTAATTATTGAGAAATACAGAAAGATGGAAAAGAAGGAGAAATATTGGAGGAAAACAGTACTGGAAATGCGAGAAGACAAGGCTGATGAGCAGCACAAGCGAAAGATTAGGCTGCAAATGGCTTGCGCTCTAGCTGATAGCAGCATTGCAGTCAGAGCGTATAGCAAAGATGCGCTCTTGGTCGAAGACGCTGTGTGCAGGTCAAGCCTGGCATCCTACAAGGCAGCTGTCGTTGAGCAGATTTTCCAGCAAAATCGAGCGTGGATCAAAATTACGCAGAGGACTTCATAGCATCTAGGTGAACATACATGCCCTATGGTTAGCTTTATTCTCCTTCTAACAGCCGCATCCTCGATCAAATACCAGCGGACCAGCCGACTTTCATGCGCATGTTATGTTGGGTGGTCCTATCCTTTCTGTTTTTGTTCTTTGATATTTGAAAGCAATTCATAGAACAAGGCGCTGAGATAGGGGACCTACGCTTCTAATTCAGGGACATGACGAGTTTTCTGCTCACTTCAAAAAGATGGGGAACGTCACGTACATTGTTGTTTATACAGAAGCTAGCGCTGGTAGTCCATTACCGTGCACTAATGGAGTAATAATGACTCACTAATGCCCACTATCAGATCACTATTGACGCAGTATTTGTCTGCTAATAGATTAGCTTTGTTCATCACGCGGCCACTAATAAGCTAGTAATCTAGACGATGTGCTCTATAGGAGCGCTCATAAATGCAAAAACTACAAGTAAGCACTGGCTGGATAGTTGTAGTAACGATTTCCATGAACGTAATATATATGCTTATGGGTAACTATTGATCTACAGGGCGGTAAATACCGACTCGCACGCTACCCAAAGCCGCAACTCATCAGCGCAAATATATTTGGTGAGCTTCTGGGTTCCTTCTCGATTGCGGGAAAAAGTGGGCATGGTCGCAGTGTCGGAGTTGAGATACCTGTTAAGGCTCCTAGTCCATCTGTTTTTTCTTGGTCAGTAATTAAGGAGTTAGTATATCAACAGGTCTATCCATCTCTATTCCGGGAGCGCTTCCTCCTCTTATATTGTTGCGAACTGCATATACTAGGCAGGAAGAACGGGCCATCAGTGGCTGCGTCGATGGTTGCTATGTTTCAGGGCATGGTGGACGACTTACTTTCAACCATTCAGCGGGCAGCTTCAGGAGGTGAATTGGCTGACACTCGTCCCGTCATTGTGCGCTGCGTCGTCAGCGATAACTTAGATTAAGGCCTAAAACATTTTATTTCTGTTTTTTCATTTCTCTTGGAAACTGAAGAAATGAGTGCAAAACTGCTCTAATTAGAAACAAACGCTTTAGCGGTTCGAATGGCGCGCAACAGGATCAAGATAGCAGCTCATAAATGTGGATGCCAGTACATTGTTGTGTTAAGTCTGAGTCTCCCATCAGAAAGCAGAGACCATGACGGCAGCTACTATCAATTATAGTAGCCTTGCCTACGTTTCTGGTCGCGGCTGGGTAGAAAGTCAATGTATCTCTAATGGGATACTTTGAATGTTGTCCGCACAAGATGAACTTGGTGTCATCCTTCGTTACGGCAAGACTACTAGTCTTTTTCTACGTGTGTACGCGTTAGAAGTGTTCTTGATTCATAGGAAAAGTAAAAACAGGGGGCACTTCGAATGCATCAGCGTCAGCCTTTCTGCCTCTAATAGCACCATGATGGGAAACGGCGCAGCCCTGGCAAAAATGAGTTAAGGATGAGAAGGCCTACGACGTTGGCATAGTGTGGCTCTGTGTGATGGAGCATGCTCTGTTGTCACAGGTATTTTATAGAGATGGCCTTAGTGCGTATTCTTTTTCTAAAGCATGGGCCAGATGGAGCTGTGGGAGGGTGACGCCGCTGCCAATGTAGACGTCGGGCGAGTGTGTAGTCTCTTGCACAAGTTCTTATGGGTGGCAGAAATTAATTATTTTTCTTTCCTTGTTTATCTCATCAGCCTAGAGCTTCAACTTGATGGAACGATGAGAAAAGCGAACATCATCAAGTTCGTAGATTTCTACTCGTCTAACTGCGGTAGCGCCAAGCCATGCAGACGTGTGGAAAGTAACACTGTTATGGGGGATGTTTATTTTGGAACTGCAGCGGCAGGTAAGCAGTACCTGAATAGATGTAGATCCCTAAACCGTGGGTGTACTCTAAATTTGCGACAAGCACTAGCAGCTTTGGACTTGGGGGCACTCAGGCAGAAGCTGGAGCCAATCCAAGAGTTATACGAGTGTATTAACCCAGAGATAATGGCTGCGATATCAGCGGAAGATGTTGCAGATTTTACACTACTGGCGGAGCGGAAAATTATAAAAGTAGACGAGCACCCAGTTACAACAAGGCTCATTTAATTCGTTTGCAGTACACTAATGACCACTAGTCGTCTACTAGTCACTCACTAAAAGTCACTAGTCGCCTACTTACCAACGACTAAAAGCACAATAATGGTTCAGTAATGGCACAATAATGGACCACTCGTGGATCACTAATGAATCAGTAGTGTGTGAGTAGTGTAGTACTAATATCTAGTGATGACTAGTACCCATTTAATATTACTACTAAAATAGTTACACGATGTAGACTACCAAAGGAGCAGGAGCCACTTCATTCCAACGCTACAGGTTTTACAAGTTTGGGCCTTGCTGTGAAGGACTTCTCATGCACTTTCTTTAAGGCCTATCATCATGTAAGTCTGAGCATCAGCGCCTCTGTAAGCACTGCTTTTTTCTCTTAGTTTGGTAAATGAAAAAAGCAGTCATCTACTAGCTGTTGATTATCATCTTGGCTGCGATATCTAATGGCTGATCGTTCCGGGCATGGACCATGTGGCAGGAGTAAACGGACGGGATGACTATGGTCATATTAGAAACTGCGTTTGTATAAGTGCTTACTACTGGGTCAGATGTAAGCGCCTACTCTTGGGGGATCAACGTCCTGTGTTTCTCCTTGTATCTTAGTGCTATAGGATTAGTAGTCTTCTAATTATATGAGGCGAAAACGCGGAAGGGCTACTTGCGGCGATTTTTCCAGAACGATAAAAACGAGGAAAGGGTCAAGATCGCAGTTTTAGGCTGGCAGACGGTTCGGCCTGCTGTGATGATCTCCGGGACGCAAAAAGACCAAGACCCGAACTTTGACGCGACGCCGATCTTGGTCAAGTTTGCGTCAGGTCGTCTGCACGGAACGACAGAAGCAGCAGCGCGGCGCTACCTTAAGCGCCTACCGAGTGATCCACAGATCGGAACGCCGGGCACCACAGTGTGCGGGGATGCAGTGGCCAGAATCCTGCTGACGATGCTGCACGTTGCAGAACGTTCCTCCCGCTACTCAGATGCGTACCCGGGGCGACTCTGTTTGTGCTCCAAGACTTACAATCCGTTCGAGTACGCTGATGAAGCACGAGACTTGGCGTTAAGGCTGGCTGATAGTTGAGTAGTGTGGTTTTAATTCTTAGAGTCTGTTGTGGTAGTTCTATCTCTAATCGCGGAATGCAAGGACCGACAGTACTTGGACAGCTTCACGATTTTCATGCGGCACCAGATAAAACGAAACGGAATTGAGGACCCCGATACCCAAGAGCAGCTAGTTACGGGCGCCATCAGCTCATCACATTTTCTTCCATATGCGTAATTCTTTATGCTACTTAGTTATTCTTCGAAGTGATGGGCTGGTGGTGGTGGTGCTTGCATTGCTCTAAACAAAACGCGTTTGCCCACATGGCAAGGCCGGACAACCTTCAATGTGAGCGGAACTTGAGGGATGTCACTCGGTGCATTCTACTCGTACTAGCTGACCCTTTCTTATTCCCTAGCATGTTACCGGTTATTCATTATTTTTATAGTAGTTAGTCAATGAAGTCACTTGTGTAGACGTGCAGTAAATACGCAGTAATTGCTTAGTAATGAGCCAATAATTGCATAGCGCTTGTTCGATACTACCCACTAATGGCACAGAAATAACTCAATAATTAACCACTAATGATGCACTAACGTCAGCCAGTTAATCAGTAATGACACACTATTCAGCTATTGTCTGGCCAGTATTGGTGTACTAATCACGTAGTAACTACTAAGTAACTCGCCGCTATCATGCAGTGACTATCTAGCATTCACGCGGAAGCAAACAGATGCTCGCGGAAGCATGAACAGATAAAGACCTATGCAGTGGTACGGCGGAAGAGGTGCTTACTTGTTTCTTTTCCCTCTACGTTTTATGGATATCAGTATTGGGAAAAGATGGCTCAAATAAGAGCCCTGCTTCGTCATAGTCTGCGTCGCAGGATTACAACATCCGCCAGTACAACACGCTCGCGAAGCCTTTCAGGGAGAAAGAAAAAAACGTGAGGAACGCGCTAAGGATTCTACTTACGGTGAAGGATGTGACTAGTGGCTGCGGCGGAGCCTTGTACACTAGGAGGAGTAGCTTCAGCTAGATCGAAGCGCGGCGCAGTCTTGTCTTCTTTCATAATTTCTAATGTAGATCTCATATGTCTTAACCTCATAGCTTACTTTTTCCTAGTTACGAAGCTCCACCCATATTCTAATATCGATCGCAAAAAGTACGTGGGCGTCGGATCGTTGGCCCTGCGTGATTTACAGACGAGCGACAGTCCGTATGTGCTAGCAGATGGAGACGATGAAGAGCAGGCACTAGGAGCAGCCATCGGTAACGGTGTTGCAGAAGGCGATGAGCAGGACCATAATTCTGCTGGGTCGATGCCACTGGTGGAGGCAGAGGAGGGCGATATAGTACACCAGAAAGCGAACAGCAGCGGCAAAAGCAATACTAGGGAGGATGAGAAGCCCACGGCAATCAGTCTTTACATCGAAGAGAATCGTGATAAGCTGGCAGATGAGGTAGCGGAGATGAAGAGCATCGTCCACAAAGGGATGAAGACGAGAGAGGAGGAGCTGTCGAGGAAGTCGCCGCTCTTGTGGACAATCACAGACTGGGTGGATTGGAGGGTAGGAGACGGAGTGAACCAGTGGCACTCGTTGATACGCCGTGCAGTTAATGATCGCCGAAAGAGGTGCAACATCAAGTACGAAGCAGACAAGCCGGAGTACCAGGATAATAAGGAGCTCAATATCAGGCCACAGCCGTGGAGAAGACACATCTGGGAAAAGAATCACGTCGGCGGTGCAGCTGCAGTTGACGCCGAGTGGTTCGTTCATAATAAGAACCGCCTACATCATAAAAATGCGTGCCACGTAGTAAAAGTTGGAGGCCGGGTGGAGCTGATATTCCTACTCTCTCACGAGTGCTGGGGGCTAAGGTTCGACAGAGATCCCGCTTATGGGGATTCTTATTCTGTATCTACTTGTTTTGTGCTCTTGTTTGTAGTTTTGTTTGTTTTTTGAGTTGTGCCGGTAGAATGTAGATGCAGTATTTATTTTCTCATCTAATCACGCTATGGAAACACGTTTTCGGTGCGACTCGATGTTGAACTCCAGCCAGAGCCGTGTCGCGAGCTGCTTGCGAATTTGCCTGTAGAAGGTACTTCAATCCACGCGGTGGAGCCTACGGTGTACTCGATGGACCAGGAGCGCATTGTTTGGCGGATTCCTCCGGGTGCTCATTTCGAAGCGATGCCGAAAACACAGGAGAAGGAGAAGAAGAAAGCTAAGGCCAATAGGGGCATGACTGGCGGGCAATCGCAGGGGGATGAAGATACAGCGCGCGTTGCAGAGTACGATCCAGAGTGCGAGTGGGTGTGGGATGAGGATAAGGAGATAAGCGACGATGAGGATGAGTTCACGCACGGCCAACGCAATTCAAGCAACCCAGTACTGGCAGACCCTGAAGCATTCCCAGCAGAAGAAGAGCGGATAATGCAACTCGCAGAAGTGGAAGCGCTTGAAGGGCCAGCTGTAGACGATGAAGAAGATCAACTACCTGTGCCTGCAGCTGCTGGCGAACAACATCAGGACGATCAGATGCTACAAGATGATGAAGACCCTGACGCCCCAGGCCAGTACGGAGACCCTGATGGGATATACAGGATGATGAAGCGCAAGCGTGGTGACCTGGTGAGGCTCTTTCTGGGGTATTTCACAATCAATCAGAGCGAGAACGACAAGGAGAAAGATCACATGAGGATCTACCTGCTGCCATCATGGCAACGAGCGATGACAGAGGCGGACGCAATTACGGCCTACTCGCGTGGACATCTCTTTCGCTATTTAGGACTAGGTCGCGGCATCTATGGTTGTGCTTTTGATTTTGGATCCTCTTCTAACTCAGAGCTACCATGGCAGACGCAGGTCCGCCTGGAGGAAGCGGGGCGAGCAGAAACAGTGGAGACCTACCTTTATTATGGTTGTGACAGCTAATTAACTGCGTGTTGAGTATTCTTCATCTTCGTATTCTATTTAAGCAAGTGAGGTGAGTACTTGCGATGGGCTCTAACTCATTCGCGGCTGGATGGTGCATTGCTGTCTCAAGTCCACGCTCTTCACGCAGACGCCTCACAGGAAGGATTGGGTTTTGCGCCAGAAGAGGAAAGTGCTGATCGAGTGGCGCGACTTCTCTCACCTAGAGAAAGCGGAGATCCGAAGAATATGCAGCACCCGGAAGCAAGAGGACAGAAGATGGGTGTGGCAATTCCACGACGGCGAGGATGATGAACAGTAGATATTCACTTCTAGATTAGTTGAGCTTGTATTTTGAATGTTAGACTTTGAGCTTTTGTTTCTTGATTTCTTGATACAGATCACGTTTGAAACGTCATGAACTACTACACCAGTATCCCTGTAGCTGTATTTATAGAATTATGAAAACACATCACGCATCAATGACGTAAACTAACGACTCAATAATGGGTAAGTAATGAACTACTAATAGCGTACTAATGAATCACTAATAGAATTCATATACTCACTAAAAATGCACTAATAACCCACCAGTTTGCGCAGAAAATGTACTAATAACCCACTAATTCACTGAGAGTCGCAGTATACTCGTGGATTTCCTCACTATCACGCAGTAACCTGGTATGGGCGCAGTTTGGCAGGTTTTTGACCATAAGTAGTGGATGATTAGTAGGTCTTGATCAGTGATTAGTGCTTCGTTAGTGGGTGATCACTGCGCCAATAGTGAGCCATTACTGCGTCATCACTGCTTCAACACTGTGTCATCATTCTTCCACTAGTCCAGCATTATCGCAGACCCATTAAGACTTATCCTGAGGACATCAGCAGTGACGTACTGTAAAGAAACAACGTAGAGAATCATCTTGATAAAGTTTTCACGTATGGAATTACATTGACACCAGCACAGTCATCTGAATGCTATCGACGTATGTCCTTAAAGTTTAACGAGTCAAAGCTTAGAAGTGGTGGCGATAAAAACCATGTCCACTGAGGGCTAATAAGTGCATCTAAAGTGTTCACTGAGAGAAGCGTGGCTGTCTAAAATGGGGCTGAGAGTGAGAGTTTGACCAACGACAGAGAGTGAGGGTGAAGAGACACTCACTTTTGATAGATTATTCGTCATTGTATCCTGAAAGTAGCTTCTTCTGGTTTCCATTTCATTCTACTACATCTACAGTCTGCTTTTCGCTCACATTCTTCAACATTCGTCACACTCTTCAGATGTTTCACCTTGTGCAGGATACAGATACTATTACTAGCTTGCTACATGATGCTTTCTTTGCCTCTAGTTCAATAATATACCGACTTTTCACACTTTCTCACTCATTCTCTACAGAAAAAAGCCAGCCGCAGCTTCATTCCCTCACAATCAAAAACCAACCACATTAGTCTCAGCTAAACCTCGTCCTCTTGTGTCGCTTGCGTTGCTTGCAATACAAGTCGTAACCTCCTCCTCTTGTATTGCTTGCGATACAAGTTGTAAACCAACTCACACCAAACAGCAGCCTCCTTTTAGGTAGGTAGAAAAGATCAAAAGAATCCGTGCACCTTCTCTCTCGTTTATCGAGTCGAAAGCGCAGACGCCTTGTGCAGTCTCTCACGCAGACGAATTGATCGACAACGCCGCGTACGGTCTCTCACGCAGACGAATTGATCCACAACACTGCGTGCGGTATCTCACACGGACAGACTGACCCACAACGCCTTGCCAGGTCTCTTACGCAGACGGATTGATCCACAACACCCTGCTCGGTTTCTCTCGTGCGCTCAGATACAGTCTCGCAACGCCTCGCTGGGTTTCTCGCGGGCACAGACTAATCACCAACCACAACGCCGTGTACGGTATCACCCCAGAGTCACCGACAAGAACTCCACTGTCTACTACCACACTAAGCAGAGCAAGAAGATGGCGCTCAATCAGAAGCAGCTGATGGAAGTAATCTAAGGGTGGAGGAAGAGTATTCATATGATCACTAAAAGAGATGACTTTTTTAGATTGATTTTCACGTGAGAAATATGTAGCCCAGCACTAGTATGTATGTACTGAGAGAGGGGAGTACATATGATAAGAAGGCGTCCTTCACATCTAACTTTTGGCGTTGATGGCCACCGATTTAGATTCTGGCATCACATCGCTCAAGCCGAAAGAGCGTCAGTATGGTAGAAACCAGACGAGAAACTGGCCGCCATCTGCCAGGAAGAAGATCGTGGCACTTCTTGAAGGATACGAAGGCATTGATTTGGAAACTTGGTACTTTGACTTTTATAGTTTTTTTGGATGTATATTCCATTTTTACTTGAGTGTCACCAGCTCCATTATTGAAGTATTACTGTGTCATTACTGAGTAGTTTGTAGGTTATTACTGGATTGTTTGTGAGTCATTACTGGGTAGTTTGTGGACCATTATTAGGAAACACTGAGTGGATTGTCATGGGCTAAGCTTGACTGGGGCACGATCAAGGGGCGTGGGGGCTTCCTCATACAGGAGTCATATATGTGCCATCAATCCACTACTCACAGGTTCCTGATCGCAAAAGGATGCCTCGCGACCTTCTGTGCTAAAGAAGGGATCGCTTGTCCTCGAATGACAAGCAACTTGGCCGTCAGCTTGTGCGCCAAGACTGTGGTCAAGAAGGAGGACAAAGACGAATTTGTGAAGATTTATTTCGCGATTGAGAAGAGCGTTTTGGATTCTTACCTAAAGAATGGAGGAGAGGAATCAGAGGGATATCTGGAGAAATGGCAGATCAAAGGCGAAATCCCAGCAAGGTATCTACTAACTTTTGGTGAGTTCTTGAGCTGCTTCTGATTCTGTTTGTTAGTCTTTCCCCACAATAATTCGATGTGTCTAACTCTTGGTCTTTCTTTGGATTGTTGTAATGGCCATCTGTATCTATTATCACACTGACCACTACAGCCTCGAGGCGAAGTATCCGGGGACCGCGTACTATCATTTGGGCGGTGAGTGTCGTGTCATTCTTGGCCAAGGATACAAGCGATTCGCCTCGCACGAGGGGGAAATTACGTCGCTACAAGAATCTGGAACAGAACAGTGTTGGATCCCCACATGGCCGCGATCTTATACCGAAACCAGAAGGCAGTCACGGACGGTCAGGTGGATGATCCGATGGATGTTGACGAGGCACAGGGAGATGAAAACAGCAAGCGTCCTCGCTCGCCCGGAAACCTACTATCACCAGCGCAGAAACGAGCCAAGCCTGCAGTACAGAGGGGAATCACCTTCAATATTCCGACACCGAGTCAGGACTCACCGGAGAGACCAGCTGGCCTGCAAGTGCCGCCGCTCAACAGCATGCAGGATTTTCCACCACTGAGGTCCGCACTGAAGAATGGTGGCGTTGGTTCCGGATCTTCGTCATCCTCACATGTACCAGCTGCATCTTCGTCTAGCTCATCGGTAGTTCAGCCAGGACCTCCTGCTCCTGGGTCAACTCAACAGGCGCCACAGGCGTCCTTGGCTGAACGCGGTGAGCCTGACGCGACGTTGCAGTTTCTGAGTTTATGTTTCGGAACACGTAAATAAGTAACTTCAAGTCAGGGGCGCAGTATTTGGGACGCGAAGTAGTTGACTCACTAGGAAGGCGAGAGTTATTTTGAGCTACGTGAAATCATCACTCCTCTATACTCTAATCCATATGTTTCGAGCGGATTTGCACAAACAACTCTGGGCGGCTGCGTTGAACAAATTGAAGATGGTGGGGAGTTGCTTGGGAAGCGCTAACAAAGGTACTACATATGAGTCATAATGACTTTAGATTCACTACTTGCACATACTCACTATTTACTCAGTAACTTCCATTTCTGTACTTACTAAAGACTCAGTAAAGACCCACTCAAGACCCACTCAAGACTCACTAAACACTCACTAAACACTCACTAAACACTCACTAAACATTTACTAAACATTTACTAGCCACTCACTATTCGTTCACTAGTAACTCAATAATACTCACTATTCACTCACTATTCACTCACTATTCACTCACTATTCACTCACTATTCACTCACTATTCACTCACTATTCACTCACTATTCACTCACTATTCACTCACTATTTTTTGGATAACAACACTAAATTTTGGATTTTCTAAAAATGCAACAGATGGGAAAGCGAAAGTGGAGCGGGGTATATGCAGTATGCTCATGTCGAGCAGCGCCAGCGTCAAGGATATCCAAATCTTTGAGAAGAGCCTCAAAGACATGGACTTCGCTGTGGCGAAAGGGATTTTGTTTCTCATGGCGAACGATTTCGATGGCTTTCGAAATGTCATCGGGCCGTTGGGTTTGGCCACGATGGTGAAGCTGATGGGGAGTCCGTTGTGCAAGACCTTCGAGCTGGACAACCAGAGAGGACAGGCGATCGATAAAGCGCGCCAGTTGTTGGATGCGCAAGAGCATGGTGAAGAGGAAGAAGACCAGGACGAAGAAGACAGTCAGAGCCTACAGGAGCTGTGCGCATTACTACCAGACGACGCAGGCCTTACACGACTGCTGCAGGCAATCACTGGAACGCGGCAACAGATGTTCGACTATTGGTCTACGGTCAATCAGAGCGACTTAGCGGGGCTGATGCAGACGTATCCAAAGCTGGAGTGGCTCGTCAACGACAGTTATGGCCTATTCTTGAATATCCACTAGAGATAAGCAGATGGAGTCGAGGCAGAAGTGACTTAGGTTTTTTGGTTAATGTAAGACCATGGGTCTTTTGTTTTCTAGTCTGAACGAATCCTCTAACTTTCGAAGACGCTGCGGAACAGCTACTACATGGGAGTTGGCGAGTGGAATTCACCTAGCAAGTTCAGGGACGCGGAGACTGTTCTCCTCGAGGCGGTTGCCCGGGATATCTTCAAAGCGCAACTTGATCTACGCGAGAAGAAGTTCACTCCAGCGGTTTTAGAGTGGGCCGGTCTAATGAAGCAGCTTGGAGGCGACTACAGCAGTAATATACTTTTTATTGTATGATATACATAACATAGGAACACTCAAGATGTAGTGGGTACTTCATTGCTGAAGATGTAGTGCTGTAGTGGTCATTGCTACAGTTTCAATTTGGATTATTATGAAATAGTGAAGGTGCATCATCTGAAAACTACTACTAAGTAGTCAACTCATCATCCACAACAGAGCACATGAAACCGGAAGTCGCGTTTGCTGTGGGTGCAGAGCTATGGGTCATCAAGAATGGCGCTACCGTTCCCACTCCCGCTGCGTTGGTTCATTTCAACATCAGGCGAGGACCGTACGGAAGCAGATGCTTCATGTCTTCCCCCTCCCTTGAGAACATTTCTCTTGTCTCAAGTGAGCGGCAAAACTAACAAAGTCAGAGGAGGATGGATCGCACGAATCATAAAGGTAGTTTCTCTCTATTTCTGAGTTTTGAGTATGGGCAATATGCCATGAGTCAGAACTTAGACCCGAGCTTATTCTATGATCTTAGTTCCGAAGTCTCCACTTGTGTACACTTATAGTTCTTCTCACTCTCACAACCAACAACTTACTTTCTAAGTCTCAGCCTCCATCTAAATCTACAGGACGCGAACGAAGAAAAAGAGAAGAAGGCCGCCAAGGACATGGAGGACAAAAAGTGGAGCAAGCTGAAGGTGCAGATTCACAAGCTGCTGGAGGATACAAAGCAGAACTGCGTGCTTCTGGACCTGGTCAATGAGTCCCGAGAGCGTGGCTGGCTGAAGGACATGACAGATGCACAGATCAGAGAAGGACGCGAGAGCGCTGGCGTCTCACTTGAAGAAGCTGATGGTCGTGAGTTCGAATACTACTACAACGCCGTAGACTTGCTGTTGCAGGGATTACAAGACGGCCCGTCCGACATTACAAGTCTGCTCCGGTACTTCCAGCCGCAACAACCACAAGCCGCGACTGGCGAAGCCGACCAACAAGGTGGTGTAGCTGCAGGCGCTGACGCAGCTCATCCTGGTGGTGCAGATGGCAGCGGAGCAGGCCAAGACTCAGCTCTAGATGACGCATCAGCACCACATCCAATCGATCAAGCACAAGGCCAAGAGCAAGGGCCAGATGCTGCATCCAACGTCACCAACAAGAAGAACAAGAAGCAGGCGCCGGAGGTAATACCTTGAGTGCAATTTAGTGGGTGACTAGTGGTTTTTTGATATGATAACTCTATATAATTAGTGACTCGTTAGTGGTTCTTCATAGTGTGAACATTGATTATTATTGAGTCATTAGTGGTTATTATTGATTCACTACTGACCCATTAGTGGTTATTAGTGACTCGCTAGTCCTTCACTAGTACACCCTTATTGCGTCATTAGTATCCCAATACTTCACCAAACTCTTTGTCTATAAATTTTCGCATTCTAAAAAATCTAAATTCAAAAAATCTAATTCAGCAAAAGTGGAGCAAAGACACGCTGTTTAAAGGAGAGTACGTCTACATCGACTACACCAGTGGCAAACGGCCAGCGTGCATAAGGGACATCGATCCCGCACTCTTACGACAGCACGCCGGCCAAATTACGGCCTTGCGGAAGAGCGACGCAGAAGGGAAGTACGACTGTGCCTGCTACCAAGGCACGGTCGCCGTGCCCTACTCGAGAATCGTGGCGAGACAGATGTCCGTGAATGTGACCAACAACATCACGAACAACATGACCAGCGTCGACGTGATACACAGCGTGTTTCCCCAAGCCGGTGCATCCTCATCATCATCGTCAAGCGCTGCCGCCCCTCCGCCTGCTGATGTTCCGCTGGTGCTGCAAGAGGAAGATCCACTAGGTGAGTGGTTTGATATGAATAATGAGGGAGAACTTGACGAGCTCAATTTGTTTTTTGGTAGTGGCCCGCTACTTTAGAAAAGTAAACTCTTCGTGTGATTCTAGGTGGATTTAGTTTTCAGAGGTATTTCAGTATTTGTCTTTTGTTTTTCGTAATCACTGTGCCATAACTCATAGGTAGCGTCGTCATCCTGTCGTCCTCTTCCGATGACAGTCCTATCGTATTTGCACCACGTGAAAATATTAGACGAACACAGCGGAAGACTTTACCGAGGAGAGCTAGCATTCCATCTAGAAAAGGGGCAGAGGGTGGGAGTTATATTCAGTCATCTGTTAACATTATGGGAGCTGATGAGTCCTATCATTCTCCTAAGGTTGCAGATGGAGTAGTGAGCTGTTCTAGTAGAAGGCCTAAGTCTAGTCTTGAAGTTTTTGGTCCTCAAGAAAAGCCATCGGACTACTATAGTCCATGGATTCGGCGCCACGGTAAGCATAAGGGTTTTCTAGATACATATCCTATGCAGTTGCAGCGGTTCTGCTCTCCGGAGCAAGTTCCGCCGCCGTCGGTGCCGACTCCTCCAAACCATAGGAGAACGCATCGAACTGCACATGGCTGGAACTTTAGAATCATGACGCCGCACCGCCTCGCCTACTATGAGGAGGAGCGCAAGACTGCTGCTGCTCTGTGTAAGGGGGTGACTGAGGGAGATGAGATTAGTTAGAGGAGTAGATAGGCATCCTACTGAACCCACGGAGACGAGGTTGAGACTATAATAATGAATATGTAAGGGGTGGATGTCTCAGGTCAAACTGACTACATCGTTCTACTCGATTGTTAGTCTAGATGTCGCGTCTCTGTCTTGCGTAATTGATAGATGAAAGGAATTGCCTCACCTAGGCCATAGTTAAACACATTAGTATTAGTTCTTCCATAAGGGACGCGACTGCACATATCGAGACTCCGCCCCGCAATGCTTGTCCGGCGAAGTTTGAGGCCTGTGTCTCGTTTTGTCGGACGTTTCGGTAGTTTTTATATCCCAAAGGGGTTCTTCGCGAAGGTGTGGGAGATTGTCAGAGATGTTATTAGAAAAAATGACAATAACCACTAGAGCCCCGACCATAATTCTAATAAAGATAGTTTTATATTTATAATTATAGAAATACACACTCATGATAATTGATAATATTCTAATCATAATAATAATCATTATAAAAATACATCATTCACTCATGAATATATACACGCGATATACACAAGGAAGTGCACATACAGCCTCCAATAGATTTCAAAGAAAGGAGGATAATACATATGCGCAGGCTTTTTTTGTAAATTCATATATTGAGTGATACATAAGTACATGATCCACACGCAGCATCTAAGTTTTTTTGTAGTGATCTCGTAGGTGATGTAGTTTTTTTTGAATTTGATCTTGAAGTGGAATGATAGTAGTACTATCAACAGGATGCATCGCTTACGAGAAAAACCTACACACTCACTACCAAGCTGATCTTGATCATGAACTTGGGGTCTCGTGGTGTATTTCTACGGACCTTTGACATATTTTGAAAGATGCAGTGAATTCTTGATGCCATAAAGACAAGCGCGAACTTTTTCACTATCGTGCTTGTCAAGTTTTGCTTTTGACCTTGAGTCTGCATAACGCAGCCAGCTCTTGCTTCTCAGTTGAGAGCAGTCAGTGCACACATTCCACCGCTGTTGTTCGTGAGGGTAGAAATGGTCTGTGAGTAATGTCGGTAGATGATGTCGGTGACTATCTGCCAGCAGTGGATGACTATTGATCCATGGGTGGTTCATTATTGCGTCACGACTGAGTGTTTATTGGGTCATCATTGGGCTATTATTACTTCATTAGTGATCCACCAGTGAACGCGTAATCTGTTAATGATGCGCCAGCGCCTTGTTGCCAAGAATTTCAAGAATGATGGAACCGCCAAGAATCTCCTAAAAGAATGAGAATGGAGCGCATGTATCTGAATGCTCTAGATGAGACAATGAAAGTCGTGGTCTGCTCTATCTGTGGCAAGCAAATATCTAAAGGAGTCTGAGGAATGCGAGGGGATAAGGAGTGAGGGCCCCTCTCTGATCGCTCTGCCATGTTAGTACTTCTGGCCCATTTTTTTTTACTCTTGCGCACCTTTTTCACACATCATACGGGCATCAGTTTTTCTTCCATGTGTCACGAGTCTCTCCATCATAAATTTATCTTCCTGGTAGCGTTTCTCTTTTTGCATCATTTTCCAAGCATGTGGTTTGTCTTCAGGTGGAGCCTTTCTTCCATTTCAGTGTATGCTTTTTCTTCGCTCAACATTTTGCGACCTCTCAGTGCTGGTTTTCTCATGTCTCTCACTCTTATCTCGTGTGTCCTCATATCGCTTCCCATTTTCCGATAGTAGTTGACAGCTAGGCACATCATGCATCTAATTTGAGAGACACCAAGAACATGACGGCCAATCCACTGCCTGCGTGTACAGTGGATATCCAGCCAGGACTTCTTTCATACCTCTGGAAGAATGAGATGAATCCTGAGGAGTTAAGGTCACGACAGTAGCGCCATTTGGTTTCCCATGAGTCCTTCAGTCATACAATGATCGAAGCAAACTATTCAGATGGCAGCTATTTTATTCTAATTATGTATGTGTTCGTGCGCTCTGGAGCCGGATCAGCTGCGTGTGGCAGCTGCGTAACTATCTCACTATACTAGTTCGCTCGTCTATAACTGCTAAACCTGGGCCATTACTTTAGTTTACTCAGAAAAATTAACGATGTTGATCAAGCCCCCCCTATCGTCAAAAAAACCAAATTAGTGGGTCGCTTGTGGGTTATTTTTTTGAAGACTGAGTATTACTCAGTATTACTCAGTATTACTCAGTAATACTGAGTAATACTGAGTATTACTCAGTCTGCAAAAACCCACTAATGGCTCACTATTTTGGTACTTTTTGACGAAAAAAACACAATTAGAATGTTTCTGAACATTCGCCTCTACAGCCGCACTGGTTAAGAAGGGATTAGGCATTCGCGTAGAGCGTACCGCTCTAAGTAACGGACGAGGTATGTTGGTACATCGTCCCAAGTGTCCCATTCCGATTCTCATCGTCTACGCGTGCTTTCGCGAAGACGTGCAAAGAACTCAGTCATGGGATCAAGAACTTCATAAGTACTTGTCAGCACAGACGGCAGTGCCTATGATTATGGGAGATTTAAACTACTGCCCATCATCTCTGGACTTCGAGCCAGAATGCTTAAAGGCAGCCATTCCAGGAGTAAGAGAAACTGACCAACAAGCTTGCGTAACTCTTCTTACTAAGTTCCAACTAATGGATGCATACAGAAACTTACGACCCAATGGAACAGACTACACATGTATCACCTGGGGACACAAGTACCCGGATGCTACTGGAAAAGGCATGCGCATTGATCGTGTCTTTTATCCACAAGCACACGCTGGATTAGTCACAAGCTTCCACGTTCTAAAGAATGTTCGCCGCGCGTGTGGTGATCATTATCCAATTGGAATCACATTCAAGCAATTGGAGGGGATTCCAATTAATTCTACCCCTCAAGCAAATCTAGATGCAAAACTTCCTGCAATAGCCGACGGCACTGACATCCCTACGCAGTCACATCTGACCAATGTGTCCACTGGGTCAGTAGGGGATCCGGTCAATCCTCCTACTAATGTCAATGCTAGGCTAGGTAATCTAGATTCTGCTAAAACAGAAAAAGGAAAAGAAGAAAATAAAGGGCCCAGGATCAAGATAAAGCTTACTAAAACAGAACTTGATAGACTCTATCAAGAGTTTCAAGAAGAAGCGCGCACGATCCTAAGTGAACTAAGACAACAACAAAAAGGAAAGCGTCTCCACTGGAGAGAACGCAAAGCAGGGGTTAGACAGATTCGAGGTCTATTCAAAGAGCATCCAAAGTATGAACACCTTAAGCCAGCGCAGGCAGAAGCCGCTGCTGCAAAAGTGTTACATAGACTCGAGATGGAACCAAATCCACTCGATGAAGAGTTAGAACTTCTCTTGGCAGTCTGTGAATTCGTCGAACTCGACGATGATGAGACGCCGCTAGTGCTTCTCACTACAGAAGGAAAAAGTCCAAACTCGCAAGAGCAGGACAAGTATGACACTCCAGAATGGAGGAAGGCTATCCCTATCCAAAAAGAACTCAACGCGCGCAAGCATGTGTTCAGAAAAGCTACAGAACAGGAAGTCGCTGAGTATCCACACAAGCGCATACCTTGCAGGCTATTACTGTCGGTAAAGCGTGATGGACGCCACAAGGCACGCGTGGCATGTATGGGATTCTTAGCACCTAAGACCCATCTATCCACGTATGCCGCGGTAACAGATATCAGCGTAGTAAGGCTCATGATTGCGCTCGTAGTACTATCTCGAGGGAGAATCAAAATTAAGTCTGCTGATGCAACTTCGGCATTCTTACAGTCTCCATACCCTGAGCACGTTCTAATCGAACTTGACTCCAGGTTGCAATCTGTCTTACACTATTCCGTAGGAAAAGTTCTGTACTCCATGAACGGGCTAAAGCTATCTCCCGCTGCATGGGCCAAGTACAGAAACGAAGTACTTGTCAGTATAGGTTGGCAACAGTGTGCTATAGAGCCTACTCTTTGGCACTTGTCCAATGTCATCCTTATAATCTTCGTCGATAACTTTTATTTTTTCGGCGACGAAGAATCTTTTGCTAAAGTCTATCCTGAAGTGGCTCACAGACTCGACCTTGTCGAAGAACCACCTCAAGAAACGGCTACTGAGTTTATTTATGATGTCTTGAGCATTCAAGTGCGTCTTAATAAACTCACATGGTCCGCTATCCTCGACCAAACTCAATACACGCAGAAACTGCTCAAGCGATTTGGAGGGGAAGATGGCAAGTATGTTCCTACTCCAATTGAAATCGCTCCAGCAGCTTCCAAAGTACCTCTCGAACCCGACGCACTAGCAGCATTCAACAAAGAAAGAATGTCTCTGCTAGGCAGTTTGCAATACCCTTGCACTGCTACAAGACCAGACTTATGCGTCGCGTTGAAAGTACTCGCTACTTCGGATATCAACGAGAACACAATCCAAGGATTGAAGCGAGTAGTCCGCTACTTGCGTAAACAACGCGTTCTCCACTACGTCGCACCTGACTCCTTCACAGGTGAACTCATCGTAGAGGTTTCCACTGATTCAGATTGGGCATCGCTACAGAGCCTCACTGAATGGAGAAGCAATTCAGGCATCTTGGTAGAGTTGTGTGGAATTGCTATACAGTGGAAATGTAGAACTCAAGATACAGTCGCTACTTCTGTGTCTGAAGCTGAGTTATACGGGATGAGTGAAGGAGCTAAAATGGGTCTAGTTTACAGAGACCTACTCTCTGTAACGCCATTAAAAGAGTTTCTAATGCGTTTTGGATTCTCTCTGCAAAGAACCTTGAAACAGTTCGGGGACAATCAGGGCGCCATAAAACATGTTACAGGGAGTCAGCCAGTTGCTCGCCTGAAACATGTAGTCATACGTAGTGCGTATATCAAAGAGCTGACCAATACTGGAGAAGTGCAAGTCTTCTTCCTTGAATCTGCTAAAAATCGAAGTAACGTCTTAAGTAAAATCTGTCGTGGTGTTGAGTTTAAACGTGGTCTATTACAATTAAAACTCCTCCAGGTTAACGCCATTGATGCGGAAGCCGAATAAGCCGAAAGCGAAAAAGGAAAAACAGGAAAAGCGAAAAGGGAGAGTACTAGTAGTAAAAGTAACCGTGTACGAAACGAACAATGGGAATTATTTGGTTGAACAAGATGAAGAATTAACATAAGTGCACTGAAGTAAATAAATGAAATAAGAAAGTGAAAGTACTCAAGTGCTGAGTACTAGAAAAGTGAAAAAGGTAAAGGCTGAAAGAAAGAAATAATTAAGGAAAGTATTGAACGTCTCAACGAGCAAGTCAAGCATTTAAGTAGTTGAAAAAGTGAAGAACAAGTAAGTACAAAATAAACAAGTAAGTAAGTAAATATGGCCGTCCTGCAATCATAAAGTCAAAGATTTCCATAAGCGAAACAAGTAAGTAACTCGATCAAAATCGTCCATTTTCCAAGTATCAAAAACTAAGACTTCAAGCATATCAGTGCTAGAAGTTAAGAAGTAAATAATTAAATATTTTCCAACGTTCTCAGGGCCGAACAGAGTAGGAGGGGATGTATGGCGACCAAGTCTATCATCTCCGTCCGAGTGAATGAGAAAAATACTCTGTTCGCCCACAACGAGAACGAGAACCGAAAAGGTTAAGAAAAAGAAAGTGGAGAGATTTGAGAAATAGGAGCGTGCCCAAATATGGCACGACTCCAATCAATGAACTCCTACAATGACAGCACTGAAATCATAGACCGACCAACTTAATCGTGTGCAGGGCCGGCCTTTGAGTCAAGTGACAGACTAACCAAATAGCCACAACCTCCCGGGATATATTTACGAAGTGCTTAAGTGTTCACCTTATACCGCAGAGATGACGAGACTCCTACATTGATGCTTTTTATTATCTGTATCATACATCTTCTTCCGAAAAATCAAAATCTCACTCACGCCTACAATTTTCTGGCACTTCGCTCTACGCGGCTACTTTATTATCTATCGTTGACTATCAAAGGTGATGGTGAAACAAAAAAAGTCATGTCGTCACGAAAGGCGATATCAGGGGCACAAACATGACAAACAAAAAAAGTGTTGTTGTTATCGCACCTGAAAAGAGAGTCTCTTGCTTCTAATCTGACGAAGGAAAGGCAACAGAGAAGCGTGGGACAAGGATTTCCGAGCTTGGGTAGCGGAAGCCAATACGCATTTACAAGGGTTCGGCATTCTTATGAAGCCAGCCTCTTACTGCGAGCCAAGGGAAAATCGTACTACTTTTTCTGAAGTTTTCAAAGTAAGCATCACTCTAACAACTTATATATAATTTTCGCTCCTCGTCGTGGTAGGACGAAAATTGAAGTAGATGGTCTTGGGCGTGGAAGACAATCTTAGGGCTTAGCTTTAGCTTCTGTTTCTGTCGCAAAAATGAAATGTTGATCTAGGACGTTCTTTACGCCACCCCCAGCTTGATCTTCCACCTACTACACTGATCTATCAACAAACACCTACAAGAACTACAATCAACAACCAAAAAGGTCAAGGCAAGATCGAGCGGTGGTTATCCTTCGCTTTATCCGCCGACGAACGCGCAGTGCTACAAGAGGAGTCCACGCTAGCGGGATTTGTTCGACCAGAAGACGTTGACTTCCTAGTTCATCCACCCTTCTAAGTCATGCTGAGAGAGAACAATTGTTGTAACTCGGGTCATCTTCAGCAGCACGAAGAGTGCTACCATCACTAGATCTAGATGCTGTTGATGAAGCACATTCTATTATCAAGCCTGTCTTCACGAAGTAGATCACGATCAACCTGCCTTATGGTTATGCTTTTGCTTTTGCCGGAAAGTTATGCAGTTGAAGAAAGAAGTTGTTGAAGTATAATATATTAGTGTATCATGATAGAAGAGTGTGGCTATTAATATTTTTAGGTGCTTTTTACAAAGTAGGACGTTTCGAAATTGTGGCTAGCATTATTCGTATCGATTAGAGCATGCTGGTCCACTCACAAATCACTGAAGTAGTATCTTCTATGAGTTGTTGTGTCGCTACTAGTAGTAGTTGCAATTGCAGCAGAGTTTGAATTGTTCTCCTTGTCAAGCCCTTTTTTTAGTTATCAACCAAGTCTTTTTGGGCATCCCCCGTCACTTGTACCTACAAAAGCTTTTAGATAGAGTAAAAAAGATGAAGCTATACATTATAATGATGTTTCAGATTGAACAGAGTGTGAACATTCTTGGTGTCTTCGTAGATATTGAACAGCGAGGTTTCCCGATCCTTCGATGCATAACCACGACGTGTGTGCATAAGTAATGTATGTAGAGAATGAGAACCAAACAGAAACTACAAGCATGATATTGATAATGGTTTTAGTTTTAGAGCATCAGCATCAATGTTGAAAATATGAAGGAATAGGAACTCGAAAGTGTGACGATTCTGTCAGTATTGTCGTGTCTTCATCTATCGTAACTGGACGGCCATGTGATTTTCTGTATTTTAGACCTTTCAGTGTTTTCCGATTTCTTCATAACATCAATGTATATGTTGTAGAGTCCTTATTCGATTCTCGAGTGACGACTTAAAACTTCTTGACCATTTTGGCTCAAGAAAATAGAACTTAAGCAGCTCCTCCTTTGGCTCAAGGTATTTAATTGAGAGAAAAAAGCGAGCGTCGAGTTGAGCGATGTGTGTAGCAACGTCGAAAGAATGAAAAGAGGAGGAGAATGGCACAAAACGTCAGTTCGCGACACCAGACCTGCTCTTGCCTGAGCGGTCGTTGTTGAGTACTCTGTGGTTGCTTGCTAGGCTCCCAGTCGCAGGCGGCTCGCACATAGAGCATTTCTCTGCGCCCGGCGGAAAGCACTCGCGGAGCTTGCACATAGAGCGCTCCATATCGCACGCGAGACCGCTCATAGGTTTCGATCGTAGCAGAGGCCGCGTTCAAACTGCTCGACGAGTAGCCCGCACATAGGGCTCGCAGACCGCACATCGCAATAAGCTCTCACATAGAGCGACCCGTTCTTGCTGGAGGTCGTCCGAGCGCTTTCGCAGCGGCCGCCCATAGGCCCTTCCGACAAGCGACCTGCCCATAGGGTCGTAGCTGACTGCGAAGAAGAGTCTCGAACACGAGGACCAAAGCACGCGTTCGCAAGAAACTCGCACATAGAGCATTTCTTACGCTTTACGAGAACTCCTTCAAGACCACCCGCAGCGGCCGCACATAGGCCCTTCCGACAAGCGACCTGTCCATAGGGTCGTAGCTGACTGCGAGGAAGAGCCTTGAACGCGAGTACCGAAGCACGCGGTCGCAAGAAGCTCGCACATAGGGCATTTCTTACGCTTTACGAGAACTCTTTCAAGACCACCCGCAGCGGCCGCACATAGGCCCTTCGACAGGCGACCCGCCCATAGGGTCTACGATCGCGACCTCGCATACCAGACCCCCGAATGCGTAGCGAACGGCGGGCGCGTAAGTAGCTCGCGCATAGGGCAAACGTTGCGTTGGATCAGGTCACTCGCGGGTCAGCGCAGCGGTCGTTCTCAGGCTCTTCGACAAACGTCTTACCGGAGCCACCGTTCACAGGAGTCCCAGCGCGTGTTCTTCTTACGAACTCCGCAGGATCCGGAGGCATAGCACTTTCGCGCGAATAGCGATTCGCCGGTCGGTTGACACCGTGCCGTGGAGAGAGCAGGTAGGCCTCTCCACTCGAGGCGGATGCTCCTGTATCCGACACCGCAGCACGAAGCAGCGGTGGCTCTGACACTGGAGCACAATCTGAGGCCGAATAGCGTCAAGAAGTACGAGCGATACGTAGTCGATATCCTCCGCGGGAACGGCAGACTCTTGAAGAGGGAATCTTACCCGCAGACTTGGAACACGATCACGGATTGGGTGAAGGTCGAGAACTTTCAAAGGACGCTGTTAGAGAACGTGAACGAGGACAACATTTATGAGGAGGCCGCCGCGTTAGTAGCGGCGAAGCGCATGGTCGATAGAGGTCAGCTTCTTACTTTTTGGTCTTGGCGGAGGCCGCGCAACGAGGACCCGGAGGCAACACCGGAGCCACGATCCGTGAGGCGGATCACGCATATTGCGCTCCCAGCGCGCCGCTAAACAAGAGTACGAGGAGGATTAAGCTAGCCGGAGCAGCACGGTCTGGCAGGAGATGCGCCGTTGGTATAGCATTATCGAAGTCGCAGCGTTAACGATGGCGGAGCAGATCCTCGGTCTGTATAAGTTGATCGCGCACCCGGCAGACGGCCCTTTCGTACGCGGGTACCGAGAATCGAGCGGGTACTTCACGCAGCACATGAAAGCGGAGACGAAAGCCGGTCTTGAGTGGTCATCTCTCGAAACGCGAAAGGCAGCGTGCGGGAGTACGTTTTACGAGCAGGAGCGCTGGCGCCGAGAATGGCTGGATCCCGACACGGAAGGTGTCGCGAAACGGCGCCGGAGCGTGAGGATCGAAGAAGCATGGAGCGATCCATGGGGTTCCCGGGGCAGGCCGCCGAACGTGTACATCCGGGAAAAATCGGCGCGAGAGAGAGTAGATCAGATCAGGACCGGGACGCACGGTGCACGGCGGCGCCCACGCAACGGGTATGACGCGGACGGAGACTCGGACTCGAGCATGGAGTCTCCTTCAGCAACCGTCGCGAGAGCGCGCACCCCTTGGGTGACGCACCTTCGGAAGAACGATCCGTCGAGCGTAGCGAGCGGCCCATCGAGGCCTGCTCGCGAGCCAGCAGCGAACGGCGCGTCAGCATCTCAAGCGCGCGGGCTGCGTACGAGACGAGCATCAGATCGTGAGCAACGACCGCAGAGGAGCAGGTCGGAACCTCCACTAGGCGCTACCACTGGGAGAAACGAGAAGCGCAGAGGCAGCGCGAGGAGCAGCGCGCTGCGCTCAGGCGCGCCGGGCGAGCGACGCAACGATCCCAGCATCCAATTAGGAGGAGCAGCGGATGCAGCTCGGCATTCGCCTCGAGCGAAGGAGCGAAGACTAGTAACAGAGCCGACTGACGTGAGCGTGGATGTTCCGCCAGAATCAGCGGAGAACGGAGCGCGCAGGCAAGTTGCAGTGACTGCATGGACGGAATGCTTCGCCACGACGGGCGGCGGACCTAACCCTCTGCCGAAGCCGATTCTGAACCCAGCCGGAAAGGGCGCTTGGGTGAGCGGCTGGAAAGGTGTCGACACGGACGGCCAGTGGCGCTTCTGGAAAGGGCAGAAGAGCAGGCCAGCAGACGCATCGCGCGTTAAAGGATCCGCAAAACCCGGAAAGAACCTGTTCTCAGCGCCACGCGTTGTCGGCGGGAAGAATGACTGCCGATTAGGAGCCGGAGAAGCCGCGTCAGCGGGACCTGCAGGAGTCAGAGGAGCACCGCCAAGTAGCCGCAGTGTGGCGGGTGCAGCGCTACCTTTGCAACCTAGGGAGAGCGTTTTCAAGCGGCAACCGCACGGAGCAAGCGTCACGTTGGTCGCGGCACGTGCCCAGTCGAGCGAGAGGTCCGCGTCACGCGCAAGCTCGACGTCGTCCTCATCCTCTTCGACTTCGGACTCGGAAGCATGCCCGCCGCACGACCCGCAAGCCTTGGCTGCGACGCAAGCTACGCAGGCACCATCGACTGATGAAGAGCACTACGCGCGCGCGGGCGCAGCGCCGGGTCGCAGCGACAGGCGGCTCTCAAACGCGAGAGTAAGCAAAGCCGGGTTGTCGCAGCACTACGCAGTAGGAGCGACAGCGCGGCACGCAACGATTCGTCCGATCGCGGCGCTCCTCGCCGAGAGAGCGAGAGCTGCGATCGTGCACGACGGAGAGGCGATTATCCTCCCGAGAGTGGGTACGCAGCAATGCAGAGCGATTTTCGAAGCTGTGGGCCTGGTGTTCCTCCAAGCGGATAGAGGCCCGTATCGGGACATCGCCCCTTTCGCGCTAGCGAGGCGCGTTTCTGCCCGATCAGCTTTGGCACTTTCGATTACGCACCCGCACATCGACGGGAGGCCGGTAGCAGCAGCCGAGGCCGCACGCAGGCGTCGTCTCGTCGTCGAAGGCAAGATGCCCCCGTACGAGGACTGGTCAGCGCGGCTTTTCGTGTTTACAGCAATTCTTGCAGACCCAGGGGCGATGGCGAACGCGACTGACGCGCAGCTGGCGCAGCTACCGCCATCGAGACGGCACCTCGCGTTCGAAGAGCACGAGCCGAGAGCGCCGAAAGCGTCGTATTTGTCTTCCGCGAAGAAGCTTGCAGCTGCGGAGATCCCGGACATGTGCGCGGAGATGATGATACCGAACGGCGAGTCCGCGTTGGTCAGCGCATACGATGCTCTCGCGCGGAAGTTCGGTGGTGGCGCAGATGCGAGGGCCGGTTCGTTCCTCGAAGAGTCAGCGATGAGCGTCAAGTGTGGGAACGCCGAGACTTTCCCGACGCACTTCGCCGACTGGTGGATAGTGCGCCAGACGACATCGGACCCAGCGCCGCAAGTTTCGCTGCACGAGTGGCCGCTACCGGAATTCGTGAAGACAGTCGCTGCAATCATGCGCGGTGAAGCGCAGCCATGGAAGGCGCGATGGCGCTGGCTGAGCAGAGAAGAGATCAGCAGCTTCTGGCCTTCGCACACAGCAGCAGACGTGGGTCCGACAATCTTCGCCGCGGCTCGTCTAAACAGGATACACGCATGCAGCAGCGAGGCGGAAGTCGACGACTTAGGAGCGTTCGACGATGAATGCGACGCTCAGCCGGAAAATCGCTTCTGGGCGGAAACGATGGACCAATTCGACAGAGACGGCGGCATCGGCTGGAACGTGGGCGGTTGGAGTGCCAGGCTGCGGCTGGGTGAGTTGGTGTTTATAAAGATGCCAGTCGCGATCGCAGTCCAAGAGTTTAAGCGAGCCTTTTGGGCACGCGAAGAGAGCACGATCGCCTTTACTAAGAAGAAAGTGAGAGGGCAGCCTGTTCCGCCAGCGGCGATTTTGAAAGACGGGTCAGAGGTGACAGCGCTCGACTACACGGTAGCAGCGTCGACGGACGCTCTGGGGCTGGCCGCACCGGACGGGACCGGAGGTGCAGCCGTTTTAGTGCGTGCGGACCAGATGCACCGCGTGTCGGACTCAGTGTCGGTAGTGCTGATGGCGGACCCGGATATGAGGACCGACGCACGCACGGCGCTGCGGGGTGCGGATGATTTCCTCGCGTATATTGCTGCAGCGGTAATGGACACGATGATAATCATCTCCGCGTACTACCGCTCCCCGAGATCCTGCAGACCGATCAATATCCCATCTGTGAAGAGGGAGATGGAGAAGTTGATAGCGAAGCTGGAGAAGCATCGCGCCGGCAAGCAAGTCTGGCTGTTCGGTGACTTCAACTACATCAGAGGACAAGCCAGGCCATCAGATCCGCACCCAGAGCTCTTACGCGTTGCTTACAGGCCATTGCAGATTTTCGCTGGGCGCCCGATCGAGGGCATCGGGCCAACATGCTGGCGCGCGACAGCGCACGGTGGCGACCCGTCCGCCGTAGACCATATTTATTGCTCGTCAGTCGCAGCGAGAGCGAACGCGATCGAGCGATGGCACGTTAGAAGATTCGCTCCGTGCCTGATCGGCCCGGACACACCGTTCGCGCAGGTCCCATCGGACCACGCAGCGCTGACCGTTCCAGGGTGGTTATTCGAGCCAGCGAAAGCGCAGACCGACGTGTTCGCGGCGGCGAAAGAAGCATGGGCGAAACACTACGCGGCCTTAGCGCTGAGATGCCCAGTCCGGGTGGCCGCGGTATATTCGGACGTCATGTTCCCGGTCGGACAGACTTGCCTCCAACGCGCAACAGCGGTGGCAGTCGCGAGCGTGTCGCACGGATGCCAGTTCGTGGTCGACTGGAGCAGGAGAACAAAGTTTGACGGCAGAACGTTCGCCCCGGTATATCACAGGAAAAACAGTACTTATTCTCGTTTTTACTACCACCGATTTTCCCCAGAAGTTATCTCGCCACTCAGTCGCAAGACAGGACCGCGCGGATGAAGCCGACTACTTTCGCAGCCGATGGCGAGATCTTTAGCTAGCTAGTTTAACTACGAACATCAATAAAGTGACCTTTTAAACATTTTTCTAGTAAGCCAGGAAGGTGCTAGGTAGTTGTGCATTTTATCTAAGCAAAAGTCACGACACTTAGCATCGCGCTGCTCCGTAGGGGATTGCTTCTCTTCATTATGAAGGAAAGAAGCCTACTCCTACTCAAAAGTCACAACCTCGCGAGTGCTCACGATGAGCCACCTGAGCGGACCTGCGTACCTGGTGGAGGGTCTGCAGCCTCGGACAGCGGTGGGTAAGTGCAGCTTCTTAAGCTAGCTAGTTAAAATAGGACTATACTGACAGGCCCAAACGCCCTCCTCTTACCCGAGGCTCGTCCCCACTTGCCCCCAAGTGAGACTGAGACCTCCTACCCGCGCGCCGCTGGCTTTCGACGCCTGAAATCGCCGTTCCTGAGTGACGTCTTTGCAGGTTCCAAGCTGCGGCACCACCTCGCAACGCTTTGAAGGGTGGCCGTCTTTCTGCATTGGAGGAGCCATCGGCAATGCCGCGTTGAGTGGTCAAGTGGACTGGTGGACTCGTAGACTCTGGACGCAGGTCACCGCTGAACGGCCCGCTTAACCTTCTAGTTCTCGACCTAGTGCTTGATGATGACGCTGCTCGTGATGTAGATTCTCATCGAAAGACTAGTACTATTCTGCATTGAGACGAATGCTGACGCTATCGGCTCACTCGGTATTTGTTCCTCGTGAGAGTCCATCAAGTCGATTTGTTCGCTGGATGAAGCACCACCAAGAGGAGAACCTCCTTCGAGAATGAAGCAGGGGCCCTGCGCTGTCTTTCTAATAATGCAGACGAGAGCAGCACGTGTTGTGAGAGTGGCCAACAAATTGCACTGGGTTCGCATCGTGACACTGCTATCGGGAGAGTGGTGAGCATTTGAGGCACATCAACAGACGGGCACACGAGGCGACTGTCGTGCCTTCACCAGAATCAGCTCAGCGCTTAGATGAGAAAGGCGCTCTCTGTGCCAGGATTTAGGTCCTCTTGTCATAGTCAGCGCACTTGTAAGCGAGTCGCTCAAGAAGAAGACACGAAAGATGATGCTTTCTGGGCGCCAAAGAGATGGCCGCCGACGTCCAGAAAAAGTAAAAGATGCCCAAGATGCTTGGGTTGCTCTTCAGCGGCAGATGGAGTACCTTAATGGCGATGACCTCGGCGACATTGTGGCCAAATGTGAGCGGGAGCGTCGACGCCGTACGCAAGCCGCCGGCCCGGGGAAGAAGACCTTCTGTTTTAATAATCAAGAGGGTGCGTCTTCTGTTTAGCTTGATGCACATCATGACTTATCTCCTTTGAACCCCAACAAGATCAAGATGGTGACGCTTCGGCTTCCACTGTAGCTAGATCCCGACCCCTTGACTATTGATCCGCCACCCGCTTCCCAACTAGAGCTCCGCACTGAGAACCTCTGAATTTCCAAAGCTCTCTTGCGAGCTGATATTTCTCCATAACCAATCAGATCCGTGGAAGTCTCTCCCGCGAGGACCTCTGGCAAGCTGGATTGCCAAGGCAGTTGGTTGGCCTGAGGATGAAGTCAGTGGAATTATCACGTGCACGGAGGACGCTTTGCAAGTTCTGGCTTCTTGGGGCTTGAATCGTCTGCGTGACAAGGTATCTCTTTCTGGTAGTTTAGGTGCTTCGGTACTTATGAAGAAGAACTTCTCTCCAAATTCAACTGCTAGTGTCTTCAGATGGACTTGATTGCTGTTCGTTTTTCATTCGTACGCTTCTCCCACCCAATCCCAAAGACTTTCCTCGCGGAACATCGTGAGGCCACATCAATTGTCCTCCCCTTTCCAGCTTCCGGAAGACCCGGATACGAAGTTTCAGCCAACGGCTCAATCAATCTCGAAGATGATTGATGAGTTGTGCCCCAAGGATGTCCCAGCTCATGCTGAAGATGCTCTGATCAAGTTGCAAAATCAAGTCAAGAAGGTGCGTGCAAAAGAAGCAGCTGAAGCGCGCCGCGAGGGATATCAGGTAGCAAGATTAGAATGAAATCTACAGAAGCTGCAAGTTCCTTTCTCCTCCCACACCACCAGCCCACTCCTCTAATTCTTTCGCTCCGATCCGACTCCAGTCGAAGATGATGGTGCCGCGAACGCAGATGCAAGTTTCCCAAGGAGGTGGCGGAGAGCGAATGATGATGGGCAACTTCTTCGGGACAATGCTGGACGCCATGATGACCGGCAAGCGCAACCACTTGTTCCCCGGTGACGAAGAGCGAAGTTCTCTGGCGCTTTGTGATGACTACATGGCAGGTCCAGCTGGTGGCCGTACTCCGATGCTGGAAGATCGCAGGATGGACAATCACCGCGAGCGGACTGCTCGTCGCGGCGGAGAAGGTAGACGAGCGATCACGGAGAAAGAGTCGCGTCATGGTCTGCTGGCCCTGGAAGATGCACTTCCTGAACATAATGCACTCCGAGCCCGCCGCTCGAAGACACATGATGCAGATGTCGAACGTCGTCGCGCAGCGCACCGCCATCGTGGAAATCTCCGCTCATCTGATGAGACTCAACCTGGAGCATCTGCATCTACTTCCGACTCACTCAATAGTAGCAAGAGAGACAACGCCTTCTCTCGTGGAGATAGTGGTAGTAGTCGCGCAGCTTCTTTTCGTGAGGGCAGCAACAATGGGCGAACTTTTGGAGCAGCGCCGAAGCAAAGCAGCAGCAGCAAGATGTCCCAACCTACGCGTAAGCGCTTGGCTGATGAGATTCCGGACGATATGAGCATGCCAGAGTTCTCCGACGGTGAGCTCAACATGGATGAGGTCCAAATTCGTCGCCGCAACACCAGCTCCATGGCGTCTCCTGGAGCCGGGTCTGAGGATCTCGATCAACTAGAGTCAGAAGATGGCAGCTACTTGTCTCCGAAGGAGGAGGAGGTGGACGATGATGATGAGCTGGAAAATGGTAGTCGTGCTGAGGCGAAGAAGAACCCTGCAAAGAACTCGCACAAGCAGAAGAATCATCCTCGTGTGAAGGCTTCTAGCAGCAATCCGCTCGGGTGAAGATCGTCTTTGCTGAAGACCAACGCAAAGCTAACAGGGAAACTGGGCTAGTTAGAGCTAGAGAAGTAACGGCGACGCTATCATCATCAGACGCAGACTTTCTTCTTGTTCAAAAAATTTAGTTACAATGCAGAAGCACTCGGGAAATGCCAGGACTTGAGTGCGGCACTTGAAATAGTTAAACAACACCGATGACCTACGTTAGCCTTCTTTTTCTCATATCGATTTGTAGCTTAGTAAGGTTCTTAGTTCTGAAAGGATTTCTTATCGACTTAAAAAATTAAAAGAGTTCAGCTTCTGACGTCCGCGAATTACGTAAATGTCGACTGTAGCAGCTATTTCGTTCTTCATTTTTGAAATTATGTAGTTAGGTTCCGAAGAAAGTAACTCACTCGCTCGGTGTTATCAATGATGTTGTTTTATAGAAATTAGCTCATCACACTAGAATTCATAATTATTAGCCATCTTCTCAAAGTAAAAAGGAGTATCGAACTACTTGAACAAGTTCAGGCCAACAGTCATGACTTTTCTTGTTAAAACACAAATCCACCATAGGCCACAACTCTCAAGGCAGCCGCAGTTAGGTCGAGAATCAGGGGCCGCATTTCTTTGATCGATACCACCTTGCTTTTCGTGCGTTGGCTGGTCCGTTTCTACTTGGAGCAATGAGTGCAGGGCTCCATCGCGTTAGATCGTCAATCGTTGAGGGACGAGGGCGCCGGTTATGTTATTCATTAGACCTCAAACTGCTCCGGCAGCTATAATCAACGATGCCGTATCTTCATCCCCAGGCTTCACCGTGCACCACTTCACTCCGAGTTTTTGCATCAGGTGTCGCTGAATTCTCAAACATAAGATCAGGGCAGAATCGTACTCAGTAAACATGCCGGCGTCCAGCCTCAAAATGGACCCTAGTCGTCCACACACGCTTCCGCGTATTCCTGTGGTCAGCGGCACTCTCCGCATGCGGCTTTTTCTACCACGCACTGTCGCACAGAACTGGCAGAAGAGCTATCACGAAAAGTGGCTTGCGCAGCGCGACGCCGTGAAGGTTTTGGCGCCAGAGTTGGCAAACGAGAGCGGACTCGACAAGAAGAACGCGGAAGCCAGCAAGAACATTGGACTCGAAGCGGTACTGCAGTCTTGTCATTCTTGTTTTCAGCTGTGTCGGCAAGATGGTCTCAAGTGGTTTCAGTCGTTACGATTCTCGTCCAGATCTCCTCTCTGCTTCTCTTTGAAATTCATGACATTGCCTTACTTTCTAGGTGGCGACGTTCCGGGTGATGGATCGTTCTCCTATCTTGGAGCCAGTTAAAAAATGGCATCTGCAGCAGATTAAGATGGTCGACCATAGTACCCACGGGGGTGACGTTCGGGCTCTGGCAAAGGCGTTTGAGGATCACTACTTCAACTCCTTGAAGACCCGAGAGGCGAGCAAATGCTTCCAGCTGGTACTTAAGTCGCCAACAGTGATTACTCTTGTTCTTTTGATGTGATAGAGTTGCGCCAGACGACATCTTCTACCTAGATCTAGTGCAGCAAAGAACTTTGACCATGAAAATTCTGGTGCATAATTGACGCCCAAAAAATCTCCCACCAGAAACACATCCTGCGGACCCACATGGACGTAGCTTTTATGCTGGACAAGTTCCGCAAGAAGACGCATCTCATACCTATTGCAGGATGCTGCAGCTTCCGCAAGTTTTCTGGGGTTATTAATATCCAAAGCGACGGCAGCGTGAAGGGCAAGGAGAAAAAAGAGGCGTCCCAGGTGAGCTTTCTTTATGCTTAACTCTCTTGCTCGCTCCTTCTAGCATTTCTCACGACTGTAGCGGATGATCTTGAAGATTCTCTTTCAAAGTTTCACTGCTAAGCTTTTTCTGTTGCAGCAGCATCATCTTCCGTTCTCAGTTGTTTTCCATTTTGCGAGTCCTCTTGTCGAACTTGCAACTTCGTTTCCTCGATCGAGGTCCATCGAAATACACAGCAAAATCATCTTGCTCCACACTTCTCCCAGATCTACTTGTCGTACTTGGACGGTCGTGATCAGTTGCAGACGATGATGGCGCCGCTCGCTCTTCAGTCGAGTCTGGGCCCCAAGGCAGGAGCTGATGTGAAGTATGGAGCGGCTTGCCGACGTGTTGCTGGATTGGTGCGGCTTCTGTCTAGCATCGGTGGCCCGGATTTTCTCCCTGAAGTGCTGCAGCACATGAACAACGGGGCAAAGAGGATCATCATTGTTTGCGATGGTGATCAGGAAGATGCAGAACAACGCGCATATCTGGGTCTCGCGCGAGTCTTGCCGATTTGTGCGAGATTCGGCATGCGCCACCGCTTGAGCAACAACTCGAACAAGAACGCCAAACTCAGCTCCTTGCGTGCGGAGCTGCGCACTTGCACTGGTGGACAAATCTCCAAGAAGTCGCTGCGCGGAGGTCTGGATAAAGCTCGGCGCGAGCTCCTGAATAAAGTGCAGAATGGTCATGTCACTCCACATGATGATCGCATCCAGCGAGAGACTGCGCTCTCAGTGGTGCAAGCGTTGGAGAAAGGTGCTTATACCGAAGAACTTCTTTGCGATTTTTGCTTCCTATGGTTTAATCAGATGGAATCGCAACTCCTTGACCCCAAGTCTTCCCTTAATGCTTCGGGGTGTGAATTCGGCGCGGCTACGGTTGTCGAAACAGCTTTGGCACATTGCTTTTCGGATGAGGTTTGCTGCAAGTGCTCATGGCGTCGTTCTTCTTGCGCGTCGATTGGAGCCGACTTTGGTCAAAGGTTGGGTCCAACGTTCGACTGATCGGATCCGTGGGTGGTTGAAATCATGGCTGAAGCCATGCCATGACATGCAAAAGAGAAGTCCTTATGCCTCTTCCGAGAGGGTTTGGAGGCCTCTCCTGCACTGGAATCCACGCCTTTGCCTCTCGCTGTTCGTTCCCATCATTTAGACCCACTGGCATCCGGACTGTTGGCCACCTTTGACCCCTAATCACGACTACAGAAAAACGCAATCACTTTCCAGCTCGTTAACAAATTGATGACATCGAAGACGGCTCGGCGAGTGGTCTGGACCTTGGTTTTGATGGCTGGCAAGTGGACCCAAAGATCTCCATTTTAAACGCAAAAAATTCCCGCTTGACGAAGACCAATTCACACCCCTAGGCATCTCCTCAAACCATCACCTTACTTGTCTCATCGCTAAAGATAGCCCAGACCTTCTTTCCCACCTCTCACCACCCAGAAACTCTCTTCGCGTCGTATGTGCGTGCCCGTTGGTTCAGAATCCAATACGTGAGCCGCTGGCATGCCAAGTGTGGCGGTCTCGCGTTAGCCATTATTGATCACATGCTCGAGGCTGGGAAACAACGCAGAGGGATTCTAGCTGTACATCCACAGGAGGACCACAGTCTCCTATTGCAAGAGGAGGGACCAGACAGCAGCTACGCCGCAGCAGCTAACCGTCCTGGTTTTGCGGATGATCTACCTGACTTCGACGACTTTTTTCCAGGGGAGGCTGTTGTAGATGATGGAGGAAATGTCTTTCAGGAGGCTGCTTTGCTTCGTGATATCATGGACCGCGAAGCAGCTCGTGCGGCTCAGCCACCTGGTCCATCTTCTAGCACATCTGCTGCTCCTGCTGCTGGTGTTGTTCCTGTCGCTGCAGATGTAGTTCAGCCCGAGCCGGCTCCTCCGGTCTTCGGTCCAGTTGCGCCTCCTCCTGGAAAGGGCAACTTAGAGCAGGACGAGGAGCACTCACTTCGTGGTGATCTGGAGAAACTGAAGGCTCTACACCGTGCCTTGTCCAACATCTCGGAAGCGGAGACGTCTTTCCATGTGCAGTTGCATCGCGCGCCGTTCATCTACCACGCTATTCACCTTAAGATGACCTACGGGCGCCAATTTTCGGAGGAGAGTATGCAGGTGCAAGACCGGGAGTTTGCGAAATTGTATCCGGATGTTGTTCTTGATCGAGGTGTAAACGTGTTCCAGCTTTCTGCAACGAAGCACTTTCCAGCAGCTCTATCGAAGATGCTCGCGGCTCCTCTGCAGATGATGTGGGATCAACAGCAAGCGTCAGAGGCGATGGAATTCGCGAAGTTGACCATGCGCTACTACATCTACTGTGTCTACGATCCGCACTTCAGCCTTTGGGTGAGCATCTTCTATCGCCAGATCGTGATGGTGACCAATCAAGTTGACATCGCTCAGCTCAACGCCAGACCGGCCACGATTCTGCAGAACATCTTCAACACGTTGCTCAACGACAACAGTACCGATCTCGCCAAGGAACTAATCAAGTTCATCATCTTGTCCGGAGCTACCTCCGACTCGGAGGGTGAGTCGTTTTGGAGGTTCGTAACGGGTGGAGAGAAGCTCACACGAGCGACAGCTGGCCAATTCCGCTTACACTACCGCAGACTTCTATGGCAGAAGCAGACCATCTTCGAGAAAATGGCGAGCTTGTTTGCGATCGGGAACAAGGTTCGTGCGTGTGATGTGAAAGGTTTCCGTGAGCAGATCCGCGACGCGAGCAAAACCACGCAGCAGGTTATGGACTACTGCGCCGAGAACGGCACTGAAGGGAGACATCAGGTGGATGAGTTGAAGAAACTAGAGAGAATCATCCATGAGCAGCCGCTTTCAGTAGAAGAGCACTCCATCCTCAACAAAGCAGCCAAGATCATCGGCGAAGGTAAGGGCGAGGTGTTTTCACACGCGATAACGTACTACAAGCCCGGACTTGAAATAGCAGCGACGTTGGAGGACAGCTCTGGCCGTAGTGCGGAGCTTTTGCGCTTGGTGGACAAGCTAGGCCAAATCGTCGCCGATTCGTCCAACGTGCGCCGCTTTTGGAACAACAGCGGCTTCGTGATCTACCATGACGATGAGAAGGACCAGTATTGTTGTGTCATGGAACCAAAAGGCCAGTGCCTTGGCTTCGACATGAAAATGTCGCAGGACGGTGGACACCTTGTCTGCGATTGGCGTAAGCCGCGACCCATCTTCGGTTACCGCGGAGACTGCAAACTTTTGGTCGACTATGAATGCACTTTCAGCGCAGGATTTCTCGGCGTGGCTGTGTACAACGCGAACTGGATCTCCTTCGCCGAGCTGTTGGAGCGCTGCGTCTCGCTGATTCCCGGCAACCTCCTCTCCAAAACGCTGGGATACTACCTGCAGCTCCCGATTCCGGAAATCCCTAGGGAGACGCAGATGCGAGCACTGCTCAAGAAGATCCTGTTGATGGAGCACGACGATGCTCGCGCAGAGTGGGTGAAGTTCCGTGATGGTGAGATCCAGAATCTACCGAACCTCATGCAGGAAGTGCAGAACTTTGGTGGTGGTGCTGGTGGTGGAGGTGCGCCTGCTGGCGGTGACCGAGTTGAGCGCACCTTTCTTGGTCGCTCCGTCCATGACAAGTACTGGCCCATCCACTGCACCATCTGCAAGAAGGAGGTTGCACGCGTCCGCATCCAAGCGAGGCGAGCAGGCAAGAGCAACAAGGTCTCGGAGGGGCTCTACCTGAAATACAGTCCCGGCGAGACGCTGCACCCGACGGACGTGAAGATCCCCACTGCGACTCTCGGATCCACCTCCAACGTTCCGAACCGCATCAAGGAGGCACTCCAGAGCAAGGCCAAAGAAGTGCATCGCCGTAAGCATCAGGAGCAGGCGCTAACCGTGAAGGAGAAGAAGTGTCCATATGCTGCAGCACGGATCGCAAATGCGGCTTCGTCGAGTAGTCGTGACCCACTGGCTGCGCCTGCGGCAAATCCATTCAACGACAACGAACAGCTTCAGGCTGAATACGACCGCATCTGCCCCGAGGTGCCAAAATCGTCACCGACACCCAAGCGCAAGAAGACCGACTGAAAGCCTTGGAGGCTTGGCAAGATCTAGACTTACAACAACAAGATACTAGCTGTCTCTCGATTCTTAGAAGAAGCAGCAAACCAGGATAGTTGGCACAAGATGGCGCTGCTTGTTGCCTCCAGCTGCGGAAGAAAGTGGCTGTGGCTCTCCTCTTCACAGCCTACGCATGGCGATTTCCTCAACAGTGATCGCAGATTGAGTTTGGGGCTCTTATGTAATTGATCAAGTAAATCAGTCAACAGCTCAAGCAGGTCCTTCTTTCAAAATTATGAATCAATCATAAACAAATCATGGCAGTTGGAGAATTTATGTTCAAGTAGGAAGTTCATCGGATAAAGCTCTTGATGTTGATAGTTCAGATCTCCCCAATGTTAAAGAATTCATTTTGAATCGTATGAAAAGTTTAGAATTGTTAAAGTCGTGAGGTAACTATATCAAGTTCATAATTATTCAGGAAGATGCTCGGCATCAACACTCAAGGCAGACGATTCGGTCGGTGCGTAATTTAGAAGATCTAGAAGCACAAGCCACCACGTTCTTATCGAATGAAGTTACAGCTTAGTATCAATTTTATGCAGGGATCCGCATCGTATTTAAGACGATCTGCTACTCTTCGCTCGAGAAAAAAAGCTCCGAAATTTTGAAAGAATTCCAACCTCAGCAACGTTTGACTTCAAGACCCGCTTCTTCTTGGTCACCCGTGGAGTCCGCTCTGCGTTTTCACTCGGGTCCACGATCGTCCGCATTGGCAACGAGAGGTCCTTTTTGGAAAGGTCTTCGGGAGAGAACCAGTAGTGATCGCACCAGTAGTCTTCGTCTGCTTTTCTCGAAACGTAGCAAGCTCCACGTGGGTAGATGTTCAAGGTTCTCGACCACTTTCGTTCAGCGCTATCGAAATGGTGAGGGACAGAAATGGATTACCATACTCGACCAAGAGTGGTAGTCGAAGCTTCTTTATTGGAGGGGAAGAGATGGACATATGACGACAGGCGTGGACTCAAGCCGATGGCTGGGTCTATCGCAATATGGATTCAATTACAACAAGAACAGCAGGGAACTTTAGCAAGGATAAGCATCAGAGAAGCTAGACCATAGCGTACAAATGGATGCGCCTGTCCTCGGCTTCGTCCTCGTAGGGTGCGTGCCCTTGTGCTTGGAGGATGTTGATCGGCACAATGTAACACCCGGTCCAGACAGCTGGCGTCTTGTCAGATTCTCGAAGGTGCAGCACGATGTAGTCGATTTCTGCTCTAGTGAATCCGCTGCCGCTTTTTCTGTAGTTTGGAGGTGGGCTTCGTGAGGTACTTCGTTGTAGTTCAATTTGAGTAGTATTCTTTGATGGTGTTTCTGGTTAGATTTGAGATCGGAGAAGATGTAGCTTTATTGGTGTCACCATCATAAGTGGCTCGTTTTCTAGTGGGAGTCTTTAGTCCGCAGGACGTCTAGGAACCCTTCTCCTCTTGTAGTGTAAGTTCCTTCGACGGTCTCCTGAGCATGGAGTCAACGCTAATCTCTATTCATAAGACATAATCTCGGTACCTGGTAGTGGACACCGTTGCTCCAGTGATTTTCTCTTTTCTACGTTGAAACTTTAGCGTTCGTTCTTGGCACCGGATGGCTGTGCTCTTCGTTGTCCCATGTTTCAAATATCCGTCGACTGCGGTGAATTCTACAGGATTCCTCTCGTAAAACCACTCAGATTCCCCTTGCTCGAGAGCGCGGCAGAAGGCGTCACGCATCGATATTTCTATCAGGGTATTGCGGCCGGTGGCGAATGCGCCCGGGAGCGTGTCTGGCTGACGAACTGCCCACTTATCCCACAGTAGTGCGAGACTTTTCCCGAGTTCCATGGCTGAAACCCATAGGGATTCTTCGCGCATATCCATTCGTCTGTAGTCCTCGCGTCGGTTGACTAGGATCGCGATCCCCTTCTTCTTCCAGCTCGAGAAGCCACAGACTGCACAGCCGTGATGCGCTTGCTGCTTCGATGTAATCTGATGGCGGATCTGGCGCACCCAGGCAGAAAAGTTCTTGCTCTCGCTGCATTTTACCTGGACTGGAAGCCACCTTCCTTCGCCTGTCTTGGGTGCAGAGAGGGGCCGCGCCGCGATGTCGGCCGAGAGCTCTGGTAGATTGCATATTTCCAATGTTTTAGACAAGCCAGCAAAAAGGGCTACTGAGGTCTTTTGTTCGATTTTCTTCGGAAGGGTTCCCATGTTAGACTATACCCTGCGCCCGCAGGCGGGGACGAACGATCTAAAGCTAGACTATCGGATAGCGTGAAAGCATAGAAGGGCGGGGGATGCACATTATAAGTAGACACAAACAAAAGGAAATCTGTCTCACTGGGATGTAGGTTTTAAAATGGAGTGGGTAGCTCTAAGGCTGACGGACTTGGCTAACGAACTTACTCAGTATTAGACCTCAACGATTTACCAGAGCTTTCTCTATAGATCTCTACTTAGATCAGTAATTTCCTCCATCTTAACACTTCTCAGGTTGGACGATCTATCGGCGGAGTAGGCGCATTTGAATGAACAGTGTGCTTCGAGGATCCTTTTTGAAGGTCAGGCGTTGCGAGGTGGTGCCGCGGCTTGGAATATGCAAAAACGTCATCCAGGAGCGGCGATTTCAGGCGTCGAAAGCCAGCGGCGCGCGGGTAGGAGGGCTCAGTCTCACTTGGGAGCAAGTGGGGATGAGCCTGGTGGAAGAGGAGGGTGTTTGGGCCTGTCAATCTAATCCTATTTTAACTAGCTAGTTTAAGACACTGCACTTACCCACCGCTGTCCGAGGCTGCAGACCCTCCATCAGGTACGCAGGTCCGCTCAGGTGGCTCATGGTGAGCACTCGCGAGGCTGTGACTTTTGAGTAGGAGTAGGCTGCTTTCCTTCATAAGAAGAGAAACAATCCTCTACGGAGCAGTGCGATGCTAAGTATCGCGACTTTTGCTTAGATAACATGTGCAACTAGCTAACATCTTCCTGGCTTACTAGAAAAATGCTTAGAAAGTAACTTTCTTGATGTTCGTAGATAAACTAGCTAGCGAAAGGCCTCGCCATCGGCTGCGAAAGTAGTCGGCTTCATCCGCACGGTCCTGTCTTGCGACTGAGTGGTGAGATAACTTGTGGGCAAAATCGGTGGTAGTAAAAAAGAGTATAAGTGCTGTTTTTCCTGTGATACGGTACTCGCAGATCATATAATGCGAAGGACGTATCGCCCCGGACCCAGCGCAGGCGACTCTGGCACGCAGGCATGGCCGCCGAAGAGCAGCGGGCATCGCGCGCGTCCGATCAGGAATCTCGCGGACCTCGAGCGCGTTCTGACGAAAGTCGCGGTGAAGAAGAAGTTCGTGAGCGGGCAGCGAGTCGACCAAAAAGCGTCGAAGATCGATTGGTCCAGGGACGTGCAAGACGTATCAGCCGCAGGTGCGCGCGAGGACGAGAAGCTTGACCCGAAGAATATTATATAGCGGCGGCGGCGCGCGCAGCAGCTACCCTTCGGACGGGCGCTTCGTCGAAGAGCGACAAAGCGTTTCAGATAGTAGACGCATGTAAAGCGGCGTTGTACGGTAGCAAGCGCGGGGACCCGGCAGGCGAGATCCTATTCTGCGTAGCCGGGGCGTTGACCGCCGTCGGAGCGGCGGAAGTAGCGAAGAGTTTACTTCTAGCGCACCTGTGCAAAGCGCGTTTCGTTAGGGAGTCGACGCGGACCCTGGCAGCGACACCCTCTCGGCGCGAAATGTACAGGCAAGTGCTGGCAGTCGCGAAGGCGACGCCACCGTTTCCGATGCCGACTTGCGAAACTCTTGGCGAAGATGGCCCTCAAGCCGCATATGCGCTCGCCGAACGGCACCAGGAAATCGTTAGTTACAGCAATGCGGCACCACCCGGTGACAACCGAAACATTGAGGAACGCAATAAACGACACTACGCAAGGCATCGCGCAGACGACGCTGCGCGCGTTCGAGCAATATATAAGACCGGAGAGGAAAGTCCTCGTCGCCGCCGCCTTGCACAAGAGCGGTCGGACAGACCGAGCGAACAAGTTGCGGATCGCAGTTTCCGCAGAGAACTTGCATAGGGTCGCAGCGCAGAAGTGCTGCATCCGCCTGAAGCAGAGGATGGAGAAGAGCGGTCTGTTAGGTTCATGGATCGGCACTGGCAGGCCTGGAGCAGGCCTCGACGCTGCGTTCAGGCAGCAGCTCGATGTGATAGGCCGACTAGCGGAGCGATCGCAACATCTGAGCGGCGCCGACGGGCTCCACCAACAGGCCGCAGTAATCATCACTACGGACTTCGAGAACATGTTCAACTGCCTGTTTTACGAAGTAATGGTTAAGGTGATGACGTTGCACGGAGCGCACCCGCATGACATAGCGTTCGTGATGTCTCTGCAAGCGTCCAAGACGGTGTTCTTGAGGAACGGCAGGAGCGTCGCGGCTTTGCGTCGTTTTTACGACCTCGTCATAGGGGACCCGATCGCGATGGAGGTTTCGCTCGGAGTCATCGCGCCGTATCTGGCATCGCTGAGGCGGGCTTTCGACATGCTAGAAGCGAGTGTCGCAGCGCGCGCCGCAGTCGGAGAGATGGATGAGTACGAGGACGAATTGTTCCGCGAGCGGAGAAGGATTCTGACGCGATGGGAGCAGGAATACTCGGTAGCAGATGTCCCGCGAGAATACTTCCACATCGAAAAGTCCATCAACGAAGCGGTGCAGGCGCCCTTCGCATTTTCTGAGATGCCGACTTCACCTCCACAGAACGACACGGATTTCGAAGCATTCCTCAGAGCATGCGTCGACGACATCACATCAGCGCTGCGCGCACCCGTTCGCGAGCTCTTGACCCCGTCGGAACGGATCAAGATGACAGCCAAGCTGATGAGCGCAAGGACCGAGCAGATGTGCTGCGATTCGCAGTTGTTTTTCGCAGCCCGCGAGAAATTCATCATGGCAATACTGTCGTGGGAGCCGATCGAACAGAAGGAAGCGATGGCAGCAGCGCTGGCCCCTTTGTTTACAATTTGCGGGTTCGCGCCGAGGGTGGTGCACGAATCGAGGATCGTTGGATACGTGTATCGCCTGCCGCTGGGCGACACTGTCGAAAAGCAGCTCGCCATAGCAACGGGCTTTTGCAGGTTGTTATGCATGCGCGCGCGAGCGATGCTTGGGAGAACGTTATCCCCAGCGATAGCTTTGGCGATATTGCAGCAAGCGTTGGCTTCTCCGACGACTCATTTGTGGAGCGCCGCGTACGACCGTCTCTCGCAAGAAAGGATCGAGGACATAGAGCAACGGCTAGCGGTCGCTCTCCTGCCGGAAATCGGGATAGCCGCGCCATTAGTGCAGCATATTAGAGCGGCGAACCCCGGAATCACTGAGCGGGAGATCCTGTTTAGCCCGATAACAGGCCTGCAACCGAGAGGAACGGTAGGCGCGAGGATCGCGGACAGCGGCCTCATAGAGTGGGCATCTCTATCCGGCGACCGCAGGTTAGCAGACAATATAACGGCTGTCATTGAAGAACTGGCGGCCACGGGCAACAACGCGGGTGCCTCGTGTAGCGATCGGGAGTTCAGTAATATCTCCTATGACAGGAGGGAGGGCCCTATGCCAGTAGAGGCAGTAGACGCGGTCAAGCTGGCGAAACCAGCAGAGGCGAGATCGTCGTATCGCGCCCTAGGAGCGTCAGGGACAGCGCCACCGGAGATCACCAAAGCAGCGAAGACAAAGGTGCAGACAGCGGCAGTCACCGTGATGTTGTTTGCTGAGCACGCTGAAGCGGCGGTGACAGCACCCGACGGAGCGGGCGAGACGCGAGCGTTCGCAGTGCGCGCGCAACTTCCGGATGGAGCAGCCGTGAGCCAGCACGTCGCGAGGATAGCCAGACAGGCGAGAGCCGCAGTTGAGGCAGCGCACGACGCTGTACGCGCCGCGCAGGAGGCGGGCGTTCACGTGCAGGAGGTGAGAATGTACGATATGTACACCCTGCCAAGGGGGAAGACTTTGGCTTTCGAATCCCTATGGGCGTTGAAGCATAAGTTGCGGACAGCAGGCGCGACGCTGGAACTGCGCGCGAGCCGAGCGCCACCGGAAGTTAGAGCGGCATGGCCGAAACGGAAGGAGCAGCGAACTTTGCGGTTGAGGCTTTACGACCGGACCCCGTGCTTCTGATGCGATCAGCAATCGACGACGACAGAGCGATAGGAGCGGTGTCATCGTCGATGCCGAAGCTGTCGAAGATGAACGAACAGCAGGCGTGGCCAGACGTCATAGCGACGGTGGCGGGCGCCTTTGGGTGCCACGCTATGGCAACGGACCGGATCGACGATGATATGAACGATTCGGACGACGCAGCAGAAAGGGGGAGATGGGGCGGTGCGTAGCCGGGCAGGACCGGTAATGTTCCGGTTCAGCTCGGCGACCCGCTCGGTCTTTTCGCGAAAGGCCCAGCAGGGGCGGAGCGACAGGGCTCTTAGATAGCCAAGATAGATAGATTGATAGGTGCGTACAGCTACAAAATACTTTGTTAAGAGTTCGTAGCGTCTTTCAAGTGTGTGTGACGAGTAGTACTGGAAGTAAGAAGAAAACACGTGTGACAAAGCAGACGGGCGGGGGACGCGAAAAGAAACAAAAAAAAAAAAAAAAGCAACGCAGTGTGTCCCCCTTTGAGCCAGCAGCGTCAATATGGAGAACCAAGACAGCGTCGCGACGCATAAATAACTCATCAGTCATGCTAGGTGGGTGAAAGATGACATCACGGAATCGACGACTTTTCTTTGTTTTTGTTCTTTTTGTTTTTGCTGAGGAAAGTGCACTTGTTCTTTGAAATAGAGGAAGAAGGCAAAGCCTCAGAACGTGGGTCAGCCTGGACCGCGTCGCAAGACGAGCGGGTTTAGAACGGTAGAGAAAGTGTCGTAGCGGGAGCCTCACGTCTGTGCTTGGGGTAGCAGGTCTTTGTCTGGACGAAGTTAGTGACGGACTAAAGTGAGAATAGCGGCGACCCGTGCGAACGGGAATAAGTGATCCGCAACAGTATGAATAGAGCGAAGCTTTCTATCTGTGTTTTCTTGTCGATTCCCGCTATACCAGGACGAGTCAGTGCGCGGCGTTTTCGTTGAAATCATCCCCGAAGTAGGGAGTTCGGATTGTATCTTTGAGTCAGTTCATAAGTAAAAGTAGAATCGAAGAAGAGCACTCACTTATCCATCGTAGAGACGTAGAAAAAGATGAAGGCCTAGTCTATGCCTGGTTTGAGTTGAAACAGCTAGAGCGCAGATAGGAACTTAGGCGGGACTGCAGCGCCGCGAGCGAGAAGCGCAGCGCCGGCACCATCTAAGCTAGTTTGCGACTCCGTGTAAAACTAAGATAGGGGCCACAGTAAGTAGCGGAAGCGAGCCTTTGGCTTTGAGGATTTCGACTTAGTCTATCGTACCAGGAGACGCTCCGAGCACGCATAGCTCCTTAGAAGGAAAGGATGACTCGAGCGAGCTCGAATGAGCAAGCGAGCGTGCGTGTCCAGCGGCCGCTGTCCTTTCAGCAGGCCCTGCGCGCGCGCGTCGCGAAGCAAATATCTCATCTGAGCTACTATATTAAATATGTGAAGGACATGGGCGCTGAGATGAACAAAAGATGGCCGGAAAGGATCACGAAAGAAAGACTATCCGCACACACTTTTGTAGGGATCGCTTCTGAAGTCGTGCGAAAGGACGTTGCGTACTTGTCTGACGAATTAGCTAGATGGGAACCGGTGGTGTCAGTCGTCCAAGGGCAAACTTTTCACCACCGCGCTCCAGCGAAGTTGGTCACGACGCTGATAGCTTTAGATAAAGAAATCTTGAGGCACGTGAGAACGCTGACGCGTTGGGAGGAGTGCCTCGAGACCACTGGGTGGCCGATCCCAACGAGTCTCCCGCTGGACGGTTCTGCAGGGAAGGAACCGCTCAAGGAGCTTGTCCTAGCGATCGCATCGCTTCCTTTCGGGTTTGAAGTCTCTGGTGTATAACTTCACATGCTATAAAGAACAGTTGTTGAGACTTCTAGAACCGACCAACATCCTTTCTATGGCTAACGTCGGATTGGGCGACATGACTAGAGACGAGGAGGCTCGCCTAGCTGAGGCACAGGAGCTAGCATCAGAACTAAGTGAGAAGTTGGGGGACGCGGTGACAGCACTGCACAACAGCGCAGGCAAGTATGTAGCTAAGTTCCGTTTCTTAGACGAGTTGCAACTCGAGGAAGAACTCATTCCCGGTTGGACGAGTAGGCAGTTTGTATTGGAGGTTCTGAAGCGACTAGATAACGCATTAGTTGAACTGGACAGCGCGGTCGGAACTGGTAGGGTAGAAGTAGAGTTTTATATCGCGCATCGTATGAGGAACAAGAAGAAAGCCTCAGATAAAAGAAGTGCTGAGTCGCGCGCTAAGGAAGTCCTAGATAGTGTCGTAGAGATTTCGAAAGCACTGCGCGACGATCGCGACGAGATCGTTTACAGAGTTTCGAAAAAAGATCATCAGGTTCTTCCTAGTGCTAGACCGAAGACCGAGCGTTTTTCGCCGGAGAACCTCGCGTCGGGAGTAGGTTGTGTAGGTAAAGTTTTTAAGGGGTACCTGGGCGAGCTATCTAAGACCTGTTTATCTGTAGCAAGCGCGGTCGGCGCGAAGAAAGTTCCGCGATACGTATAAGCCATAAGCAAGGAAGAACAAACCCCAAACGGAGGACACTTTGTACAAGTAGAAAGGCGTGCCCCTTTTCAATCTCGTAACTTTAAATGTGGATGGACGGAGACTTTTCTGACGAGCCCGACCTCGTTTTCCTCTTTTGAACCCCAAGAGCACGAACTTTGCAACAAGGTGTAGACAACGTTGTCAGCAGAAAACCCAACGTAAAGAAGGAACGAACTATGGTTAGGAGCACGCGTCGCAGCGTGCAGAGCTTGGCTCGGAACCGCCGAAGCATCTGCCGTGTTTTGCGCGTTGCTCGGGAGGTGGAGGTCTCCGATTGAGTGGCCAGACAGAAAAGTCGTCCAGCTCGAACGTAGAGACGGAGTTAGACCTTCGGAGAGTTGTTGGCTCCTTAGTGAAAGGTAGCGTGTCTGCGAAAGAACGCCTAGTAGAACGAAGTAACTGCGTAAACGTGAGTACAATACAGTAGCGGCGGTGACTAACGGTTCGGTTTCTTTTCAACAGTTGAGTTTTGTCTTTTTGAGTCTTTTTCACTCGAAATCTTGTCTTTCTGAGTCTTTTTCACTCGACATTTTGTTGAGATTTTTGTTTTGTTGTGGGTCGACTCAGGGGTGAGAGTCGGCAGGAGCAAGAGGGAAACGGACGGCAACGGAGTATAGCCGACGGCGAGAGCAGCATATATCTAATATATCAGCGCGATAGCGCTTCAGCCGGCGAACAGTGCGCTCAGGTGAGCGGATATATTTCTCGAGAAGATGGCAGGTATGTCATCGGTATTTGGCGCTATGAGCGCGTTCGGCGGATGCTCGGATGTGAGCGGGCTATCAATTGGCGAGGATGTCGGGCAAACGAAAGCCCATTCGAGCACGGGGTCGACATTGGGTGCTATATCTACGATGGACTCGGTTGGTGGACTCGTAGCCTCCACTATGCCAGCGCTAGCTACGACGGCGTCCGGGCGCAAGTCGCGCCGAGCGAACGGCATGAACGTTGAGAGCCCGCACTTGGAGCGCGGACCAACAGACCTGAACGTGCAAGGTTCGAGAGTATACGCCGGCTTCTCAGCACGATTATTTTTGGCTTTCGGTGCCTGTTCTCAGCTTTTCGGTGGCCTTGTCTACGTGTTTCAGCTCGAGGACCACTGGGGGATGGCCTTGATCCCGACTGACGAAGTCTTGACCAACGACGGAATGCCGATGCTCGCGCGCTTTCAAACGTCGACGAACACGGTGTCGACGGAGAACGACCACCAGTGCATCTTGGCGTACAACTTAGCGGTGTTCGCTGATCAGTTCAGAGCGATAGGCATCGCGGCGCTTTTGGGAGAGCTACCAATGCCTACGGACGCTCCGGCACGGGAATACTATCGGTTATCGACGATAGCGCATTGGCCGAACCGTCCGAACGCGTTACCGAAACAGCACACGGGCATACCGATATTTCCGGTCGCGCCTCTGTCGCCGGTGTTGCCGCTAGCGCTAGCGCACTTTTGGGACAGCCAAGAAGACCGGTGGGCCCGCGCCTCGCCGCAGTTCCAGCAACGCAGAGCCCTGGAAGCAGCAGAGCGCCAGCCGAGTGTGCGTTTTCGGCTGCCAATCGTAGCGCAGGTGCGGACAGCAGCGATGGATATGGCTGCAGCGCAGAGCGCTGCGTCGTTCGGTACGCCATCGATGCTTCGTTTCCCGATGGATCTCTCAGCAGGTGACGATGTCGGCCGCGCGAACCCGTTGGAAGGGATCGACGCTTTACAGGATCATGTCACACGGGAACCTGCACCCGCGGGGATGATCACGCACCCGTCGGTGCCACCTGTCGTCAGTAGCAATACGTCGTCGGCCTCCGCGAAGCCACTGCTCAGCAGTCTCGTGATCGGATCAGCGCATGCGCAAAAGGGCGCGGTGCGCGCGGCGTCGGAGAACGTAAGCAGAGCGGATCCAAACAACGGATGCGACAGTACGGCGCAATCCGCACCAGCACCGGCTTCGGGCGGCGCCAAAAGTAAGAGCAGCATCGCGGCAGAGATTCCTGCGGAAATAAGGGAAGAATTTGCTGGTCTCCCACCAGAGACGTTGGAGAAGATGTGGTTGCGGATGAAGTCGGCTCACACCGCCGTCCATCCAGACACGGGTCCAGACGCGCGCTCGCGCGCGCCCGCACCGGATCGAAGTGTCATCGGCGGAGCCGTACATCCGGTTTCGGCAACCTCGGCAAAAACGAAAGCGAGTTCGAAGAAAGCGAAATTGGGAGCGGCGGCGCGTTCAGCAGTTGGCGTATCGTCGTCTTCAACATCATCGTCTTCTTCGTCGGCGGTTTCAGCAACCGCGCGTCGCGATAGCCGCGAATATCGTCGCAGCAGGAGCCGCTCGCGTCGCCGCCAGTCGCGCCGCAGTCGTTCGAACCGCACTCGTCGGTACTGAGGGCAAGACGATATATCCATGGGAATATGAAGAGCGTCATGGAAGACGCAGGAAGCGGCGACGTGTTTGGAGGATGTCGGAATATACTTTCTGGAGGCGCTGGCCTTTCATAACCAGAACCAAGAAGAGGCAAGATCTCGAACGATGGATGAAGAACTGTGATCATGGTGAAATGTTTGAAGACCCGTTCCTGCGAACCGCCCCGCGCGCGCAACCGAAGAGGAGCGTAGGAGCTGCAGCTCCGGCATACGCTCGTTCCACGCTGAAGTCGAAGATAGCATTCTTCAGCGCGTTGGACACTGACCAACAGGATCAGATGAGAGCGAGGTTCATCAGCTCGCGCCACCGCGCGGCCGACGAGATCGGTTGTGTCGCGGACAGACACGCGCACCAAGCTGTGTCATATGTAATCATGGATGAGATTATTTTTTGACCGTGCGCGCAGCACCGCGCTCGCCCTGAGAGAGAAGGTGAACGTGACGCACCTGCGTCAGTCGTACGAGCCGGAGAACGCTTTGTTCGCGTTTGAAGCCCATGAGCAGCACGCAGACGGAGGAGAGGGCGCAAGAGGGCGAGGGGGAAACGGGGAAGGGCGAAGTGTAGATAGAAGGAAGTACATAGAAGAGCTTATGTCGCGCTGCCCCGTGCTCGCATCGACCCTCTCCGAGGCCGGAGTACTTCCAGCTCCCCTGGAAGCCGGCGGTCGGACGATCATCGAGTTTAACTGGGGCGCATAGGGAGCGGCCGATCCGGGCGGAGCGGCAGCGGAGCATCGCATCGCGATTGCGAGGCGAGCGGAACACACGCGGCTTCTGAGTCGACGAGCGGTTTAATGGCTGCTCGTCCTCGGTGTCGTCGTGAGCAGGTGAGTGAGGGGGGACCGTAGCGCGCCTAGTCCTGGAGACGCGAGGGAAGCGAGCCGAGGAGAAGAGGAAGAACGTCTGTAGATAGTGGATAAATAACAGTAGCGTGTAGGAACACGCAAACTTCCCATTAAACCCAAAACGCCGCCAGCTGTTCAGGAAGGCCCCTAGAGCCCTTACAATTACATCACCGTCCTTAGCGACAGATGGTAATAGCGCCGCGAGCGCGTAACGTGCGAGACGATAGGGTCACGCGCGACAATAATAATAATAATAATAATAATGATGTATTGAAGGCGACTCCACCTAGTTCCTAGGTTGTTTGCAGCCTTGTCGTGGAGGTTTCGTAGAGGAAGAGCACGGGCACCATGTTGCACATGAGCTTGACCTATCATGTATGCTGACTGGTCCTGGGAGACAGGCACGCATTACTAAGAGCCTTTCCGCGTGAGACGATGCTGTTCTATGTAACACAACAGATGTAATCGTCGAGGGCGTGTGCGTAGTTGTTTTCTGCCACCAAGATCATCGGATCCTTGCTTAATGCACAGCGTACTGATCAAACAGAGCACCAAGCGCCTGCTTTTCGCTTCTCTTTCCACTGCTCCGCCCTCGTCTGTCTGTAATGTACATCCGATATGCCTTCGCTTGCGCCAGTCGCTTGTATCAACATGGAACGACCTTCGTTTTCCAGTCGGTTATAGCGATAATAAAGTCTCTGTCTCCTTCACCTGCACCGGAGTTTCTGGCACGAGGAGTTCTGCCCTTTCGCTTGCATGTGCTAGCTCGAAGATGTGCCACTCCCTAGCTCGAAGATGTGCCACTCCTAGCTCGTAGATGCCCCACTCTACGGCCTTGTTTACCGCTTTTGAGGCTCGAGCATGCCTCCATTACCTTTAGCACCAATCGCCCACTGCATGTGCAAGATTAGCGACGCTTCCTGCTTACTTGGATGCACAGCTGGTCCCTTCTCAACTTTGTCTCAGCTAAGTAAACACGATACGCCTCAGTGAAGGATACTGTCGATCCTCCAAGCGGAATTCGGACCATCAGTGATGTTTCTTGACGCATTTTCTGTGGTACGAAGAAATGCCAAAATGTGCATGGGTGCTACACAATAATGATGCGTATTCTGATTTCAGGGTGTGCGTGTGTGTGTGTGTTAGCGCGCATTACTTAGGAAATCTATATCTAGAATTTGAATTTCAATAGAGGTCAGCATCAGATTGTAGAAGCCTTCACTAGGACCGTGTAGCCCAAATACAGACTCGTAGTAGATGGATATTAGTTGCAATTATTTAAGCAGTCACATCAAATTTTTAATGAGAAGTCGAAGCTTTTTCGAAAATATATTTCACAAGAGATTTCATTTGCTACGTCTTCAGCAGAAAATGAATCTGAATAAAAGTCGATAAAATCAAAAATTTTGAAAATTCGAAATGAATTGTTTGAGCATTTTGTTTTTGTGGATTTCTTTAACTATTAATTATCTTTCTTCAATAATTCTTGAGTCTTGTTCTGTTAGTATGAGCGTCGTTAGTTGTGTTACAGGACGAAGTAGGATATTCCTAATGATTTTAATTTTCGATTCGAATTTCCGAGTAGATTCTAGAATTTGAAAAAGAATTCAGAATTTAGATATAGTTGATGTTGGATGTAATCCATAAGAACTAGCCTCCACAAGCTTCGCCCGGCTTCAAGTTACTTTAGCACTTTCCTATTCCTGCGGCCTCCCACGGGCTACAGCCGCTAGAGTAGAGACAGCCCGCGGGTGAGCTGTTGCACCCTACGAATTGACTACGACAAGAGCCGAGCGCCGGCGGTGGCCGACTCAGATGCGTCGACTCATGTGCAGGGCATTGCGCTGCCTTCGGTTTTTTTTTGAGATTGCCGGGGGGGTCATGCAAATTCTTAAGAATTTGCAAGACCCCCACGGCAGTCCAACAAAAAAACCAGAAGAGAGCCACCAGACACGCACAAGAATCCGCAAGCCCCAACGCACGCAAGCGCCTCGCGGTGGCGCCAGGCAAGAACGGGGGGCGACCTTGATGGGCCAAACAAGACAAAGCAACGCAGGGCTGCGCTGCTTGGGTCTCTCTACGCGCTTACACCTGGCGGGGCTTCTTTGTTTCGTCAGAGAGATGGCTTTCGTCAGAAACAGGCGGGCGCACTTCGCGGGGTCGTGCGGCGTCGCGCTTCGGGCTGTGGCTGAAGCCTCTCGGCTGGCTGACGTCTTTCACCAAGCTGGAGACCTCTTTCAGGCTGATGCCGTTCGTCAGACCAACGCTCTGCGCCAGGCTGGCGGCGTTCGTCGGGCAGGCCGGCGCCCCTCGGCGGGCGTCTTGGGTCAGGCTGAGGCTTTTCGTCAGGGTCGGGCGACGTCTCTCGTCAGGGTGAAGCGCTTCGCCTGGCTGACGTTCCTCGCTGGGCCGAGACTCACGCCTTTGGTCAGGTTGATGGCTTGCTTCAGCTCGGCGCCGTTCGTCAGGCTGATGCACTCGCCAGCCAGGTGAGGCCTCTCTTCAGACCGGCGCAATGCTTCGCCAGGCGTCTGCCTTGCGTCGGAACAGGCTGGCCGGGGCCTTTCTTCGGGCTGCGGATGTCTTTCCTTCGTAAGATTGATTCTGTTCGTTCGTCGGACTGACGTGCTTCGCCAGGCTGACCGCGTTCGCCGGACTGACGTCCTTCGCGAAAGGTCTTCGCTATCTTCAAGGGTCTCGCGCCACAGGGAGGCCTCGCGTCAGCTTTTCTGGCGGAGGTCGTTCGTCAGATGTCTGCTGTCCCGGGTCTCACTCTTGTCGTGTCGGAGGTCTTGGGCCCAAAGGTCGTCTTTGGTCCAGAGGTCGCCGGTGGTCCACAGGTCGCCTGTGGCCCAAAGGTCGTCTTCGGTTCGGTCCAGAGGTCGGCTTTGGTCCAAAGGTCGTCGGTGGTCCAGAGGTCGTTTTTGGTCCAGCGGTCGTCTTTGGTCCAAAGGTCGCCCTACTTTGGTCCAGAGGTCGAAGGGTCGCCTTACTTTGGTCCAAAAGTCGGCCTACTTTGGTCCAGAGGTCGTCGCACTTTGGTCCAAAGGTCGCCTTACTTTGGTCCAAAGGTCACCTTACTTTGGTCCAAAGGTCGCCCTACTTTGGTCCAGAGGTCGTCGCACTTATGTCCAGAGGTCGCCTGTGGTCCCGCGGTCGTCTTTGGTTTCAAGGTCGTCTTTGGTTTCAAGGTCGTCTTTGGTTTCAAGGTCGTCTTTGGTTTCAAGGTCGCCTTTGGTTTCAAGGTCGTCTTTGGTTTCGCGGTCGTCTCTGGTTTCAAGGTCGTCTTTGGTCCCAGTGTCGTCTTTGGTCCCAGTGTCGTCTTAGGTCCCAAGGTCTCCTGTGGTCCAAAGGTCGCCTGTGGTCCAAAGGTCGCCTGTGGTCCAAAGGTCGCCCCTGGGTCAAAGATCGCCCTCGGGCCAAAGGTCGTCTTGGGGTCAAAGATCGCCTGTGGTCCAAAGGTCGTCTTTGGTCCAACGATCACCCTTGGTCCAACGATCGCCCTTGGTCCAACGATCGCCCTTGGTCCAAAGATCGTCTTTGGTCCAAAGATCGGCTTTGGTCCATGTGTCTTTGGTCCAAGGTCTTTGCCCTTTCGGTGGCCGGTCTTTCGTTGGCTGTCTCTCTTTGGACTTTTCTCCGCAGCTTGCGCCCCCACCCCCGTCGGCCATTTTTCTGCCTTCTTTTCTGGTGGTCTGCCACGGGGCCGCAACGTAAATCCCAACAAGAAAACGGCCGGAGGCTATCGGGCTCGAGACGGAGGGGAAAGGGCAGGAGGCTATGCATGGGCAATAGCTTCGCGAAAGAAGCGGACTATCAATGGCGAGATTAATAATATAGATTAATAATATAGATTAATAACATAGATTAATAACATAGATTGATAACATAGATTGATAATATAGCTTAATAATATATATATAGCTTAATAATATAGCTTAATAGTATTAGATTAATAGTATTAGACTAATAGCATTAGATTAATAGCTTAATAATATAGATTAATAGTATTAGATTAATAGCATTAGATTAATCGCATTAGATTAATAGCATTAGATTAATAATATTTGAAATGGATGGCTAAACCCGTCGGGCGTTTGGATGGTGCTCCGGTAACCTTTTGCCTGGCGATCTTGGTCATTTCGTTGATCTTTATCCTTGTGATCTTTGTGAATCTTCCAGGATTATGACCTTGGCCAACATATAGCAATACTTATAGTATAAGGTTTACCGGACGACCAAAAGGCGACGAAGGGCCTCTTTTTGGAATGTTTTTGAGGAGATTTATTTTTGGATAGGTTTTTGGGAGCTAGTACCCTTTTTTTGAAGTTTTGGCATCATTAGATCTAGATGATGAATCCGCCGTGGTCAATATGTTGCCGAGGACGAATATGAAGATCAAGAGGCAGCTATAGCTAAGACTTCTGCACAAGCACAGGGAGGCTTATGGATTCCAGCACTAGATCTGCGAGGTTGTAGAGATAAGTATGCATTTGCAGGATGACTACAGAAGGTAACGCAGATGATGTCAGATGAGTTTGAGAATGTTTTGGAAAATTTGTAAAGGAGACACCTTGCTGCCGGAGAATCAATATGGACAGCAAATTACTCAACAAGAATGGACGGCGCTAAGACTAATTGATTGCGACTACGAAGAACGAAGGGCACTCCTTTAACGTCGGACTTAAGACGCAAAGAAGACTTCATATGTTGACTCAGTCATGTGATTTCGAAGAGCAAACTTTTTCTGATGAATTCAGTGGCCTAGGCGTTGGTCTGTTTGCTTATCATTTTCTACACAATGAATCCGAACAATTGCACTAAAGAAACCTAATAATTATTGATATTGATTGCAACCAGGTTCAGGTAGAGGCGCTTCAACATAGGAGGAGCAGCTTACTCGTCCACAATAAATTGGCGAGAATTTGTGATTGCAACATCCTAGCATCTAGACTTCTTCATAGAGGCACGCCCTTTGATGAAAGCATCTTCGTTGAAGAGCAAGCGCGACTTTCTGATAGAAGGGGCATGCTTATCTTCTTTGACGAGGATCGCCTCTTCATAATTGAAGAAGAGCATGCACTTCTTCATAGAAGCACGTTGTGCGTGAAGATAAGCACTTTCTCACTGAGCACTGACTTCTACAGTGAAGGACGTTGTGCATGAAGATGGACACTTCTACATAGAATTCAGCAACAGAGGAGCTCCACTTCCACTTCAACATTATAGTACTGTGTTCGTAACCCGAACCCGATGAATGCGCCCCGAATCTTCACGACCCAGCATGCGAGCTTTACCCAGCGTGAGAGCTTGACTCAGCATGAAAGTCCCCAATCGCCTAAAACATGAGAAGCTGACTCTGAATAATACAAGTGGTGCCGGAAATGATTCTAGTAAATGGAAAGATCTTGGTCAAACCTTCAACCATTCAGCCACCCATCTGGTATAACGTGAGGCTCTAGTACACGCGGACAGGCTTTAGTACACGACAGAGTCCGACAGAGTTGTAGTTAAAAGTCAATCTTTCTAATAGGCATGAAGAACTACTCGAAACAGTAAGCCTCTCCCCATCTAAAAGTACAGAGATGATCCTCCGCTAGGTAAGTTTCATTAGTTCCTCTAAAACTACATGGAAGAACGAACAAGATCACGGATGACATCGTCCAGCATAGTTTTAGAACTTCCCTACGGATAGCAAGAAGATCAAAAGCCAAGCCATCGTAGTAGATCCAAATATACAATGTGAATCTGCCTGAGTACGCAAATCCAGTTCATCTGTGGTCAGCATCCGCATCTGACGATGGCGATGCGGATCGATAAGAGATTGCGGGAAAGAGCACACACGCTGCGAGCATTTCTCAAGTTTGTCCTTGACGATTCCGACCAGGCTAGGCCTGTCATGAAACGAAAAGAGGGAGCGCTCGCGCCATTCGCGGCCCAGCCTCCACAGAGGGAGAGTGAACTCTTCAGACGAAGGTAACCTAGGCGTGACCTTGGTGGCAACGCTGTTCATTCTGAGCAAGTCACTCCAGCCACTCGTATAATATAAGGTGGATTTGTCGAAGAAAGCTGGGTGATCTATCTAGAGGTAGAAGAGTCTAGATTTTGGCATCTACAGCATGACAGAGTCACAAGCGAGTGACGAGTTGGCTTGTCATTTTTCTCGCGTTGGTTTGCAGCTAGAAGTGCTGCCGCTCTCATTGATTTGGTTGCGAAACGAAACCTTGAGGAGACGTGGAAGGCAAACCACTACGTGGTAGCGTAATACTGAGCGGAGAGTCATGCAGAGCCTGGAGAAGGTGCGAATCCATCCTAAAAGATGGGTGTCCCGCTCGTGGACGATGTATCTGTTTGTCATGTTCTAGGCGGTAGACGGAATACACCTATCATGATGAATCTCTCATAGGTTAATACGGGGGTTTGAAAAATGGACATCCACAAGTACGAGGATGATTGAAGTTATCTTCAAGTCCATCGGTTGTCACATCAAGACGACCAAGAAGTTCTGTCCTCCTAGTATGAGATAGTGGTCTACGAGTCTAAAACACGTATTGCCCTTGCCTGTCAAGATCGGTTGTCTTCAGTAAACGTCGTTTATGTGGTCGGGCGTCTGTTGTGAAGAACTCACGTCTCGGTTTTACTGATGTAGAGATGAAGAACTCACGTCTCGGCTACTCCTCCTGAAACTACTTCTAGAAGGTCTTCATGATGATTTTTTCCTCTGTGTGCGTGTCTGTGTGTCTGTGTATGAAACGAACTCTGACCCACGCGCCCAGCTGAGCGATCAGCGTTACCACTCTTCACCTCCCTAAGTGACCTCTTTCCAGCAAGATCCTTTTCGAACCCACCACTATCCGATTCACAACGACTGTGAACGTAGTTTGTTGTCTAATCACGTGGCTATACTACAGCCATCGTGTTGCAACTAAGCACTTTGACTCAGAATGGTGCATCATGTTGCAATGCTCTATTTGATGGAAAACAATTGTGGTATTTGCATACAATCGTATTCCGCAATGGTTGTATTTTCTTCAAGATCAAGACAGCCTTAGCCTTAAAATCTATGGTTTCTTGACATGAATTATGATCTCCATTACTTTGATACGTGAATAACAGCATCCGATTCCGAATCCTTATTATCGTCACTGTCACCAATCAGATGCATGTAGTTACAATCGCAAACGTACTTATTATGTTTTAAGGAGAAGAAAGTCTGAGTGCTTATAGTCTGAGTGCTCCTTTTCGTGTGTCGCGTCAGGCGCGACACTGAGATAAAATCACCTCAGCTGTAGCAACAGCATTACTGATCCTGTTTCCCTCCTTTTCACCGTGGGTGTGGGTGACGGTGATGTCGAGATATCATGCCTTATTTACCTATCCTTGATGTACCTACTGACATGATTCGTCTTCAAGTTCAGTACAAGAAATCAATCCTCGTCATACTAGTGGTCCCTAGTTGCTGCGTGAGTATTTCTTGCCGAAGAATGAACTGAACCTGCTTCCGGATAAGCACGACTTGCACGACATCACAAAAGACAACAATTTTTCTGCTGAGCTCAATTCTTACTCTTACAACAAATATCCGGTTCCGGAGTCCGATTTTCATTTTTCATTCAGAGCAGCTGCAGCAAAATGAACTCCACCGAAGGTGGAAAAGCCAGCAGGTCTGGGGTACTAGGTTGCACAATATGGTTATTATATTTGCAGCTTGTTATAATTTAATGAAGTCCTTTGAGTTTGTTAGAGCTTGATTGAGGTTGCGTACGTGGGCTGTACAACACGAGCACACACCTATGCATCTATGTATAATTAAATATATGTGTACTTAGTTGAAAAATTGTCTTTTTGACGAGGAGTTTCCGTTCCGGATTGTAATTTATTCGTTACCTTTTAACACCGAAAATGACGAGGCAGCAGGCGAATGTTGTCGTACGTTCACTCTCTCAATTTTGAAAATGTTTTTGAAGATGATCGAATATATTATTCATTGATTTGCACAATAACGATCTTCTGATAGATGCAGCAGCCAGCACGTGCACGGCCAAGGAAGAATGGTCCTCTGGCATCTGTGCGGCAGCAGGATTCTATTTCTCTGGAGAAGAACATGGATGAAAAGTGCACCCGCCTGCAACCTGATGGAGATGCAGCTCCTCGTGCGGACGTCAGAGACCGGCCCGAAGGTGGCGTCGATGAAGTTAAGCAACAACAGGCCACCTTCTTCGAGTATCATCAACATCAACAAGTACTATCCACTCGTAGTACTAAAGCAGGAGATCATGAAGGAGACCTTGTGACCTCTGTGGCAGAGTCCGCCTCTCGTAGCGTCAAGGGGACAACATCGCCAAATCAGAGTCCCTCTCCTGTAGTTGCTCTTGAAGCACGACCGAAACCCGGCAAGCGCGCTTCCACATCTTCGCCTTCAGTAAAAAATACAGGAAGTACGATCCCGAGTACATCAAGCGGAAATCCTTCTACAACGAGCAGTTGTACCAGCATTAATATGTCTTCTACAACGACCACCACATTGAAAATAACAGGAGATACACCGGTTTGCACAACCACAACAGGAACAAACAAGATCCTGGTCAACAGTGGCACCGAACAAGTGGTCCCGAGACAAACCTCAAAAAATCTCAATAGACAGGCGGAAGTGCTGACCACAAGTTCTTCACATGCATGTAGTAGTACGACCAAGAAAAAAGACGAGGCACCACATGCTCAAATACCTAGAACAAGGCATCTCACGAATACGCAGAAGAAAACACTCCATCCCGAGCAGGAAGGGGTTGTGGAAGAGGTTGCCGATCATGAAGAAGAGACAACAAGCCCTAGAAGAGGTGCCGACGTTGTAGCAGATGCGGAGCTGGACCGCCCTGGACGGCGTGCAGCAAACAAAGTGTTTGAGGGAGGTTCAACAACTTGCAGTTGTGGAACATCTTCAAGAGTATCGCCAGTGAAACACGAAGATGAAGTAGTAGATGAGCATAGGAGGAAGCGCAGTACTGCAGCTGCACAATTGTTGTTCAAGATGAACAAAACCTTCACGTCGAGGTCGACGAGGCATGGAGGAAAGCTGAGGGCAAGGGGAATTTCAAAGTCTGCGGCGAGTGATGACGAACCGGATTCATCAACTGACGAAAATCAACATTCGGCTCAACAACGCGATCAGACGCGTCCGCTCCTCTATAACGCAAAGGTGAAGCCGTGTCAAATGAACAATACAGCTGCAAGCCGTCATACTACACCAACTACTGGTCGCAGCACAGATCGTCCACTTGTCCTCCTCCAGCACAAGAGCTTGACCCCAGACTATCATGATGCTAATGTCGGTGGTAGTCGTTTCACTGTAAAAATCGTCGACGCTTGGCGCGTCCGGCTCTCGTCGCGGTTTTTTGTGTGCTTAGTCTACTTTGGTGCTTTCCTTCTAGGTGCAGTTATTTCTTGTGTCTACTTCTACAGTTCTTGGGTGCCGTTTTTGGACGAAGAGAACGGATCTCTGGACAGTAACGCGGCACGGTCTGTAGTGCAGCGTCGAAATGGCAACTATCTCTACTCACTAGCAGCTTCGAATAAGACTTCTACTTCTACATCTACAAAAACAAAAATATTGCAACTTCCTAACAACTACACGTCTAGTAGGGAAAAAGAATTGATGCTGCTGCCGCATGTACATGATGAACACGAGATGGAAAAAAGTGACGGGTCAACTACAACATCGAGTAAAAGAACATACGAGACCTACGGCATGAACGACTACAGGAATGACGCAGAAGCAGACACAACCGGATGGAAAGCGACAAACGATACCGGGTTTAAGACTACAAGAATTCCATCATCCCGAGCATCTTGGTTCCGTTTTTAAAGGGGAAGCGTGACCCAAGATGAGGCCCAAGATGGATTTGTGGTAGTTCTAATGCTAATGGCTACCAATCAAAACTCTCGATCGACAACAATCGTGTGCCAAAGGTGAGCCACCTTCGAGGTTTCCGAAATGAAACCGGTGAATCAGGAGCAGTTGAGATGAACCGCTTACGAGGTGTGCCTCGATACCTGCGTCTTGATGGAACAGTCACTTCTACAACGACCACATCAGCGTTTTCTTCCTCTGCACTTTCTTACTTCACGAAGGGTAATACTCCTAGTACTAGACAAAAAAATGCGTCGACTACATCCATCTTCGAGAGCTCTAGCTCTAGTACACCGAAGAGGGAAAGCAGGGACGTCCGGGACCTGCCAGCGAGGTCCGCGCCACGCTTGCTCAGTAGACATTTTCGGCAAACAAAGGACCTTCTGTCAACAACTGCCGCCATCACGAATGGTACTTCTGACCGCGAGGAGCGGCTACAGCACCCGCCCATGGCCACGACCGGCGGACAAACTACAACTTGGCTGCAAGTCACGGGGCAACAGACCTTCTTGGACTGGCTCGTGCAGTTTGGTGTAGTGAAGGCGGCAGAGATGGAGCGCACGATGCATCCATTGGCTTACCTGGTAAGCGGTGGAAAGGTTTCTAACGGTGAGGGAATTCCTGGCCTTCACGAGGGACTGCCGTACTACGGCGGGGTGTTCGCGTCAGACTTTAAGGTCGAAAAAGAAATGTACTTAGTACTAGTAGTACCTTGTACCATTTCTCGAGGAAGAGAGAGTAGATATTAAGTAGTTATAATACCTACAAAATATAAGTCCTGGAATCGGAACAAAAGTGGAAAACGCAGAGAAACAGAGTAGAACGCTCACTCCACGCATGACGTTGCTCACCGACTCCTTCAAGTTTCTTCAGTGGAAGGTGAACAACGTCACTGCTTTGAAGAGTCATCTGAGATGAAGTCGTAGCATCATGAGTACGGGCGTACTACTCACTGAGAGGCCACGCATACACTACCATATAGTGTATGCTAAGTAGTACTTAGATGAAGCCATGCAGCAGGTATACACGACTACTACCTCTCTAGCACGCTGCTATTATTTCCATACTTTTCAGGGATGCGCCTGCTCGTCAGTAATATGAGCAGCGCTAATATTTTCCAGTCCCACAATGAGGATCCGACAGTTCAAATCGTGCAACTGATTCCAGGCGAGAAGCTTCGTCCGCATTTGCCTCCGAACAGGTGGCTGCAAATTGCTACTAGCAAATTGCTGGGCCACGGAAAGTTGAGGCACCCACGAGCGATAATTCATTGACTTTGTCACTATATCATAGTTCTTCTTCCTAACTACTACTATATATCAGTTTGTTGATTTTTGTGTGTCCACCTAGCAGGGATTCGATTTTAAACATAGAAGAAGCATTCTCTTTCCACTTAGAAATGTGAGCACTGGAAGTTATCGAGGAGGGAGACAGATGACTTGACTCTAATATCACGTATACGCTCTATTAATTCTAGTATTATTTTTCGCAGTGAGGTGGACAGTGTTTAGGTATGATGAAACAAGCTGGTCCTAGTCGACCGCAGGTCTTGAGAGACCGAGAAAACTTGAATTATGGATACCGCTAAGAAAAAGTCAGGACATCCCAGTCTACGAGTCCACGTGCCCGCTGGTGAAAACGGACCCGGTGCACCAGTACGCTCTGGGATGTCAAACGAAGGTGATGCCACTCTTCAATGGTAACGATCATAGCGTGAATCATTACGAGGAGGTATCCCAGGAAATTTTATTGCACTGGCTCGCCCACTGGTTCTTCGTGAGAGAAGCTAGCAAACATCAAGACGTGACGGCTGGATACTACGAGGCGCGGTGCGTGGCTCGTGTCGACTCATGGTGGCTCTCCCCGAGTGGCACACATGTCTACTTCGTGACGGAGAAGGTTGATCCGTTTACGCAAGATGACGTTGCCGCTGTTATGGACAACCGCGACACGACGACTTTTTCGACCATCCGTGATTGCCTCACTCAGCTCCACAACGACGCACAGATAGCCCACGGCGATGCGACGGTGGAAAACATGGGATGGGGATGGGGACGAGGACCGGAAAACCGCGGCAAAAACATCAAGCCGAAGGCGCGGATTTTCAATTTCGAGCGTGCGGGCGCCTATCTGCGTAAGCCTTCACCTTATGCACTGTTTGGTGACCTTAACAAGCCCGCACCTGGTCGTCGAAGTTCTGCTCGGTTTCGTCACCCGCACTTGCTGCAAATTCCCAGTTGTACTATCACCACTGGTCACTTCATGTCGGGTCTTGCCGTAGAAAGGCAGGGCTTCGACATCCCAAAGTTGCGGCAGCTAGAAACTCCGTTCGGCTTTCACATCGACTTCCACGCCTTGACGACCAGCTTTCTAGAACGTGCGCTAAAAGCGGACGTCAGATGGATTTCCACTGATCCAATGTGCGGCTGGGACCTCAACGCAGTGGCTTTGCAGCGTGGTCTCCTGCAAGGGGTACCTCCCGACGCCAATCCACCACCGTTGCAACCCTTCGAGTACTGCAACAGCGCGCTTGAAAACGAGGGAAAGTGCAAAATGCCCAGTTCTGATTTTCAGTACCCCATCCACAAAGAATGCAACGAGGACAATTCTGATCTTATGGTAGTTCTATTTCGTCGCCCACTGTGCCGCTCCTGCATCGTTGGTGCGACCGTGTCGAATAGCTTCCACCTCCTCTACCCAGTAATAATAATATTTGTTGAAGTTTTGAACACCCGGGAGGTTGTTCATCAATGATATTTTCTTGTGATTGTGTCCGCCTAGCTAGTGGGCTCCTTTTGTCAGTTTGTTTGCTTACAGCTCAAGAACAGGGCCTGTACTTTCTTATATATAAATAAAATTTATATATCATTTGAAAATTTATTAAATCATTTATTTGGTTTCATTTTCTTTTTCATAAGATGAACGAACTTTAACCACCACTTCTAATCGTGCGGATCCTCCACAGGAGTTCAAGAGTGGTGCTTTTAGTCGGAAGCAGGTCATTTGCTACAGGGGATACACCGTTTAAGGATTCTACTTATCTAACTAAGTAAGCGTTTACTGGTATACGCACTGCATGTATAAGTAATTCAGATTCACCTTGAACTTGAAATACAACGTTAGGTGTACAACTACATCAAGATCAACGTACTGATTTTGTTTGTTGTATTCAGAATCCCCACCTTTGACACAGCCGCAAACGGAGGAGAACGTAGGACTTTGTGATCAGCTACAGTGGATAATCAATGGGCTTCTATCCTCTACATCTATTGTGGAACGTGCTAGATTGTAGATCGTGAGCTCCATCAGATGTCGCATGAATGGCGACAACAATCCTTAGAAGGAAAACATATTTATTGTCGTGTTGTTCTTACACTAGTAATGGACCATGCCAGCAATGGGCAAGACCAAGAGCTGGAGGAAAGTTTTGAATTTTACCTCGCCTCTAATATGCGGCCCAGGCGCGGGCCCTCATTGCCTTGCGGGATCCACCCCATGCGCTACATTATCCAGAACCCTTATTGGAAGGTCTCTTGTACACAGCAGTGCTGCTTTCGCCAAATTATGGCAGAAGGACGAGTCATTGAGTGCCAACTGTGCAGTTGGCCTAGTGGTTTAGGTGTCTGTTTGCTTTAACGACATCTATTGCTATGCATCTTCACGACGTGCTGCTATTAATCTTGAGTATCCCCGCATGAATCTTATCGTATCCTCCATCCCCAAGGAACTTACCAAAGAAGTGCCTCTGTCTCTTCTCCTGACGAGCGCGCCAGCCGGTAGCTGCCCTCATTTTGGCAGATTATTGGAGCAGCAAGTAAATAACCCTATTATGATGTATACGACGAGGGCAAAGTCTGAGCATCAAGAAGTTCTTACCCCTCCTAACGCGAAGCGGACCCGAATGCCAGTGAGCTGATTATAGAACGCCGGCCGAGCCTGGAGGAAGAGCCGCAGGCGGCAGAGCGCAGGCGAAGGGAGGCGGGGGAGGCAGAGCGCAAGCGAAAGGACGAAGAGGAGGCGCAACGCAAGGCGCGGGAGGAGGCAGAGCGCAAGCGAAGGAACGCGGAGGCGGCAGAGCGCAAGCGGAGGGAGGCGGAGGAGGCAGAGCGAAAGCGACAGGACGCCGAGGAGGCAGAGCGCAGGCGAAGAGACGAGGCGGAGCGCCAGAAGCAGGAAGCGGAACGCACCAAGGCAGCGGAGGAGGCGGAACGCGAACGCCAGAAGAGGGAGGCGGCGGAGGCGGCGAAGCATAAGGAGGAGGAGGAACGCAAGAAGAGCGAGGCGGCTGAGATGGCGAAGCGGAAGGAGGAAGAGGGACGCAAGAAGAGGGAGGCGGCTGAGATCGCGAAGCGCAAGGAGGAGGAGGAGGAACGCAAGAAGAGGGAGGCGGCGAAGCGCAAGGAGGAGGAGGAGCGCAAGGAGCGGGAGGCGACTGAGGAGGAGGAACGCAAGGAGAGGGAGGCGGCTGAGATCGCGGAGCGGAAGGAGGAAGAGGAGCGCAAGAAGAGGGAGGCGGCGAAGCATAAGGAAGAGGAGGTGCGCAAGAAGCGAGAGGCGACTGAGGCGGAGAAGCGCAAGGAGGAGGAGGAGGAACGCAAGAAGAGGGAGGCGGCGGAGGCGGTGAAGCGCAAGGAGGAGGAGGAGGAACGCAAGAAGAGGGAGGCGGCGAAGCGCAAGGAGGAGGAGGAGCGCAAGGAGCGGGAGGCGACTGAGGAGGAGGAACGCAAGGAGAGGGAGGCGGCTGAGATCGCGGAGCGGAAGGAGGAAGAGGAGCGCAAGAAGAGGGAGGCGGCGAAGCATAAGGAAGAGGAGGTGCGCAAGAAGCGAGAGGCGACTGAGGCGGAGAAGCGCAAGGAGGAGGAGGAGGAACGCAAGAAGAGGGAGGCGGCGGAGGCGGTGAAGCGCAAGGAGGAGGAGGAGGAACGCAAGAAGAGGGAGGCGGCGAAGCGCAAGGAGGAGGAGGAGCGCAAGGAGCGGGAGGCGACTGAGGAGGAGGAACGCAAGGAGAGGGAGGCGGCTGAGATCGCGGAGCGGAAGGAGGAAGAGGAGCGCAAGAAGAGGGAGGCGGCGAAGCATAAGGAAGAGGAGGTGCGCAAGAAGCGAGAGGCGACTGAGGCGGAGAAGCGCAAGGAGGAGGAGGAGGAACGCAAGAAGAGGGAGGCGGCGGAGGCGGTGAAGCGCAAGGAGGAGGAGGAGGAACGCAAGAAGAGGGAGGCGGCGAAGCGCAAGGAGGAGGAGGAGCGCAAGGAGCGGGAGGCGACTGAGGAGGAGGAACGCAAGGAGAGGGAGGCGGCTGAGATCGCGGAGCGGAAGGAGGAAGAGGAGCGCAAGAAGAGGGAGGCGGCGAAGCATAAGGAAGAGGAGGCGCGCAAGAAGCGAGAGGCGACTGAGGCGGAGAAGCGCAAGGAGGAGGAGGAGGAGGAACGCAAGAAGAGGGAGGCGGCGGAGGCGGTGAAGCGCAAGGAGGAGGAGGAGGAGGAACGCAAGAAGAGGGAGGCGACGAAGCGCAAGGAGCGGGAGGCGGCTGAGGAGGAGGAACGCAACAAGAGGGAGGCGGCGAAGCGTAAGGAGGAGGAGGAACGCAAGGAGCGGCAGGCGACTGAGGCGGCGAAGCGTGAGGAGGAGGAGGAACGCAACAAGAGGGAGGCGGCGAAGCGCAAGGAGGAGGAGGAACGCAAGGAGCGGCAGGCGACTGAGGCGGCGAAGCGCAAGGAGGAGGAGGAGGACCGCAAGAAGAAGGAGAAGAAGAAGGAGGAGGCGGCGGCGGCGAACAAAAAGAAGCCTGATGAGGAGGCCCGCAAGGAAGCAGAGGAGGCGCCGGTCGTACACGTGAAGGCGGAGGGAGCTCCAATCTTGCACGCGCGAAGCGAGGAGTCGCGATTGGGTATGGTTAAGGCTTGTGAGTTTTTTTTCATTTTCACACCGGAAAGAGAGATGATATGATGATTGAAGCAGTAGCGCTAGTAGCTACCTTAACGAAAAATCTCGCGGATGATGAAACTACATGTCAGTAATTCACATTGATGACTGAAGGGTCCCTCTCAGTAATCACTTCACAAAATTAGTAGAGATAGACGCGGAACTAGATAAGATGCTCTTGCTTTTTTTTCTAGTTCTGGAATCTTGATTTTCCACAGGGAGAAGAACAACAACAGGCATCTTCCAGACTTAAGAATTCCACGGCATTATTAAGAAGAGAACGGTCGTGGTAATTGGAGATGAAGATGGAGTGGAAGGCACAGACATATAGTCAGAGTCAAGATCACCAGTCTGGATTATTTTGTTACCGTTTTCCTAGAGTAAGTTAGTAGATGAAAGCGGTTAGTTTTTCTCTCGTTACAACTTCTGCGATATGTTTTCGGTAGCTCTACCTCTAACATAAGAAGCCAAGTCATGGAATGGGAGTGCGGTGCTGATTGCTGCGAAAACTGTGATAGGGATACTAAAGGAGAGGAAACTACAAAACAAAGTGGGCTGCAGGTCGAGAACGCAGAAGGCGCCACAGAGTAGTGTAATGAGTGGGCGGCTACACGGCCTCTAGGGCTTAAGCAGGTGTCTAGCTGTGCAGTTCTACAAAGTATCAAGGAAGTCATTGCTCTTCTCTATCTCTCGACATGCATGAACATAATGCGGGAACAAAAAACTGCACTGCGATCGCGATAGACATAATATGCATAGGCAAGAAAAATAGTGCGATGCAAGTAATCAAGTAAACACTACGTATTACTCCTGACCACGAGCACGATGTAGATGGGTGCCTGGACATTGTGAAATTTTCACTGCATGGACATTAATTCATTGTTTCGCCAATCGATTCATATTCATCAATTATCAGAGTTCTCCGACAATGAATTGAATTCCTTCCATATCCATATCCAGCGGAAGGAGGCGACACGAATGTTAGACCCGCTATGAAAATTATTACGCAATTTATTATGAGATTTACTAAAATGAGTCTAGAGGTAATTACTCAGGTAACAAAAAAAAATAGGATATTAGAAGAGGGCTGGTTTGCGAGCTGGATAAAACTGGGATCACCCTTCCGGCGGTCTTGGCATACAAAAAAAAAATACGCGGAGGCCCCCTGAGTGAGTGGATGAACCTTGTCCACTTTAATGCACGACCAACGTGCTCCACAATATATATATAATGAGTATTTCTGCCAGACTTCCTACAGTAACTTCCGAGAACAAGAGACTCGTCATCGTCCTTCGTCAAACTATCTCAATAAATCATATCGTTCCAATCTAGCTTGCAGCGAAAAATTTGTCTTGTACATATCCGTTGTGTGGTTATGCTACGACTGTATGATTTTTGTTTTTTTATAACCATGTTTTGTCTATCAACAATGCTTAATAAATATGCCTCATATTATCTATCATCGATAATAAGACAGAATTGTTCATTGTATTTGCTGTACAATGTTGTCTTCTCCGATCTGGTCATAATCTTTTGTACCAAATGAAAACTGAATTTTAGTCCGGTGTTGTTTATCAATGAAATTGAAATGTGAAGGTACAAACTACCAATGAAGTTCAACTCTGGTAGTAAGTAGCTAGTTGTGGTTGATTCGGTTCTTCGAATGTGGTACCCTAGTTTGTAGTCTCGGACGACAACACAGAAAGAGGACAGACCATCCGATCGGCAATTCATGCTGTCATCCTCACAGAATGGGCTTTCCAAGTATCTTGACGATGAAGAAGACAACATCATTGCTTCATCATTTATTTGATGAACGAAGAAATTGTATATGTATTTGTACCTTACAAAGTTTTGGTATCTGTAATAATTACGATGAACTAAATAAGCTTCTTCTGACATTGCATGCGGCGAGGACGCACCAGTGGTCACCCAGTGGAATCAAAGTGATAGTTCGTGGGAGATTCGAAGGCGCGAGGGTCAGACACGCGATCATCTGCGATCACAGGACGTTCTCGTGATCCACCACCAGCATGCTCCTGACGACGAAGGGGTGGTTGAAACCTGATCTTGAAGATGCGATCTAAAAATTTCTGGCAGAGCTCGTTGATGTCAGAATCTGCTAACGCTGATCTGTTCACATCAATGAGAATGACGAGCGACGCCCTCAAATGGAAGACCCTTTAGAATTCGAGTTGGAATTTTTCCGGTCCAAAGATCTGCATGTCTATCACTGCTGTGTCGAAATCAATCAAGTATAGCTAGTTGTAGGTACGTGCAAGAGATAATGAAATCGAATAAAATGCTACAAGTGCTTCGGTTTTTGACTTGTCTAGAAAGGGGCGACTTAGTGGGTTTTCTGGAGACTAAGATTTATAGGCCTGGCTGTGTCCTCTTTGTCCTCGTTTCTTGTACAGATTATTGTGCTTGTGCTAAAAAGATTCAGAAGATTCAGGAGGAGGTCATTAGGGTTGAAGGACAAGACACTAGTAGTGGTAGCAATGGGCGTCAGAGAAAATATATGCAAGTTCTTTTTTCGTTGTGGAACTACCTGAAGAATGACAGAACCAGAAGATGATGTAACTAAACATCATCAGGTGATCAGTCGAAGATCTGCCATTGCCTTGCTGGCCTATCAAAAACGGTAGCATTAAAAGGCTGCGAGGAAGAGGATGTGGCTCCAGCTGCTGTCGGATGTGAGCGGCATCCGTGTGGTGTCCCGGGATAAAAACGACAGAAATAGCAGGCCCTTTTTTCCGCGAATAGAGCTGGACGTGTTGCGCTTCTGTACCTTCAGCGTTTCCGTGGCGGGTGGCTATTGGCTTGCGTCCAGATGGTGGCAACACGCGAACACGATAAGCGTTCCGCCTGCGCTTACGGATCAGCCTGGAGCTTCGTCGACATTGACTCCAAGCACGGAGTGCGCAGAAAACCTAAGCGGAGTGGGTGGTGGATCTTCTTCATCGGGTAACGTGGATAGTGGACGACCAGTACCAAGTGACTTGCCTCCGGTTCCACAACAACTCTCCTCTAGTACTGCGGAGCATTCTCATTCAACATCTTCATCTTCATCCCTTGAAACAGCGGTGGCAGGAAGGGTCGTAGGCTCTTTGGAAAATCAAGGCACAGTTAAGAACAACAACGCTCTCTCATCGATAATTCACTTTTATCCGAAGATTTCAACAACAAACGAAAAACAGGGTTCGTCTTCAGCTCATTCCTACTCGTCAACCTAACTACTTTTTAAGGGGAATTATCTATCTACAACAAAGGAGGATCATGATGTTCCACTTTAGAAATGAAACTCCAGTAGCTCTCGCGCGACTCATATCAATCTAGAGTCGGAAATGAACCAATTTTTTATTAGTCAGTTTTGGTTTTCAGAAGCAGAAGATTTAATATATTCTAATTCATCTAGTTCTAGTCTTTCTAATGTGGTTTTGGATCCATCAGGTTCAGGTGGAGTCTCCACAACGACGGAATTGCCTTTGGTGTCCAAATACGTCTCCACAGCGGGGCGAATTGTCGTTCCGCTCTCGGAATTCCTGTCCCTGCTCGCGCGCAAAGCAGTCACGGCGGTTTCGTATGACACCATTGAGTCTGCCTCAGTTTTTCCACCGGAAGGAGCAATCACTTTCGCCGTGAAGGACGACGTAGCCGCTGCTTTACTTCCCCCGCCACTGCCTTCCTCGGAAGCAATTACAGCTCTACAACTAGATGCGGCTACAGCCGGATGCTATGGGGCGGGGGCTCGAGTATCTTCTCCATCTTCTGGGAACAATTTAGGCAGCCATGCAGCAACTTCTGTAGCTGGAGTCCGAGTTGGTACTTCACAACTCTCCTTCACAACTAACCTGGTTCCTGGGTGTCACGAAAGCGTGTACCGTGCCATCGAGAATGCGAAAGTACCACTTGCTGCACAATTGCCACCAACATGTGTTCCTATTTCTCATCCTTCCACGCTCCCATCTTCTTCAGTGGTCTCATCTTTATCAGCGTCATCTACTTCCTCGAGAATAGGCGGTGGATTCTTTACAACTGACAACACCCCCACTGCTTCTTCCAGTGAGATGACCATGATTCAGGATCTTGGTATAGTATCTGCCTCGTCCCCACTTGGACTTGGAAATCGGGGAGGAGCGCAGCCATCACAACTGCATATCGGGAGAACTACCAGTGATCAGAGGAACTCAGCTTCTCGAAACAAAGAAATTTTAGTCGGCCTAGCTGTTGACCTTTTCTCGCTGAGCGCAGCACTTGCATGTTGCTACTACTTCTACGATAATCCGTTGTCAGGTGGGATTAAGGATGACAACGTGTGGAAGGCAGCTGGCAGCTCCTCAGATTCCGCAGGACCTGGCATCGGCTTTGACGATGTAGCAGGCTTTCGGAAGCAGAAAGAAGAGTTACGGGAGGTACTCCCGCTTACCCAGCCTAAATAGAGCAGATGAATTCGGAGTTCTACGTACTAGAGCAGATGAATGAAAGATATATTTTTGGATTGACATGAGGATGAGTACAAATGCACCTCGTCGACTAGGACTTCTACGTAATCAAGGTGCTGTGACACACTTCATCATTGAACAGTGAATACGACACGGCACTGACATGCAGGTAATCGCGTACATCAAACGGCCGGAGCTCTTTCAGCGTGTGGGGGCTATCCCAGCATTGGGTACGCTGTTGGTCGGACCACCAGGCTGTGGCAAGACGTTGCTCGCCCGCGCAGTCGCCACCGAGGCTGGCGTGCCATTTTTCCATGCGAGCGCGAGCGGGTTCGTTGAGAAGTATGTTGGTGTGGGGGCGTCCCGCGTGCGGAAGTTCTTTCAAAATGCCCAGAATTATCCCGCCTCAATCCTGTTCCTCGACGAGCTTGAGGCGATCGGAAGCCGTGACGACAGCCTGGGGAGTGGTGAGTATTGCCAAACGATTTCGCAACTCCTCGTGGAACTGGATGGAATGCACTTGAAACGACGTGCTGCAACCGCTAACAGCTCTTCGGCGCAACAGCAACAACAGATGGCGAAACGGAGAAATATGAAGATAAGACCTTCCAACGCTGCAGGCAAGACAAATGGAAGAACAGCAGACGTGGATGTGGAAAATAACCAGATTGATGAAGATGTGAAGGACTTCATCGATCAAGATGTAGCTGGGGGTGACAAGGCTCCGCATAGTGATGAACAAGAAAACAGATTGACTCCACCATTGGTTCGGCATGCTACATCGTGGTGTGACTTCCGCAACCTCCTATGGCCTTTTTCATCCGCGAACAGAGACGCAAAAACGGACTACTTCGATATCGACAACGAGGAAGAAGACAGCACGTTCTCGTTCATGGACCCTGAAGAAGGTGAGACGGGAGAAAGAGGTGGACAGGACCCGCATCGAGGACCTTTTTTTTCGAATCTTCAGGTGAGGAGAACAAGAGGCGATAGTAATCCTACTAGCCGAGGATCAGGAGGTGAGTCTTTTTTTGTCTTCCTAGCTGCAACCAACCGACATCACACACTTGACCCAGCTTTGTTGCGACCAGGACGACTCGACCGCATCGTGAAAGTGAAGTACCCCTCGCAGACGACGCGGCACCAGTGTGTGCTCATCCACGCACGTGGGAAGCAGTTTCACCCTACCTTGACAGGATTGTTTGCTGGTGGTCGTGGAGTGGGTTCAAACTGGTCCTCCGCTCCGGAACAGCAGAACAGTAGGTCGTCGAGAATAGCATTGAATAGAAGAGACGCCTCGCAGACCGACAGCATAAGCAGCCTAGAGCAGTCAGGGCGACCACAGGTGGATGAACCTGCTCCTCAAGTGAATTTCGCGGCTCGACTAGCGCGCAAATGTCGTGGTTTTAGCTGCGCAGAAATTGCGAATGTCTTAAACGAGGCAGCTTTGCTAGCAGCTCGTCGCGGCGCAAAGCAACGTAGAACTTCCTCTACGTCTTCGCTGAAAACCACAATGGAGGCCTCTCTAGAAATCCGAAGCTGGAGTATCACATGGGCCGATCTGGAAAAAGCATGCGAAACAGGCAGACGCAATCGTGATTTCGAGCTTGTGGGGGTTAGCTCTGACGAGGACAACGATGACTTCGAAGATGCGAGTGAGGATGAAACTAGAACTCGTGATCTTCGAGGAGATCCCACTACATCTTTGTCATCGTCCTCTTCTAAGACAAATAGGGCAACCCCCGCCAAGAGATCTTCAGGCTTTCCCTTGCGGACTTCTAGTAGTGCAAATAGCCATGGTAGGACGAATTTTCCAGGAGCGTCAAGCGGCGAGTCTCCGAATACCATAGATCCGAATTTTGTGAATCAAGAAGCAATGAAGCTGCTTGGCCAATTGTTCCTCCAATCGGCCTCACTACCCCATTTACAAAACCCGAATACATGACGGATGCACACGCACCTTTGCTTCATTCTGAAAATATCGCCGAATATATTTATATATAAGTTCTTTCATATTTATAACTTCAGTGTGATGACTCTCTCTACTTTAACAGGTCAACTCAACTAGCGCATGATCCCACATGATGAGCTCCAGGTGACAAAAACTAGCGAACGCAAATTTATTAGCGTGGCAATTTATGCACGAACCGGAAAATGCTAGTACTCATGGCCGAGAAGTGTGTTTGGTGTAACAAGTAGATTGAGCTCTGGTGACTGAAACTTTCAAAAAGGCGCCTTCAGGCGATGCTTTGCTGCGCTGGACCTGCGAAAGAGCCATAACTCGCGAATCAAGAGCCTCCATCTTCCTCTGTACCATCTGCTTAACCGTTGTAGTTGCTTCTGACTCTGGACATAAGTAAGTACTAACAATTAAGCTCTTCATTTTCATAGATAAGATAGTACATCTACGTTCCTCATGATCGAGGTTGAGCGTATTATGACCATAGTTCGAAATTATGGAAAGTACTCGTCGAGCTTGAGGGTGAGCATGAAGACGAAGACGAGGCGGTAATTGTATTAATAGGATTTTCGCGGAGCTGCTACTGCTTCTCCGCATGAAGAATGTCGGTTTTGCTCGGACCCAGATGAAGAAATACTTTTGCTATTCTTGCATACTAGATCCTTCTAGTGCTAGTCATACGTTTTCTTTCTTCACCCCTGAATTCTGTTGTTGTTGTTCACCTTCAAATGATTCAACAAGATCGAAATTTTTCACCTTGAACAAAATTTTGGGTTTTGCTTCAAACATCAACGAACTTTTACGTCGTCTTCCGTCCTTGCTTATAGCTTCAACTAAGGTTTCTCGCTATTCTTCTGTAGCTTCTGCTAGCTTTCCATCCTTTGCAGTATTCACTTACTGTTTAATTCTTGCGCGATCAGATAGACATGCGGGAGGCTGTCCCCGTCCCGATGCTGTATTAAGCAGGTATCTTGTAGTTGTAAATGGCTTGTGGCCAGTATGGCCTTGTTTTTCAGACTCTTTGGTGAAGATCATGCGCCTGTTTTTCATATTTCGTTTGATCATTACCAGCAGTTTGCGCATCGAGAATTTTGTCTTTGCTAACGTCGTAATTAAATAGATTGAAAAGAATCGTCCGATTTCAATTTCATCAAAGAAAATATTCCAAAATGGACGAGCGGAAGCTGCATTCTTTCCTTTTAGCCATCGTCGTCGAACAACCCCCGATGGCGATCGCTTCTTTCCACCCCTTCGCTGCAGCTGTAAGATAACCAAACTTTTCGACTACGAGGAAGTACATGCTGAAGAGATTTCATCCGGGTGATCAGTTTCAGTATCGACGAAGAAGCGCCTAAAGTGTTCGGGTCCGTCTCTGATTCACGTTCACGTACCTTATTCCTGGTCCTTCATTGCGTCCTCACTGCCTCGTCGAGCGGACAGTGGAACGCTCGGGCTTCTCATCACCTTCCGTGGAGATTTGTAGAAGGTATCGACCCGCGACCCCTACCGACATTGTGAACCCCACACGACGAGGATCATTTCGTCGTTAACCAGTTCATATGTAATATGTCTTCGCCATAGCCCTACTAAGAATCCTTGCCGCGATGAATCCCTTGACGGCATCGCTGACGGCTTTGGTCATTGTCGACGGACCAAACGTCGCGAGAACTGTCGCAGGGTCACGCTCACGAAGCCCAAGACAGATTCCGCCTCTGGATATGGAGACGCTGAGTGTAGCACTCGAAGCCGTAGAGGAGCGCTTTCCTGGTGTACCGCAAGAAGTAATGTTGTACCAACCTGACTACGATCAGTTGGACAGGGAAGACAACAAGACTTTCAGAACGATACAACGGAAATGCACTTCGGTACTCAGTTTTTACTTAACGACGGGATTTAATAAAGTAGTCAATGTCAATCTCATCAATCCATACAAAGACATGATTAACGAAAATTGACTTTTGCATCTGCGGCTATACTTACTAAAAAGTAGGCATTCTGACCTCTTCAATTTTTTATGACAGGTTCCCAGTCGATCGGATGTAGACGAGGTGATTCTTCAGCGTGCGCTGAAGCTGCGGAAGCGCGGCGTCCCCGTTCGCATTCTCACCAACGACAATTACGATGTCTATCGGGAGAAACCCGCAAGGGCAAGAAGTCCGGCAGCAGGAGCCAGGGGACCTTCTACTTTATCTGGCGAAGTTGGAGGACAGCAGGTGGTGTCGTCCCCGAAAAGCATAGGAGGTGTCACAAAAGAATGGTTGACCAGCGTTTTGTGGAAATTTTCAATTTCTGCTGTGGACCGTTCTTGTATCCTGATGCCAGTAGACGACTTTCCATCTAGTCCAGTTCTTGCGAGTGGAGCAGCAGGTCATGATCAACATGCGTTGCTTCCTCGAAGCTCGTCACAGATGAGTTGTACTATGACCACTTCCGGCGACGTTCACTATGAGGCGCTGGGACAACATCAAATGTCTGTTGGAGGAGATCTTGCCAGATCGATCATGATGAACAGCAATGTTCTTCTTACGCCAGGTGGTCCTGCTTCCTCAAATCCGCATCAAGTTACACTAGACCATCATGCTGACTCTGGAGGTGAAGACATGGAGGTCGATCAGATGGAAGATGTAAGTAGTTCATCATACAACGACCAAAGAGGACACCCGGAGAATGAAGAGGAAGTTGAGATCTATCTTGAGAACGGTTTTGACGAATTACGAAAAAAGTTGGAGCATGAGAAACAACTTCTTCGTCTACAAGTAGAACAAGGGATTCCGACAGTGTTGGTGACTGCTGCAAACAACGGAACATGCGAGAACCGAGGTGCGACTGCTGCCAGTGCGGCTATATTCGGATCATCTTCAACAGGGAACGTAGGACCTGTGGCTGGTAGTGCCAGAGCATCTCCATCAAATGTTGGACTCTCGGAAGATTACGACTATTATATAGCAAAGGGTGGCTTGCCCATGACCACTGCAGGAACAAGTAGTCATGCTCATGCAACGGCATCGTCTTCCAGCAGTTCCTCGGGTGTAATCGCGGGAATCACGACCAACAAAACCACTGTCAATGTAGCGTTGAACAAAACGCTTGGTCAACGCCTGCCTTTAGCCTCAGGCACCAGTGGAGCATCGGCGCTCGCGCGTGCGAAGAAGTCTTCGCTTGCTGCAGCTCACGGGACTTCAACAGCTAGCGGTGCAGGGGCAAAGAGTGTGCGCAAACAAGGAGATAAAATCAAGCCAGTTGAAGCTGCAAAGCGGAATGTAAAGGCAACTGTAGGAAAAATTAGCTCATCTGCAACCAAGGCTAGCGGACCTGGTGGTGCGTCCTCTGCCGCCACACGAGCAGCGGGCACCACGACAAGGGCGAAGGCCGCAGCGAGCAGTACTAATGTCACGACATCAACAACAGCTACTGCATCAGCTGGAGGAACTACGACTTCCTCATCTTCATCTACAGCTGTTGCGGCTAGTATGCAGAGTAGAATAGGCGGGCACATTCATCCAGCAAATGCTCGCATGGGAAATGCTTTTATCGTGGATGAAGGTAACGACGCAGCTCCTCAAAAAGACCCCACAAAGGGTCTTCGGTCGCTACCTCCACGAACTAACTCTGCTTCGGCGCTAGCATCTGGTGCAAAGGCATCGGGCAGTCGGGCGAGTCCCTCTGGTGTCGATGCATGGAATCCTGAAACCTGGGCCAAGATCAAAGAAAATCACACAAGTAACTCAAATTCTGCTTCTTGTAGAAGAAATAAAGGATAAAAGGAGGACCAGGGACACGTGCCCCACCCGGCGGCTGACGGGTTTTCTCTCCATCCCCATTCATATGATCCCCGATCGAAAAAGCGGTGTCTGCAAGTGACATCTATGATTTCCCTTTAGTTCAGCCGTTCTTTGCGCAAGGCCGGTCCAGATCTAATGTTGGTCATCTTCTGTCCCATTTATTAGGTGTTCGTTTCTCTTCTGGTTCTGTATCTTCATCCACGAGCTTTTGTGATCTTGACGATTCAGCATGACACGCTAGTTCTTCTTGATTTGTTGCAACATCAATGAATAATAATTTAATAGGGCTCGCTGCGTTGGTCTGAACTGAAATATGTGGTTTGAAAAATTGGAAGTCTGTTTATTACAAAATGTACTAGTTCGTTTTTAAGTACTTCTATTTAAATTTTTTTTTTTGATCGACCATCCCTCGATCTCGATCACACCCATCCACGATCTTCTCACTGTCAAAGTAGAGATATTATAATAACGAGATGAAGTTTTAAATGCGAGTCATGATTTTCGATTTTTTTGAACAAGTGTATCTATAATGATGTAGCTCTTGATTTGATCAAACTTCAGTAGTTGTTGGTTTAGTTACTTTGTTTGTCTCTTGATGTTTACATTAGTGCAAAAAATACTACCAGCAGTGGGAGCAGCGAGTAGGAAGTGAATGGCTGTCTGGGAACTTGATTAAAAAATCATCAAAATTTGGTCCGTGATATCAATTATTCGTGTAAGTTTGTTCCTGCTCCTCGATTAATTTGGAGAAATTGGATGCGCTATGCAGTATCTACTCTTGTCCAGATCGAGGACTGGCGTGAGACTAGAGAAAAGGTAACTCCCATTATTGTAGCCACTTTTCAGGAGGCCACGAAAAAATAAAGATGCTTCCTCCGGCGCGCCGCAACACCAGCGATGACGCACCCGCGGCAGCCCCATCGCCCCTGCGCGTACTCTTGATGGGCTCTGTTCAGGGTCGAGTGCGGCAGCTGCATGCCACCCTGGAGAAGTACCGCGCAAAGCAGAAAATTTTTGATGTGGTTTTCTGCGTTGGTCAATTTACGTCGGATGACATGGACATGGATGGCGACCTGGACTTCACGGAGTGTGGCCCGGTCTATTTCACGGACAGCGGTCCGGCGGTGCAAGCTCTGGTAGATGAGGGCGACGATGAGATTTTGCCGGGCTTAAATTTCCTGGGTCACAGTGGCGTCACGGAGCTGATGGTGAAGCGGAAAAAAGATCCAGCAACTCTGACATCAACCGGAGGTGGGGCCACATCTTCAAGCACTCATACCAATCCTGAAGTTGTGAAGCTCAAGGTTGGTTTTCTTAGCGGAATCAGTCTGCTTCGGCGTGCCTTCCTTGAGGAGCCCGACGAGGAAATCTTGCTTGACGCAGAGACGGAACGAAAACAGAAAGAGGCTTTTGAAGAGCGTGTACTTTCCTATTTTCAATCTGATGAACTGTTCGTGGACGGATGCTACACAAAACTATGCGTTGATCGTTTGCGTGAAGAGATAGAGCTGGAAAATGGGTCAAGTTTCGGAGGCGCTGGTGCTGGCGTAGTTGGAGGTGGTGCTGGTAGCAATTCGACTTTGACTTCCAAAGCCTCACCAGGAGCGACGAGCCACTTGATGCCATCTGGTGCCAATGCGTTGAATAAACCCGGTGCCAACGGCGCATCCTTGTCTGGCTTTCGTGCGGCTGGGACTCTGAGTTCCACTACCGGAAACGGCACAGGAGCAATTGCACCGCGGTCCGCTTCGGGCTTGCCTGGGAGCTTAGCTGATGCCAGCCGTCACGGACTGGACATTTTTCTCTGCGCTGAGGGCTGTTTTGGACGCGAAGTTTTCGACCGGAATCGCGCCCTGATCGACTTGCATATGCCCAAGCGCGTCGAGGGTGTCGCCGCTAAGGAGACTCCGTGGCCGCGACTCGGCGAGTACTACTCGCATACCATAGATGATCCGACCTCGCGACCTGCGCCGAAGTTCCGAAAACAGCAACCAAAGGATGCTGCGAAGAACAAGGGGCCGGCGCGTCCACTGGAGGTCGCGACCGCAGCTGATGTGCAGGGTCGCCTCGACGAAATTCGAGAGTTGGACATCATCCGTGGCCTGTTGGAACTCTCAGAACCACGCTATTTCCTGTGCTCGACAGATGCCAATGTCCTGCACGACGAGGCAGCAGAGGACGCAGATGAAGAGGAGGATCAAGATAATCCAGATGAGCAGGGAGACTTGATGAAGACTTCCACTGTGAATCAAATAAGCAGCGCTGCTGTCGATGTAGATCCAAAAAAGAAAGGGATCGAAGTCCAAGATGCTGCGAAGGAAGTCGTCGAAGCAGCCAATGCTAGCACAGCAGCATCGCGTAGTATTGCTGACACTGCCCCTGGAGGTGTAGTTACTAGTAATATGGCTGCTGAGGGTAGAGCCAACGCCAACCAATCAGAAGACGGAAAACATCTTCTCCAGCAGGGGAATACTAAAGTTGGGAATGCAAGTGTGAACAAAGACCTTCAAAAAAGCGAGTCCAATCAGCAAAGGAAACCGTCTGCAAATGGTGGGAAAAATGCTCCCGCAGACTCTGAAATGTCTTCGGACGAGGAAAATTTCGATGCGCCCTGGGACCTTCCTGTCCTGCCGGAAGACGAGGTGGAGCCTAGAGAGAAACAAAGCTCGCCTCAGATACAATTAACTGCGACTAACATCGAGCATCTGCCGGTGAAGGACCAACTGCAAGAGCTGGATGTGCTTCAAATCGAACAACATACGTCTTCGTTCGACTTCGAAAGAAAAGTCTCAACGACGTCCAGTTCAGGGGGAGCTGCGCCTGGTGGGGCGGCAGAGAAAGGCAACACTGACGCGGGTGCAAACGGGATTGTCGCAGGGGCCTCCTCGCCATCTGGCATGTTCACAGGAGCACTCGGCGCAGAACAACAGGACTCACATCAGAATCAAGCAGCAGCAATTCACGCTTCTAGCACCACTGACCACATCAACTCGCAGCATTTCCCCGCGAACAAAATCAAGAGTGTGCCGAAACGCCGTATTTTTAGTCGGAAGCAACTTGATTTGATGAAGTACCGACCTAGTTGGCAGTGCTCGCAGCGTGCAGTCGAAATCGATACCACAACAGTAGAGGACCGCACATTGGTGCAGAGTCTCATCGACTTCTCAGGCATAACCGCTAACGCGATTCGTGTCGGTTTCACCACGAAAATCTTTGCGCTAGCAGACGCAGAGTTCTCTGAAACCAAAGCGACCAAAACATCTTCAAGCGGCCAAGGTGAACAAACCACGTACAGTACCACAACATCTTCAAGTACACCGACTTCCAGTAAACTAGAAAACGCTGAAACGGCTGTCCACGGTTTATTGTTTACGCCAACGGCTGATCTAGAGTTGCCAAAGTTCGCGGTTGAGTACTTTCGTAATAGCACGCCAAACGCCTTCGCGGGACGCGATGTAACGGCCATAGAACTCGAAGCGACACGACGACGTCTAGAGCGAGAAAGGGAGCACAAAAAGCGATTCGGAGCATTTGCTTCCTCAGGAGGAGGGGAACCAGGATCAGGAGAAGGCGAAGCAATGTCTAGAGAAGAGATGATTCGATGGAAAAAACGTTTCGGATTAACAAGCAACGATTTGGCTGCAGGACATGAAATCCTCGATGCGAAACGACGAAAATTGAACGAACCAAAGGAGAAGAAGGAATACCGCAAAAGTCTCTATCACAATCAGCGTCCGTTAGATAAGAAGAAACACGGAAAAGACTACTCATCTATGAGTTTCCGTGAAAGAGAACGTAAATTTGCTGGATAGAGGTTACACAAGCTGGACGTATCTGATGTTATTGTCAACGCGAAGATTTGGTAGGAGAACGCGATTGAGCACCTTCTTCAACCCCGCACTTCGCATCCACCGCCCGGACTACAATTATCCCGTAGTACTTCCCGCCCTGCGTAATTTAGAACAACTACACACAACTAAGTACGACTATCATGAACTTCCCATTATGGATTTTCGTATCGGTATGTGTCTTTGATATCTCAACAAGAACAGCAACACTCACAATCGCCATCTATGGCTCTGTCAAAGTCTGTGTTCGCCCAACAGAAGTTTCGGGAGGGTGATGAGAAACTAAGTACAGCCCAGAGGTTTAGAGATCGAGCAGACAGGGGGAAGAGTCCTTGCCGAGTTGTGTCAAGACGAGGTGAGGGCTAAATCAACTGGTGCAAAGCACGGAACTTGAAGTATTGATGAGAGGTGTGTCTATTCTGTCACTCGTCATGGGGGTCCAACTACTTCATGATAGGTGCTTGTCGTTATACTAGGAAGTCTGTATCACCACTATCAGTATCACCGGCACCGCCTACAGCGAGTTCCTGGACGGAATGGATTTTGCGCTTTCTTCTCTCACAGGTAGAATAATTATGGCGCTCCCGCGTGCACCGAGCTCCTTTCTACTGTCGTCCTCTTTCCTGGATAACGGCTCTGCGACCACGACAAGAGGGTGGAAAACGAAAAGCTTGTGCGCCTACCTCTCTGCACGGATATTGGCTTTCCTCCAATCGTCAGACATCATGGTGCGGGTCTCTCTTGTTCAAGGTGGAGAATTATCTTCAGCAGGAGCAAAACATCAGCTCCGCGTCGATGTTGAAGAACGTGTTGATGTGCTAGAACTTCGACAAAATCCACCTTATCACGACTCTCAAGACCTTGCATATCAAGCGCCGTCATTCTATCCTTTCAACCCTCACGGCTTGGTTATGGAGACGATCCCAAAAACGTGCAACCTTTTTCTGATGCCTCACCTTTGCCGAGAGTGGTCGGAAGGCAAGGCCTTCGAGTTCGACCCCCATAACCGCGACGCGGCAGCATCGGTCTTGCACAACTGCTTGTGGCGGGAGCAACAATGGACAAAAAGTCAAGATCATGCCGTTGATGGACAAGGTGATAGAAACCAACGACGAGGAGATGAATTTTATCCTGCCACGTATACTTCAAAAAAGAGGGCTTGCTACGTGGTGGATGTTGGCGCAAACGTGGGCATGTTCACTGCATTGGCCGCTAGTATGGGAGCCTACGTTGCTTCGTTTGAGCCGCAGGGTCAGCTCACAGCGGCACTGCAAAACACTGTGGCTGCAAATGTAGGATGGCGCGATCGCGTCAAAGTCTTCTCAGGTTTCGCTACGTTTGATCGAACAAAGCGGAACCTCGTTAAGAAAGTCCTCAAGACGAAATATCGGCGCTCAGGGCCCGTCGAGGTGGGGTTGGAGGGTGTTGCTACGGCTACGACTGCTACAAGTGCTAGCACCAGTACAGGACGTCAAGGCAAGCCTGATGAAGTTGTAGGCGAGGATCGCGAAAGCGTGGTCTACGAGTATGCCTATGCTACGGGGGAACAGTACCGATTGGGCGACGGAAACAATTTTGGCCTTTTCCGTTGCAAAGCTGAAAATGTGACGTTTACTCTTCTTCAAGATGCTGTCCCCGATGCTTTTGACACGATGCTGGGATCGAACGAGAACGTCGCAGCTGTTGAAGAAAATGGGACTCGCACCATTGTTACCGAAAATCAATCACGAACACGAAGTGCTACTGAGGTTGTTGACATAACATTGCTGAAAATCGATACGGATTCTATAGACGGGGAGCTGTTACGTGGTTTCCTTGATCATCAGTCTAGTGGCCTTTGGAACGTTCACAATTGGATTTTCGAGGGGACAGGAGTGACCGCATCCTTGTTATACTCTTTTCTGGAACAAAAATACACGATTTACATGCTAAACATGCATATTGGGTTTCGGTTCTTCAACAGCAGTGGTTGGGACATCGTATCAGACTATCGGCCGTTGCCACCAAGCAGTGGCGTAAGTTCATGGGGTCGCGAAGTTTTTTCGCAACGCCTAATCCGATACGCTATTCAAGTCAAAAGCTTAGAGGAATTAGAGACTGACTGCCGCGCGTCTTCGGCAGAAAGTGCTGTGGGCTTGGGAATCCTTGACGAGAAGGCAGGTTCATCATTGAAAGGCTGCGTCCTTTCGCTTCTGGAAGCTGCATCTTGGCCTCGCCGTGAAGTTACAGCATTGGCGCACTTCTTCGTTACAGACGAGCAATTTGAGGAAACGCCGGTGTTGCGATGGGTCCACACAGGGCCATGGTGGCCGACCGAAGAACCCGGGTCGGCGGACTCCAAAAATCGCTATGCTTATCCGCATCCAAAACTTTGGGATAAGGCTGTCTACGAACGCGTGGAAGGCGCTGCGATTTGGGAGCAATCTGTTAGAAAACTAAGCGAGAAGACAGTGACGGAAGTCAAACAAGAGCATGTTGAGTGGAAAGAAAATGGGGTCAGGGACAAGACTGAAATCAAAAAAAACGTGGAGACTAAAGAACGGCAGGAAAAAGAGTGGTCCCGAGTTCTGTCACCGCATTTGGGTAACGCCTCGTGGCACTATCGGCCGAAGCGTAACTCAGGTTTTCTACTGGGCGATGGACTCCAGGTAGCTACGCCTGTTCGCGTTAACGGGACCTTCGCTGAGCATTACCGAGGATTACATCGACGCCGAAGGAGATGGAATTGGAAGGAGAGACATGCAACGTAACGTCAGCGTCTTCATCCGTTAGAAGATACGTAACGCATTTAGACGTAGCACGAGCATTGGGCGCGTGCTTATTTCATGCATATTTTTGCTGCAAAAGTTAAGGAACCTGGGGAAGTCGGGATTGTAGTAGTAATTTCTAATGCACTTGTTGATTCATCCTGCCTCTTCGTCCCGACTCATCCGTCTAACAACGCCAAAGAGATTGTTGAAGAAATGCAGCAATTACAAGTAGGGCGCCAAAACCAAATAATTAAGTAGGTTGTTCCATACCCTGCATAATTATTTTTTCCTCACTTCTCATTCCCATTACCATTTGTTTCTCGCCCTGAGAATACAGCAGTACGATTTTTTCTCTGCATTCATCATTCTCTGTCGTTTTTTTCGACTGTCATCGTTGAAATCTTCTGTAAAGTAATTCTCCAGACGCTTGAGCACGTATGCCGCGGTAAAATGGAAGGGTGTTCAAAAACATCAAATCCGTCTCGTCGAGAAAACGAGCTCCTGGAATTTTCGAAAAACAGATTGGGACCGACACTAAGACTTCGAAACAATTTTTGATGTTATCGTTATGACGTTGACGAGTAAAATTCGAAAATTTGAGATGCTTGCTTTATTTTCTGGTGACAAAAACAACATCCTTTGATATTGTTGTCGTGTGAGTATCGTGATCGAAGGAATCCTTGCAGAGAATAACAATCGCGACGTTTTTCTGTTCTCCAGAGGATGATATCTGACCACTGCCACGAGAGGTTTTAAAACGAATGATTTCTTCAAAATTTTGTCGTGGGTTGTGAACTACAATTTCATCTCGATCATTCCGTAGTTTTCGAATAAGTACAACGTTGAGGACTTCTGATAGATACTGAAACACAGTGACCTTCTCAAGCGAATTTGAATATGACACAATGTTCCTCTGCCCTGGTAGTTTTCTGATTCACATACGATCTCATGTTGAATCATAATGTCCAGAACTAGCCTTTTGCATGATTATATTTCCGGCGTGTCTGCTGCTCTTTCTCATTGTCGATTGTAGTCGATCATGTTGTAGTGATGTTCTAAGTTACAACATGTTGTTCTCGTCCGACGTCGACCATCAAGGCGATCCGACTTCTAAGTATTTTTATCCGCATGACAAACAGTCTGATTTTATTTCAGGTGATCGATCTTTGACGTTGTTCAGCCTCTCTATCATGCGCAAATAATTCACTTCATGACAAAAAGAAACGCTTAGGATTCCTTTCAATTGATAATTATAGCAAACGTTGATTCTCAGAAAAAGTTCATCAACGACCTAACAAAAACATTTTCCACACCATTTCTTATCAGACAGTACTTCCTTTGTTGATAAATCTTTCGTTCTACTAACAAAAATGCGCTTGACCTTCGAGTGGATCTGCTGATTCTCTCCGGCATCTTCGCGCGCAGCACTTTCCCGGACATCTTCAAGACCGACACAACATCAACATTTACGTCTCGTCCTGATATCCTTACGGTTAGGCGCGCTTACTTTCTTCTTCAAGAAGGTGACAAGCTAGGCGCTTTAGGTGGACGTCGTTTCCATCGCTGACATCATTCTCTTTTGTCCACCAAGTTTTGTCGGAAACTATTCTTGTGCCATCAGCGACCTCGTGGGTGCTATGAACGATCATTTCAACGCATCAACAATCCTTTATTTGTGTCACTTCATCTCAGTTCTGGATGAGGCAAGAAGAACAAAATAAGAACTTCTGCAAATAAGTTGTGGTGCTGAAGCAGAAAAGCAGCGGACTTTCTGTTCAACAACGTCGGGAAAACCTCGATACGCATGAGATTGTTCGACCGTGAAGCTTCGTAAGCGTAACGAAGACCTTCATCACGAACAAGGCGCACGAGCGCTATCCACTTCTTAGGTGAAGCGACCGCCCAGATTCGCACATAGTTTCCTTTTGAGCTTCGCTGGGCTTCTTGTAAGAAATACGTGCTCTTCTCGAGGCGCTTGCTTCATCTACGGCTACCTAGCTCGTTGTTTCTCTGAAGTGTGGGCACTAGGATTTGTGCCCCGACCTCGGAATAAGTGCGTCTTGACAACTTCTACTGGCGCAGAAGACACAAGATCAGCTGCTGCACTTTATCAACACATATAATCAAGAATGCGTCACTGAACTACTCCGTGGTGAGAATACTCAGAGTAAGAAATTCGATTTCCTCCGTGAGTGATGACATCGGCCAAGCACGAACCTTCCTCAATCGGCAATATTTCATGATCCTCCACAACGCATAGCATAGTTTTGACAGCATCGAAAGAGCACTGTTACACCGCCCGTAAAGGTAAACCTTGTGGTTGCTCTTGTTGTAATATTTTTATGAATGTTGTACTATTTGGAATTGGAGTTAGAAGTGATAGCATTGCTATTATGATTGCGGTCTGTGCCTGACTTGGAATGCACAAATTATTGAGTGCCAAGATAGCTTCAAATAGCCAGAAAGCTAGAGCGCCAGGAGGTAAAAAAGAACATTTCGAGTTGCAGCACCCGACGACAATTCTATCTTAGATTGTGAAGCTTGGAGTAGTATCTCTTCTGAGACGTAAGTAACGTTTTTCTACCTTTTTATCTTGAACGGCTTTCTGTAGTGACGCCACTAGTACGTTCTAAAATTAGCACCTTGATCGTTGATGTTTTGCTTTCTTTCTTTTTAGGTGTAGTTGTAGTAGGACTAGATCTAGGTTTAGACAGGAAATAAAAAGAAGAAGAGATTGACGACCTGAGATTCTCGGTTTCGTCTCTTACTTCTTGGTATTATGCACAACCGCCTGCTACCTGGTAGCTAAAACTAAAGGCCAAGCGACCAGTTAAGAGCTCAGCGACAAGGTAAGTGTAGGCACAGTCGGAGAACTATTTGTAAGTCGACGTGATTGGTCACCAACACCAGCATAAGTATTTTCATCAGAGAACAAATTCGGAATGGAAGATGTTGAGTTGGTAGAAAGATACAAAGCTAGGTCGTAGAACATACAAGCGCAGAAAGAGTTTTAAAGTGCCGATTGGTGATCAACAGTTTTGATTGGCAGATCTTGCAGCGTTTGAAAAGAATTGATTAACCCCTGTTTGAAAATTAGCACCGACGCGACGACATAATTGGCATCTTGAACACTTGCACGAACAAGAAACATAGCCCAGTATATGATCGCAAGATTAAGTCACAGGAAAAGTATCCATTCACTTCCATCGCTGTTAGTGTAACTGTTAACGTTTTGTAGTGAACAACAAGTACAACAAGGTCAAGGAGTATATTGGGGCCACGGGGACTACATCTTCAGCAAAGGGGGACAGATGAGTGGAGAAGCAAACGTGGACGCTGACCTGGCGAGACTCTACAAAGAGCTTCCCAGTAGCGTTCAGGACGATATTCGGAAGCGCGTAGACGCCCACGGTGGCGGTTCAGAATCGGAGCGCTTTTTCTTCTACAAGACGGCAGTCGAAACTGAGTACAAGAAATTTCGCGCCTCAGCATCTGCAGGGGGGCATACAGGTACCACCTACTTAATAAATAAGATTTTTAGTAAGACTCAAGAAGGAGCTCTAGTACAGATTTGGATATCTCTTGACAGGTTAGTGCTAGCTTAGATTATCCGAGACGAAGAACTAGCGGAACAAGAATTCTCCCCTTTTATTTCATCATGACTTATCAACATGAACATCTTCTAATTGTTTTTTAGGTAAGTTAGCAGGCGCAGGCGCATCCAGTATGGGAGGCTCAACACTCGCGTCGTATGTTGCTCGCGTGCGGGCGAGCGCGGAAAATCCAACATCAGCGGTCGGAGAGTCTCTACTAGATAGCTACCTAACGAAATTGCAAGAGCACTTTGCCTCAGAGGCGAGTAAACGAGACTGGACACGCGTGGATTTGCCAAGCGAACAAGAAATGCGAGATCGGGTTTTCCCTAAACTAACGGACGCAAGCCTGATGAACAAAGGACCCTTCGATAGAGGCGAGGCGACTCCTGGTCGCAACGGAGCCTCTAATGGAATGAGCCAGTCTGTTATGAACCCCGCAGTATCGGCGAAGTCTGTGGCACCAGCGCCACCGGCAGGTATGACGCCAGGGGTTGCAGGAGCGGGTGCTGCAGGTCAACACGGCATGTGGGGCGCAGGCGGCTGGGGTGGAGGTCAAGGAGCACCGGGTATGATGGGATATAACCCAGCCATGATGCAACAGCAAAACATGATGATGAACCAGATGAGCCCTCAAATGATCATGCAGTATTATCAGCAAATGATGTACAGCGGCCAAATGACCCCACAGATGGCAGCACATTATCAGCAGCAGATGCTGTACGCCCAGCAGCAGCAGGCGATGCAGCAGCGAAGGCATCAGCAGCAAGCGCGCATGAACCAGGCAGCGAGCGGGGGAGTCGCAAGTATTCACGCACAGCGTGCGGCGGCAATGGCTGCCCAGAATATGGTGGGCGCTGGATCTGCAACAAGCAGTAGCACACCTGGCGCTGCAACCGGCGCAAATGCGACAACGCCAGCTCAACAGAGTCCCTTTGATGCGACAACACCGTGGCCAACTGCGCAGAAGACCGGACCACCTCCGGCTGCCGGTGGGGACGCGAGTTCTTTTGCTGGCGCCTCAGCGAATGCTACGTCCAGCAAAACCCCAGGCGGAAATCATTTGAGGCCCTTTGGCGTGCTCGGTGCAGGTGGTGGCTTTTCAATGTCCGGCCCAAAGTATGGCAAGGCTGGTCCTCCCGTCTTTCCTACGGGGGGAGGCAGCGGGATGATGCGACAATTTGTCGCCGGCGGCCAGCTATCCACCTCCTCGACATCTGCGACCCTGGGTGCGACAGGCATCACGTCCACGCTAGTTCCCGCGGGAAGTATGGGAACAGCTGGAAGTAGCACTTCCTTCGACCAGAAACGGCGGAGGCGTTCAAGGAGTCCGCGTGGAGGGCGTCGTAGTTCCTTCGACAGCCGGTCAGGCAGTCGGTCGCGTGGTGGCCGAAGTCGTAGTCGAAGTCGACGCCGCGGAAACCGACGCCGCAGCTCTCGATCTAGGTCTCGAGAACGCGGCGGCGAAGATGGAACTGGTGCGTGGAACAAGTGGTCTGCTGCAGCCGGAGCTAAACGTGGCGCAATGCCGGAGTCGACCCCACAGCCCAAAGATCGAAACACTACGGAATGGCGAGACTGGCTTAGATCGGAATTCCAATGGGTCATTGGAGAATACGGCGGCCCAGGAGTCCCGAACGTAGCCAGCGACGCCATGCAGCACTTTGCTCGTGAATACAAGGTTCCAGCGAAAAAAGTCAAGGACGCACTTGGTATCATCTTCTTGATTCTATTTGGATTTTTTGAGTTTTTTGTGTTTCTCCATCTTCTTGAAAACGAAATATTAATATTTAGTAGAGTCAGTGACCTTTTGCACGGTCATCAATGAGAATATAATTGGGATTGTTCTTGTTCTTACTCTTAGAAGATCTCGTTCTCGCTAATCATCCATCGCTCGCGAGAAGTTATGTTAGTTTAATCATGTGAATGTGATCCCTCATAGTCATTCATTTTTTTCCCCCCTGCATTCTAGGTATTCCGCCTGGACGTTATGTGAGTCAGATTCGGCTAAAACTGCAAGGTCGAGCGAATTTTATCGATGGCACTCTTAGCTTGGCTCAGGTTATGCCAGAAGCTGGAGGCGACGGAGGCGCGGCCGCAACGTGGGCCGACGATCCGAATATGAAAGCGAAGAAGAAAGAGCGAGAGAACCGTTTCAAGGACTTGTCTAGTGGTTATAGTTACCGCAGTCAAGACTGGGGTCAGAATTGGGATGACGACGACGACTTGCCGTTTCGCGCCAACCTAGATAGTGAAAAACCACTGGTGGGCTTACTCGACGCCATGTGCAGTGACGCGGAAATCACCGATCGCGAGAACACCCGCCAGCTGGACCGGTTCGAGATTTCCACAAAATCGAAGAGCAATGGAGTCCAATTGACAACGAACATGGGGACCAGTTACAACACGCCAGCACTCCTGCAAAATGCGGCTGCGCCCGTCGCGAACAAAGCCTTTTGCGTTAAGAAGTATCAGCGTTCTAGTGCTGATAAACAGTACCAGGCGAAAGATATCCGAACTCTACAGGCTTGCTGGCGCAGCGTGGTCTACCTCTTCACAGATATCATCGACCTCGACACCAAGGTGCCGCAGGGCAAATACATCTTCACAGATCCGGTACATTTTTAGTAGATTTGATTCTCTTGGCCTTGGTCTTCTACATCTACAATCTATCTTTGGGGATGATGTACAACATGTAAGTACTTAACGAATAAATATTTACAATGTTACAAGAAGCACCAGATTGTGTCGTTCTACTGCTCTACAGGTTGTCAACATGCTCAACGAAGCATCAAATCCATCCTCTACCAGGTACGGTATATCCAGATTTATAGTTTTATTCGCGACCGCATTCGCGCGGTGCGTGTGGATTTGCATGTGCAGCAGCCGCTGTCCACTACCACTGAGCCGTATATGAAGACGCACGAGGCTGCGTTCAGGTTTGAGTTGCTAAGTAACTTTCTCGCCAAGGCGAATTATGTCGCAGAGCAAACGGACGTGAATAGTACAGAAAAATACGATGAGAGGATGGCAATGCGTGCCATTAGTCAAACTATTGAGCCATTGCTTCACGCATACCGCATGGCACGTGAGAAAAGGCTAGAACCAACTAGAACGAAGGAAAGACTAAAAGATCTTGCAGCAGGGTCAACAGCACTTCCAGGAACCGCGGGAGACAACCAAGCAGCATACATATCCGAAGCCGAAACATCGATACTAAGGTAATCAAAATACCTTACGAAAATACAGGATCACTAGTTGTACTTGAAGATGCCCGACAAGATGATCTAAGAATATTCTGCCTCTCTCGTCGTGGTCTTGTTCTTCTCAAGTGCGTGCTATACAACGAATAATTCTAGAATGACTAATATGAACGATGCGAATAATCCCTGTTATCCTGGTACAAACTACAGGTATGTCATTTTAATGCAGCTGGGAGAAAGCGAAAGGGTTTTGTCACAGCTGCAAAAAATGGAAGGTGAGCTTTTAAAAGATCCTAGGATAGTAGAAGTTCTGGATCTTTTCAGTGCTTATCAGAGTGGCGACTTCGCTGAATTTTTCAAGTTCTACAAGCGGTGCGACTTCCTGTCTGCTGTGTGCCTTGCTCCACTGGTACTAAGTTCACCTTACTTTTTTGCATGTCTAGGTTCAATTTTTGTGGACGTTTGACTCTTTTTGATGTAGAAAAACAACTTGGCTTTTGCTGCAAACACAAATAAATATAAGGCAAGTAAGATTAGTTACGTATCATCTTCGATCATATTGACCCCCGACTGATCCTCCTCCCAGGTCGACGTAATGCGGTACAAGCGGCTTGTATGTATGGTGCGCGCCTGCCATGGTAGTTTGGGGGACCAAATTCCATTGGAGTCTTTAATGGAGAGTCTGTGTTTGACGGATTCTTACAGAGCACAAGAGTATTTTGAATTTTGCGGTTTCAAAGTTCAAGAGAAAGGCGAGCGTGGTCTTGTGGTTGTGGTCCCCAAGCGGCCCGAGCTCTCCGCCTACCGCAGCGTCGACAGCGGAGACTTGTCAAGCACAACGGACGCATCGTCTTCCTCAAGGTTACAGTTGTTGAACTTGAATGGGAAAGCCTATTACACGACTAAAGCAGAAATATCGGCTGCCATGAAGCCCTTCTACATGGCTTTCGGTGCTCGTGACAGTCTTCTGATTCAGAAATACCGAGACACGAAGCATACGCGAGCGCAGATCATTTTCGGCGAAGCCGACATTTCCAAACATGACTGCGTTGCCCTGCAAAACACTCCCCGTGGAATCACTGCGTCCGTCCTCAACGGCGCTGGTCCCCCAGTCCGCCGTCTGTCCGGCAATGTACCTCCAGCAGGAGCGCGTCGCTCACTCCGTGTTGCCCGCGGCCGGGCCACCAGCCCGACACCGGTTTCAACACCCAGCAGCGACCAGTAACAAGGACAATCAAAACTACGAGACACAGAACTACTATTACTAGAAGAAGTTTTTTCAATGAGTCGAGACGGTCAACATGGAGATCAGATTCTCCTTTTTGTGCAGCAGCATGCTTGTCCAGATGTCGATGTGCTTGAAAAGGATGCACTTCCTCTACTGGAAAATCACGCCCAGCTCTAATACATGAATGTCGTGGCCGCGGAACAACCGAGCGCATATGAAATTCAGAACGAAGTAAGATACGACATGGAAGTTGTTGGTGAGTCCCTTGACGACGACATGATTCTTGACGTTGTCTTGTGTGGAGGTTGTAATTGCTGATGCTGCATCATCGAGAACGTCATTTTTCGTCAAAAAACACGGAAGATGATTTAGATGTACTGACAGCAAGCACGAGCTGCATTCTTGAGGCGCCTTTAGCGATCAACCTACAACCTATCTTCATACATTGGGCACGGAGGTTGTGGAGGACGAGGTACTTGCGAGTGCGTCCGCAGGTGGAAGGTTCGAAGTGGAGGTCATGTTATGTCCGAAACTCAAACTTCGCAGCTTCGACGGGGTTGCTGTAGTAAGTTGAAGCAGACTATGGGCTTCCTCTGAAATAAAGTAAGCAAGATTGTAGCGAGCATAGCTGTCCTATGGGGAGTGCGTCTGGGTCTGTATGTGCGATTACCGTTGCTTGTAGTTCTTCGTGTGATGTCGAGGTAGTAGGATGAAACGAAGAACAACAGCTGCGCGGATGCATTTTTCCAAGCAGGCCGGTTTTGCGATGAAAATTGAAGCCCATCCATGATCATGCATTGCCTTGCAACCAAAATCAGATCTTGCGTGCCCTTGGTATACTTCCAAATGTCGCTCTGCGCTCATCTTTCCGTTTGCCTACCTGCTTCTTGTCCCTCTTGTTGAAATCAGTATGAGGATTACAGCTTCTTGGGTGTGCTTCGTGCAGAGAAATAGTCTTCTTCACCAGCGTTGGGTGCGTGCCAAGAACAATCTACTGCTCAGTTATCATCTACATCTTCTTGCGCAATTGGGGCCTGCCGTAGATCATCATATCTTTCGAAGCTCGTAGCCACAAACATCCCGCAGTTGATCAGACGATTATCATCCGAAGATCGACATACGAATTCGCATCTCCATTCTTCTTCCACCGCTTTTCTTGTGTCGTTCGTCGTTGGCCCTTTTTCTCTATTCGAATCTGTTTAGACACTTCATCTAGCCGGACGAGACAGATTTTCTAACTCCATAGATCTTTTTCTGGATCTGGGAACAGTAGTGCAAAGCCTAGTTGTATAACGACCACATACTCATCTAACTTTTTATTGTCACCCTCACCCTTCGCTTTCTATCTTGTCTTGTTTAGAACCTTTGTGTTTGGCTTCCCTTCGTCAACTAAAAAAACGGCACAGTGGAGGCTAAAAGACATCTGGTTGAGGCGAGCACCAAGAGCACACGCCTCCCAGCTATGATAGTAGTGAAATGAAAATGTGTCCGGAGAAGTTAGGTGGCTCCTGTGGTCTTGTTGTATCGAGTTGCTTTTGCTGAGTATATGATAATGTTGACCCTTGGCTTCGACTTCGTCTGATGATTTTTAGGAGAAATTTTACTCATTATTTTGCTGCCATGCATTCAAATTCAATATCTCCACTCGATTTTCATCTCACTTACGTCACCACGCCTCTGCGGAAGAAGTTACTTGATCTCTGAGATTGATTTCTGTTTACTTGGATACTTACTTAATACTGTTCATAAGTAGATTATATTGATAGATTAGATTTAGAAACAAGCAGAATACTATCCTACAACTTGTGATAAGGAGGGAAACGAAAACCAATTCATCCTTTCTCGAGGTTCATCAGCAGCAGATCATCCTAATATCGCCAGGTACATTGTGCATCGGAGCGGATCTTCAATCATCAAACACTAGCACTAGGGCCAGTACTTCTTCTCGCAGGCGTAATACCATTTTAGTCAACTTCTTAACTGTTTGATTATTGCTCAATAAGAATAAATATCATCTCGTCGTGTGCGTGATGTTTCGTGATCATCGGCTTTCCTCTTTCTTCTTTCCTCTGTCAGCCTCCGTTGGTTACAAGGCGTGACCCTCTTCTTTTCTTTTACGTGTTGACAGTGCCTCGCTCTCGTCGTTTTGTGGGCGTTAATGCAACGTGGGATTACCGGTTTCCGCACGTACAAAGGGCGCCGCCGATGACTCGCTCCAGGATGCGTAGCTAATGTCAAGAGGCAATGAGCGCACAAGGGTATGGTCAAGATCAGCTGCAGGGGCTCGACAGGACGATTCGAAGCGATAAAAACGTGGCAGCAGGTGTGCTACCTACATCAGCAATGAATGTGATAGTGATGGATACGTGGCAAGGCTGAGGCCACAGAGCGCGCGATGGAGACTGCCGCGAACCGGAACCGACATGGCGACATCTGCAGGCAAGAGGAGCAAAGCACGAGAACCACTAGGAGAACAGTAAGAAGTCGGCGAATTGCGGGAGTAGCAAAGTTATGATACGAGCGATGACATGAACAAGAAGATGATCGCTAAGACGGTAGCACTGGGTAAACGCATGTAAGAAGTTGATCTTTCGTTGATTACTTCGTTCTGAAATAATTGTTGAAAGATGAAAGATAGGAGTATGCTACTTTGTAGGATTATGATTAAGGTTGAGGTTTTTTATTTGCGCAACACTAGACGGTTTGTCAGAAAGATAGCGTCTTGCTCAGACACTGTGTAGCATGGACATGAAGAACAAGCAAGGGAGAGGTCCCTCAGAGTTGGATCCCACAACAAACAAACCTATGGTTTAAAAAGAGAAGGAACTTCCCGAGAACATCGCTCAAGGAATTTTTCACACCCCGACCCACGCATCAGCGAATGAGGTTTTTCCCATTAATTTTCCAATATGAGAACTTTGAACGAACATCCAAAACAAGAAGTTGTCTTTTTGGATGAAGCAGGCGAATGCTTCCTCTGCTAGGTGTACACCTACGACGGACGCAGGTGTGTTTGAATTTGTTCAGATTCTTTCACTGTCCTTGGATTGGGTTTCGTTCCTCGTCTGTGCAGACAAACAACTGTGCTTCTGGTCAAAGTGGAAATTTTCTCCACCTAGAGTTGATTCTTAGTCCGCGGACGACTTTCAAAAAATATCTGTGACGATGGTGCTCTACCTCCAACGAGGAATGACCTAGTAGAACAGATATTCCTCGTTGAAGCATTCAAATTCGGTACTTCTACGAAGAACATTGAACGAGTCAACTCAATGCCTATATTAATTTGAAAACTGCAGGTAACTATGTATGAAAGAATGGTCCAGTAGTTCTTTCAAAGTATTGACATAGACATTGACTCACAACTGGTCGTCGAAAATTTTGATAGCATGCCGTACAGGAAAATGAGAAGGAAGCCATTGATTTGTATTGATGTTGAGGTAGGCAAATAGAGATGCATGATTGTAAGTATCCTGGACGAAAAAATAGCGAAGGTTGTTCAGTACTGTCATTAATTTTTCTGTCGGTCGACGGGTTGGGGTCGACTGTTCTTGTTAATAATTATGACATGTTCTTCACTTTTCATTCGGACTAGAGCGAGTAACACTACTTCAAATTCCATCTACATCTACTTTTCTACAACGAGTGGACTCGCTGTAATGACTTGTGCTCGCTGGTGGTGTAATGAATTGCTGGTAAGCTACCGAATCTTGGTGTAGTCTTATTTCTTCAGACCCAGAGAGTCATGGCGGCAGAGCTAGATGCCCTCACCCTTTATGATGTGTTGGAAGTAGATCACACAGCTGATCGAAAACGAATAACACAGCAGCATCGCAAGCAGGCATTGCGATGGCATCCAGATAAACATCATGAGGACGATCGCCGCACTGCGCAAAAACAATTTCTTCGAGTGCAGGAGGCATATGAGGTACGAACCTAATATCAATGTGTTTTTTTTTGGAAATACTTACAACATCATCTTCATGCACATGCATCTTCTTCATCCAGATTGGAAGCCGTTATTCACGCAGATAAACTTGCAGGAACTCCCGTCCGGCGTCAAGAACGATAATCGTAGTTCTTGCCTACTTAATGTGGTACCAAAATACTCAGGTTCTCACGTCCGAGAAGCTGCGACCCCTGTATGATGGGTATCTTGACGCGCGCGACCGAGGGGACGTTGGCGAAGGCACAAATTGGAGCGACTTCCGACAGCAAATGGAGAATTCTACAGATGTCTACAGTGGTGAGAATCTAGCGGAGCAGATAGTGCGAATGCGCAAAGAACGGGAGGAGCGATCTGCGATACCGACAGCAGAAGACTTGAAACTTCTAGGCTACGCCACTGGGGGATTCCTTCTGGGGGGTTTCCTGGTTTACAAACTCTTTCTGGAGGAAGCGTTGTGGCTGAACGGCGTGCCGTTCTTTTCAGGGTTTGAGTTTGCGGAGAGCACCTTGCCAGCAAGTTTTGAGATTTCGCATCTGCTTGCGATGCGCCGGATGTCCGCACAGCTTGCTTGCCTTGTGCGGTGGGCTCAAGGATGCGACGCGCTCGGGAATTCGTCTAAGCAGGGCTCAGTTTTTGGAGGTGGCTCTGCTGGAGCTGGAGGGACGAAGGCGAATGCTGCGGGAGGTGGATTGTCAGCGTTTGCCTGCGGTTGGAACTTTCTAACGGCGGCTGCAGCGCCGCCCAAACACGCAGCTTCACCAGCACCTACACACGATGCGGCAGGTTTACTCGGAGGTGGTGCACGAGGCGCGACATTGTCCACCACAACAGGTTCATCTGGAGGTAGAACATTAGCGGGTAGTACCAGCAACACCTATGAGGATCGTTCCAGCAGCTCGACCAGTACTTCCAGCGCTACTTCTTCATCCACGACACCATCTTCTGGTACGACAGGAGGTTTTTCAGAATCGTCCTCATCTTCGAGCTCTTCATCGTCGAGAATACCTAGAAATCCCGCATTAGCTGCTTCGGTTGCGTCTCTCGGTGGACTTCTTGTTCCAGAGCATTTTGCGGCATCCGCGTGGCTGCTACTGGGCTTAAGACTTCCGGAAGTCTCCCATTTTGAGAAGCATCTTGGACCTCCCGTATCAGGGGGAATAAACGGGTCCAAGATGAGTTCATCAAGATGGATTCCCGGAAGGTCTAATAGGCGCGGCAGGTAGAAACGCGAAGCCAGGAACGCTTTTAGCAGAACTGACGAACCCGGAAGCGCTGCAACAGCGCTTATACTTCCCCTTCGCAGGACCCTTCCAAGCGTGGCTTCGCCTCCAAGCCATGTTAGCGGAGAAAGCACTTGTGAAACAATTCTCGTCGTTAGACGGCTATCTTTGGATGGAATAGCCAGTTGTAACATATTTAATCCTAAGAATTCCCTTCCACTTCATTCACTTACATCTTCATCTCGACAACAACCTTTTTGTTCCTACAAAACAGATTCGCTTCATCGACTTGGTTTGTTCTACCGCTTTGGTGTATGAAGCATCTTGTCTTCCAACTTCTTCATGTTATAATTTATCATGTTGCGCATGAACAAGTCGACACGGCAGCGACCACATTTTCCTCCACGCTTTTCTACCTAACGAGAATGGCGGACGCTGGAGCTGCGACAAAAAGAGTCTGTGGTCGCCACAGAATCGATCAATGATGATGTTTTACCCGCAGAGAAGTTAATACGTCGTTCACGCAGTGAAAAGTTTAACCTGCAAGAAGAAGAAGATTCGACAAAGACAGGCAAGACTCAGAGCAAGTAGTAAAAGGCTTTGCGTGATTTATATCTGTCTAGCTCATGATGATGATCGGAGACGTCCTCGACACTGTGTCGGATCGAGAAAAAGAGTGTTGCTGGAACAACATCGGTATCTTCTCGTCATCTAAATGAGCGAATCTATGCTCCTTCTGCACGACTCATACCCCACCCAATAAAGTCCGCTGTTAGCCCTTGAAGCACGAAACTCATCTACTTAATTGCATAATGAATGGCGTACTCTCACTTACAGCAATTTTGACAATACAGAAAGCTCAGTGGGAACCATGATAACAACTAATCTATCATGAATATGCTTCTACATAAGTGTCTATTGCACTAGTAGATATACTTCGAAATTCTTGGCTATCAATAGGAATATAAATCATGTGGATCTTCATCAATCTCGTAGTTGTATTTCAATGGCAAAGCTAAGACTGACTTTTCTTCGGAGTAGTTTAACATCAAGAATGGCTAGTCGCTGGCGTGCTTCTAAAAGGTGTGCGAGACAGAAACTAAAAGTAGCTACTTAGATGTTTGTGTCATTAGCATTTTTACTTGGGTACGAGCTTGCAGTACGGCAACGCGGAGAGGCAGGTGAGGAAGATAGAAGCGACGTGCCGCTAGAACGAGAAAGGAGCACGACTACTTCCAGGAGGTCTAGCAAAATGGTGGCAACTCCGAGACGAGGACGACCTCCCTTCCAGCAGGAGCTGGATAGTGTCTTACCATCGCAAGAAGACGGAGGAGATGAAGAAGAGTTTTCACCCTTTGCCCACCGTGAATTGCTACGCGCCTACCTTGCCTTCCGCGTGTTGTGTCTTCCTTCTGACGCCCAAGGCATTCTTGCGAGCCTTGTGTTTCAAACCAGTGGTGGTAGTCGAAGCCCAAGCCCGGTGGATCATGCTGGAAACTACAAGGGAATCAGTAGCGCCATGAGTTCGAAAAACTCAACGACTTCCAACGTATCACAGAGAAGTACCTCTTCGTCCATCCTCCTTCTCCCTTCATCGCGCGATTTGCTAGCTCGTGTTCTTGTGAAGTGGCAGCCTGAGTTTGCGTCGGCTGGTGCTACGACGTTTCGCATGGCCTCCAGCGCGCTGTTGGAGCCAATGCGCGTCGCTGGCTTACCTCTGGACAAGCCCGACGCTTCCCTCGCAGTGCTGCAGGCGAGGGAAGCCGAGTTTCGATCAGGCGTCTGGCTCGAGGATTTGAAACGAGAAACTGCACGCATCGCTGCTTTGCGAGAGTACATCTCCTCGGCGCTTCAGGAAGTGGGCACGCGGCCGGCCGAAGAGATCGACGAGGCAGGGCAGTCGGAATCCTCATGGGTTACGATCGACGCTCTCGAAGACCGAAAGATTCTCTACCGTATCGAAGATCGCGGCGATTTCGACGCAGCTCACGCTTTCGCTGTCGAGAAAGCAGGAGGCGATTCTCCGAATGCTAGGCGAAACATTATGACCGCACTTGATTAGTAAGTTGTAGAGGATGTAGTAAAGTCAGCTTCAGGTTGTACAGGACCAGGCTCAGGTGGAAACAAGGCGCAACAGAATATATTCGTAAGAATACGAGTACATCATGGGCTTTTCCACAACTACTTATTCAAGTAGGCAAAAAACTTTAACACTCAAGTTGAACTCAAGAGTTGTACCACTTCTAAGCCAGCAAGCACTGCATCTTCTATGTCTCCGGGAAAGAAGAGTCAGATCATGAGCAAGTCCAAGGTTCTGCACACTGTGATGGATTTGACCATCCCAGGACTGGACTTTTTCTCGTTGACAGCATTGTTGAAGGAAGCCGACATGCACGTGGACTGGATGCCTCGAGTATTCGGGTATGGCGTCCGCACGAGTGCGGTGCTCGAAAAACCGCGGTTCAACGAAGCGGTCGGGTATTGGGTGCTAGCCCTTCCATTTTTGGTTGAACGCGACTTCCTCGCAAAGTTGAGTGTTTATCACGAGGCGCCGAAGTCGGGAATGCACTTAAGAACTACACTCACCATATTTTTATTTGCTACATTGGGGGAAACAAGGGAATGTAGTTTTTTTACACCCGTAATCGCAGGAATTTTTGTCCCTGCGTTCATGATGCTAATGAAGTATTCCACTAGTCCGAGTAATTTTCAACAACTACATGCATGTTGGCTCGACCTGAGGAAAACATAGTAAGTAGTTGTGATTAAGATTATGATCTCTAATTTTTGCCACAACACCTACATCCCCCGGAGTAGCAGGAGCAACTCTACCCCCTTTCGAACAGATCGTCTTGGTGGACAGCTGCGGTCTCAATGACCTGGCGGATCCTGTTGACGCGGTGGGAAAGTTTCCGCATTTACTGTCAGAGTTCAATGCACCTGTCATTGAGGCGATTTCTGGTGCTGTGGATTTAGACGAGCTGGAGAAAGGGGCGAATAGCGATGAGGCGAACTCCAACATGCCGGGGAGCCGGGCGGTCTCTAAGAATCTAGACGGAGCACGTCAGGGGGGCAAAGGTTCTAGTGAAGGAAATGGAAAAACAAAAATTGGCTCAGTAGGAAAGAATCCGCAACAACATGCACCAGCTGAGATTGAGCAGGATCCTTCAAAAAGAGAAGTCTTCATCCGGGTGCCTGACGGCAAGTACATCGCGCCACGACCTATGTTTGGTAAAGGTGGAGCAGGCGCCTCATCGTCTTTTATGAATGTTAGGGATACAAACTGCTGCTGCAGCTCTGTAAGTGCGTCCTTGACATATAGAAGATTTCTCATCTTCACTGAAGAATAATGTTGGTTTCCGAGGAAAAGGAAACAAAATTCATCATTCAAGGTTGATCTTGATGTTTGGAAGGTTACGGCTGCAGTACTAATTCAAATTCTTCTAAGAATGGTGTTTTAGGAGGGTTGATGCCAGGAGGAGAGTATGGTGCAGAGGACGAGGAGAGTGACCGCCAGAGCCTCGCTTACGTGGATCCAAACGAGCGCGAAATCGTAGGCATGCCGCAGCTCGGCCCTACAACACCGGACGACTACAACTTGTTGGGTATGTGGGACAACATCGGGCGCTCGCCTGTAGTCAGGAGCAAGAAGAGCCCAAAGCCACAAGTCCGCCCGTCGATCCGGCCTGACATCGTTGCTCCAAGAGGCAGCGATTTTAGTCAGAAGTTAGTCGTGGGAGAGGCTCGCGCAGCAACTTCGCTGGTGTTGGAAAAGATCGCGTCTAGAAGAAGCCGTGCTTCTATTGCTGGTGACTCTAGAATGTCTAGCAAAGTCATGAGCAACGATGGCGCCACATCTTCTTCAATGGCAGGACGAGGACGAGGAGGTTCCGCATTACAGAGTGGCGAAGAGCAGATTGTTTCGTTATCCGAGTACCTGAGTCGGAAATCACGAATGCGTCAAAGCGGCGTGCCAGTTGTTTCAGGAAAAGTTGTAGTAAAGTTAAGACTAGTTGTTCTAGTACTAGTAAAAGTAAAAGATAGTGATAAGATTAAGTACATGAAAGAAGTCGAAAGGCAATTCATTGTCCGGCGTAGACAAAACAGAACTCGTTTTCTCTTGCATGTAGATAGGGAACGATGTTTTTCCGACGAGGATACTTGCTTCTAATGTAGAAACCGGAGCCCGAACCTGCGATGGCAATGGAGGACTTCCTTGCGAACATCGACGACGCCCACATCGATGAGGGCATGGATCATGATGAGGGTCGAGATATAATGGTAGGCCCACATTCACCAGAGAACAACTTCGCGGCACGCTTCATGTCGAGCTCAATATCTGCGCCGAATCATATGAACAGCAAGGGCGAAGGCGAGACCATTTCATCGGCAAACGATTTTCGAGAGGCAGACCTTGGTTTTGACTCGTCTCCTGATCTGATTACTCCTGCGACCTCCAGCTTCACGGGAGAAAAATCTTCATCCGGTGGTCAACTGTTACGTTCTCAGGTGAAACCATGATCGAAAAAATGATGATTCTTTTATTCAGCGTTGAAGAAATGAAGACGAAAAATATGTAGTAGGGAAACACACGGCTGGCAGTAGCGACTCGTTAGTCCCTCGCTCCATTGATGTAATTTCCTTGGTTGCGAGAAGCACATTTTTTGTTGTAATGGTAGGTTTCTCATTCTTATCTATCAGTCTCGCTGGTCCTTGTCCTGGTGTAGTGAAATTAGTCACTCATGATCTCTAATGTGATCAGCTTCTCGTTACTCTTCGTCCGCGGCAGCCTCAACAGCTGGGACGCAACCTCCTGGTCATGTCGCCAATCGTAATGTGGTTCCGCGATGGACCGAGGGGAGCCACCGCTCCGTGCTGCCGGCTTCTCCTTCTGCCAGTACCGGTGGAAGGAACTCGAGTCCAAGTCAAAGTAAAACGACGACAGGGCCCAACTACGCTCAGCAACGCTCGTCTTCTGTATTCGGGGGAGGACCAGAAAACGTCGCGGAGGACATGAGATCGTCTGTATCGGTTCAGTACGACGAAGCGGAACGCTATCACGTGCGAGCTGAGGCGCTAGGCACAACGGGTGCGATTTTGACGCCGCTTCCAGGAGGTCGTGTGCGCTTGCAGGCTTCTGTGTCGACGGACGTGAAGTTGCAGATCATTCCAGGCTTCTTGTTACGGTCATGTAGCTCAATGTCATTGTCAAGCTCTTTATATTCGCGCTATCCGCCATGTTGAGTTTCCTAAAAAGTACTTCTTGTGTTTGATAAAAAGGGGTCTGGGTCAATAGTGGTCTCACTGCACCACATGTTCTTACTTGTATCAATCTGAATCGCTTACTTATTTTGCATATCTTCATGAATTTGGTTGTATGATCTAGAACAAGGTGGTGTAAACTCGACTGCGCTAATGTACATCGATCTTGGGTTGCGGAAAGCGCCAAGTAAGCTTATCGAACGGATGATGAGTGACTATGTCCAGAAAGAGCTCTTAGGCTCATTGAGGTTTCGTGATAGGTACGCCGACGCCAGCGACTGGTACTACCGCTACCTGCGTCACCTGTTGCGGCGCGAGCTTCGGGAACAATCATATTCTGCGAGGAGAAATAGTGATACTAGAGTACTGGCTGCTCCTTCAGGTGCGTCGGGGGCTCCTACTGCAGGGGCCGCGTCGCCATACAGTAATGAAGTAGTTCGCGCATCTTTTGGAGCTGCGGGGGATCAACAAGTAGAGAGAAACGTTATTGCGGGGCTGAATGCAGTAGTCGGGCTCCGCGTTCGTCGGGGCCGAGACTGGGATGACGGACGCCAGGTCACAGCGGTCCTACCAAAGGAAGACGGCACAGTGTCGCCTCCGCGAGTGTCGCGACTGGCTCCCGGAACCGTGGTTCCAGAACCTCCTCGGCAGTTACCCACGAATATGAACGTAACGGGGGCTGCGCGTTATCAACCTCCTGGCGTTGCACAGCCTTTCTCACCCGGAAAGTTCGGCGTCGAAGACCCTGAAGACTCGAGTTACCAGCCGGATGCTAGCTATGGCGACTGTTTCTACACCGGTCTGATAACCGGAGTGTGCGAACGCACAAAAACAGCGCGCGTCGAGTGGGTCTACGACGGATTCTGGGGAGGAACGTACTCCGATATTTTCGACGGGTACCGCGTTGGAAAAGATGGCAAGTACGACCTAGGTGTTTGGTTTCCCGGTGAATTCGAAACGGACGAAGATGCCCGCCGAAGTGCATGAATTAATGGTTTCGACATTGCATTCTTCACTACCATCTCCATCCTTCACTCGTTTTCCAGTAGGAAAAGGGTCAAGGATGTTCTGAAGAATGTAACTCCGTAACCTCTAAATGAAGCGTCGCAAGGAAGTCCAAGGTCCGACACGAGATCGATAAATCAATTTGAATTAACAGCAAGAACAACACCATTGATCTTTGTGGCGGTTTAAGTGGCAACTGAAAAGCATAGACCTAACATGCAGCCAGCATCTGAAAAAATTTCTTACGCACGACGCCTCGAAAAGTTTAAGTTGTAATTTGTACTTCTTAATAACAAGCAATCCTCAACAGCGCACTCTTGAATGATTAACTGACACCTACCTGGTGGTCTCATTCAAGTTGTACTCGTTTTTGATCCAACCTGGTGTACGTCGATATCCTAGATACAAGAAACAAAGATCGAAAAATGTCGATGACGTAACAAAGAGCCGACATGTGCAGCAACATACACATTCTGTACTGTTTGTAGTTCCAAGAATTCAGATTTTCTCGAGCCTCCACGTGTAGTTTTCTAGAAATAGTATTATCCACATCGTGAGTAGTTACCAATAGATGCCATGACCTTGACCACCACTTGAAACTTCATCTACGTCACATGAAATAATTAGTCGCAAGCATAATAAGAAATAGCGTGGAAATAAAAGGCAATTGACAATGACAATAAATATCATAAAAATTTCCAAGAACTATGTAAAAACGACTGAGCGGATTAGGATTGATTTATATGTCTCGTTCTTCTTCTTCACAATTCACATTCTATCTTGTACCTACTTGTTATGCAACTACGCTTCCTTTGGGTACTTCTAGACGTACGCATGACACATCTGATAGACTCTTTTGGACGACCTCGTGAAAAAGCAACAAGTAGTTCACCAACTACAGCCGACGATCACTCTATTACAGATCTCTGATCGCCCCTAAGTACGGGAAGCTCTCAAATTCGAAAGCTGTGTCAGATCGCATTGAAGTTGCCCACCTGAATGATCGAGTCGGATATTTTCCGGGATCGTTGCAGATTTGGATATCTTCACAACATGTCATTCTCAATGGGGCGTAAAAGATTTTGACCTAGTTACTTCGCAACTACAGCTTTATCACTGACGCAGCCAGGTCGTTGGTTTTTGTTGTATTGATCTGATCCTTTCTGAGCTTCACCTTGCCCTTGGCTTGTTTGTTATCGTTGTCTACTCTTCTAGAAGCATAGGACGATTCGCAAAGACAAAAAGATGACAGTTGGCCAGCACGCTCTCCTGATCCGCTCTCAAGGAAACTCGGTTGATGTGATGCGACTTGAGGCGTCTCTGACAGCGGAGTGCGTTGCGGAGCGTAGCTGCGGACTGCTGTATCTCTCTGGCAAGCTGGATATAAAGGATACTCTCGCTGCGGGCTGCCGGAAGCGCCTGGTTCGTATCCTCTATGAGGGACGCGACTATGCTGATCTGCTGCAACAGATTGACACAGATTCGGCTATGAGTTGTAGACTTCGAACGTTGCAAAAAAAACACTCGGGCTCGACGAGCACCTCCACGGGAATGGAAACTCCGAGAACAAAGAGCCAACCTTCATCAGCCTTTTCTATTTTAGCTGAGGAGACCGCTGATATACGATGTACTAGATGTTCGCTAGAAGAGGACTCACCTGTTGACGAGACGGATCAGAAACTAGCGACTTCGGAGACGACAACGAAAGAAGCGGCAAAAGCAACAAGCGACGACAGCTGCATGGTTTTTTGCGGCCCTCCGTTTTCATCGTTTTCCCTTGGCTACGAGCAGACAACGCGAGTGAGCGAACTTGAGCAGATTCCCTTTCATCCTGGAGTGTCGACGGCGACCTGGTTCACCCAAGAAATTTATCGTCGGTTACACAACACTGCTGTTGAGTTTGGGGATGCAGAAGGTAACCACCGGGCCTTTGTTGTGGTCGATTACAGAGACTTTGTTCTTCTCGTGGAGCAGGAAATTACGGAGGATCTTCAAAGGGATGATGTTGATATTCTTGACGCGGGTCGTACTCCAGGTACTTCGAATAGAAGTTGCACGACTAGGACTACATCATGGCACCGCGACCTCCATCACACTTCAGCTTGGGATTCGTTTTTCCGACGTTGGTGCCGCAGCGATAAACCATGGAGCTTCAGCGCAAGCATGGATCCATACATTGCCCAGTGCTCTTTAAATTTGCTCCATTTCGTTGGATGGTGCGTGAGCAACGGCCATCCCATTCCAGAGGTCTATAGGAGATGCCTTTCGCATAGTGATGACCCGTTGGCCCTTCGTAAGCGGAACATGTGCCGCAAGAAGGGGACACCACCAAATTCCGCAAACCGATTGTGTGGAATGAAGGGAGAACTAGAGGACGAGGTTGTCGAGAGCGTGCAGCATGAGAGTGAAACGACTTCCACTCGTCTCGAGGGCGCCTTTGCTGAACTGGAGGATGCCGCAGTAGCTGCTGGCTGCTTTTCCTCGTGGGATCCGCAGTGGGAGTCACTAAATCTTGCGGCGGCACAGTTTCGATCCCATCTACGACCGCTTGGGGATCAAAACGCAACGAACGCGAACAGAGTTACTTTAGTGGATGCTTGTTGTGGTACTGGAACGATCACAGCGGTAGCTCGTAGAACCCAACGATTTTCCAGTATTGTGAGTTGCGATCGCAGCAAGGAATTCCTGCATCGGGCCTGGTGGAACATACAGTTCGGAGAAGAGGATCCCAGCCAAGTCGATGACCATGTGGGCACCAGACGAGAGACGGGTATGCATATCCAAAATCAGAGTTTCGTGCAAGTTGATTGGACTTGTGAGAAAGCGCCGGCAAACGTAGATGGTGCTCATGCAAGTTTTGAAGACACTAAAGACCCTTCTGGAGCAGTACCCAAGATCAAGAGCAACACGACTCCTCCGAGTGATCCTTCAACGACCAGCGGCACCAGCGAGCATGAAAAAATCAAAAAGCGAGTTCAGGCCGACTTCCCGACTTTCTCCAACGCGCATGTGCAACCTGGTTTGCCCGATCTTATTTTACCATCAAGTAATGAAGGAGCGGACGAGCAGATCATTCGTGAACAACATGTTCTAGTCATGGCGAACACACCATGGGGTCGACGTTTTGGAGGCGAGGGGGATGCTAGAGGAGTCTTTAGAGGTATCGTGGAGCGGTTGGGACACACAGCAACTGCTCTCGGTTTCTTCATTCCGCCGGGCGCCCTAGAACTTGCGGAATCGCTTCTCGATGTTCACGTTTGCGTGCCTTTGGGGAAGCCTGCGTTTTTGCTGATCGGAACTTTGAAAGGGAAATTGGGGGAGCGGGACGCAGCACAGGTGCCAAAGTAGATGCGACTACAGTAACGTGTGCATGCGATAGATTGTTCTTGGTAATACCCACTTCGTTGATTATGAGAACCTCATGCGCACAATCGCCACGCTCAGAGCGTTCGCAACTCATTTGCTGCAAAGTGTTCTACCCCCTGTATCTTGAAATACTGGTGTATTCAAATGCACGGAAAAGGAAATACTGGATCTGGAATTGAAATGATACGAATGTTCAGACGAGGATACTGGAGCCACAATTTATCATGCGTGTATAATAGAGTAGTTTATAGACGCTGGGCACGCTGGGTGGCTGGGCGGCAACGCGGGGCACGCTGGGCGGCAACGCTGGGCACGCTGGGCGGGCGCATGGGTGGCGCTTAGCGTACTTGAGGGCCACACATTGGGCGCGCCGAGCCGCCCTCAAGGTTCAGGACAGCGCTGGCGCAGTGCTGCGCCAGTTTGCGCAGCAGCGGGCTGCGCGGCGCCTGCTCTGTTCAGGCTTGCACTGCTTCGCGCTGCACTACGCTGCTCGATGCGTGCAATGCTGCGCCGCTCCTGTGCACAACGGTAAACTCGCCGCCGTCGTTCGCCTTGCCCTACGCTAGACTAGCGCCGCCGGTGGGGTTCTCAAGCGGGCGCCCGAAGGGCGCCCCGCAATTGGAGACGCCCAGCGTCACGCTGGGCGCAGAATTCGGCAGATCTGGCAGATTTGGGTCGCCCAGCGACCCAGTGTGCCAAGCGTGCCCAGCCCAGCCATGTTGGGAACCCTTATAAACTGTTCTAGTATAATATATCAAGTCCGATGAGTGAAAGTGAATTACGATATGATGAGCAGATAAACAGATTGCGAAAACGAGAGCACGGATGGAGCAGCATCAGTCTCGCTACCACATGGTATTGTAAGAATTCCCCTGACAGGATTGATTAGCCGCTAGACTTCACCCAGTCGTATAACCCCAGCTCCTTCCGCCCTAACCTCGTCTAGTTATTTTGTTTTGCCCGTTTTTCGAGCATGCTGATCGTGCCAAAAAATAAAATTTCGCCAAAGGTTTAGATGTTTGGAACATAACTACGAGTGAGTGCTCAACAGTTGTAAATAGCCGCGTGCTCCTCGGCTCTTTGCTTGTGCTTCGATTTAGAAGTCGCGATTATGATTAGATCGTCCATAATCCTTCCCTAGTCAATATCAACATTGTCAAGAGGAGATTTAATTGAGGAAAAATGGCTGCGTCACCGGGAGATGATCCCGACGTGCTTGCTGCGGGTGGGCCTTCAGGCATAAGCCCTGAATTCGAGTGCGCGCTCTGCCTCCGGTTACTCTTAGATCCGGTGTCGGTGTCTTGTGGGCACACCTTTTGCCGCAGCTGCATCGAGACGAGCTTAGATCACCGATCGGCATGTCCACTATGCCGACAGCCTATTGTCGCCGGAAGGAGCATAAACGTGCTGATTCAAAACTTGATTCAAACGCGCTATCCAGAAGAGTTCAGAGCAAGACAGCAGGAACAGTTGGAGGAGCTCAGGACAGAAGAAGAAGATGCGCTGATGGCACGGGACGCAGGAGGACATGACGGGGCTGGTAAAATGTTGTGTTAAGTTGTTTGGAATTCTTGAATATTAAAACATGAGCGTATGTCGAATGGTTCGCTAGCGCGGCCGCGCGAGAGGATGCTCATTGAAGGAAGCTCGCGTTGAGGATCGAAGCATCTAAGTTCGTTGCAATATTTGGGATCTGATTGTTACAGAAGATCATGAATAGTTGTTAGACGAATGTTGCGAAGGCATAGGAAAGTGAGCCAGCCTTTTTGAGCACTTTCCTCTCCGCATCGTTACAGGCGGTTCTCTCAGGCGTGGCGTAACGATGTTCGCAAGTGAACGTTTTTGGAAGACGACGCAGGTTTATTTCCCCGAAGCTCCCTACATTTTTAAGGCAACTCAGCTTGCAGACGAGCACATTGTGGACCACTTGCTGGAGACTTCGAGAGAGTTTGCCGTGGAATTCACGACACTTTATGGGTCATATTACGGGGAGCTTGATACCGGCGCCAACTCTTCCTCCACTTCGCAACAGGGGACTCGGGGTCCTGGTCCTCGTGGACCCTCAGCATCTACCTCCTCAAATAGCGTGGGATACCTGTTTCAGATAGAGAGTGCCGATCGGGACGCGGATGATCACGCACGACTCGTCGTTTGCCGGTGCAAGAGCCGCATCATAGTTCGGAATGCCAGGGCCGCTGTACGACCAGAAACCGGAACCGCGATACGGTACTGCGACGTGACCACGCTCGAGGATGGTCCCGTAGACGTAACCGAGTTGGTCCTGCCTCACAACTACCGCAGTGTGTGCCTCGACCCATCCACCGGCAGGCCACTTGTGCCAACCGAGGATGAGGGTGATGCAGCGGCACAAGTTTCAGGAGGAGTACGGAGTCCAAGAGATGGCGCCGATGCCAGCATAACCGGATCGGGAGAACGGGCAAGACAAGCTGGCGAAGCAGGTGTCGAATTAACTGCGGTAGGCGGCAGCAGAGCGCCGGAGGAGATAGCCGGCAGAAATCCCAACCCCCAGGAAGCACAGTACGTTATAACCCCGTCCTCGACTCCTTCAGAATCGTCACCCTCAACTGGTCCTCAAATCCGCCACCGAGGGGACCAGAACATGGCCGCGATGGCAGACGAGTGTGGCACGTATCTAGCCTTTCATCTCGAGAAATTAGGACAGCATGCGCGACAGAGGTTTGTGCATCACCACGGCGATAACCCCATGAGGTCTCATCGGTCGACCGTGCAGGCGAAGGACGTGGAGAAGCTCACGTGGTATCTCTGTCGTATTCTCGCTGCGTCCGCAGAACGCAAGGAGATGTGGTAATTCTATCAAGTTTCGATTGAATCATCTGTCAGTCTGAAAATGGTTGATTTAGATTTTTTTTAGAATTTCGATGTGTGATCTCGGTTAGTACGTGCTGCTAATCTCAGCTACTCGTACAATACTGGTAGCCACCATCTCTATATTAGATATATATTATAGAAATATTACTGTCGTGGCCAGCGCCAGGGAACAAAAGGAGAAAGTTTGTAGCATGCATGTACCTCATACGCTGTCGAATCAACGTGCTCCTGTACTCCCTGGCAACCACAAGTATTCTGATCCCCAGGCTGCGTGCGACGGACCTCAAACTTCGCCTGCAAGACTGCCTCCAAGTCTTTCGAGAGTGCAAGCGACCTGGTGCATGCTTGTTGATGCCAGGTAGCGCCGCCTGGATGAAGCTGCGAAGCCAATGGTCGAGTGCAGCGCTACTGTTACTAGTGTTGGTTCTACTCTGGCTGAAGGGCACAGGGAGGCTCGAGCAGCTGTCGGGAAGAGGGAAATACATGATCGACGTCGGCGACAGCTACCAGTTTGACCACTACAACTGAGGACTGTATCCTGCTGCTGAAGCAACGAAGATTCTCCTTTAGAAGTCAACCAGATTTCAACAAGCGCGAAAATGTACAAACACTAGAAAATTCTAAACGACAATCTAAATGATCAGAAACAAAATCGACTTTTCCAGACCATCAGCATCCGCACTTGGATCCGGATGACGTTCTCTCCTCTGTCCCATTGCTAAATTACCTAGATTCCTTTGTAGCAAACACGAAGAGAGACATCAAGTAGTAGCTTTTCATACCAAGGCGTGGGAATGCAGGAGTCTAAAAACAAACTACGGTGTCAGAGATGGCCTGATACAAGCGTCCGCGCCGCGTGCGGAGTGTTCATTCTTCGTCTTAGGCCGTTCCCATGAAGAACTTCGCATTCAGAAAAGATCCAAATAAAATCTAAAGTTTTGAGATGTTGTCAGGATCACTTTGATTTTTTTCTGGGGCACCCAGACATCCACTTTATTATATATCATCTGCCAAGGTCGAAGCAACCAAATCTAAAAAGCCTGGAGATCTTTTTTGAATCGCAATCAAGGGAAGTGTCGCAACAAAAAATCGTAGTGATCATTTCTGACTCTGATCTCTAAGGTCCTACTTCTAGTTCAGAATATGCTCTCAAGAATGATGTCTTTCGCGTTGCTAAAGATTACAATCACAGCGGGGGATCCGCTGTGGAAAGCACCGAAAAAGAGATCTATGCGATCGAAATTTTGAAAGCTCCTAACTAAAGCCGTTACTATGCATTCTAAGCTCAACTAAGCAGAAACTTTAACTCTGAATTCTACATTGCTATCCCTACTATCCAACTCCATTAATCTATTATCTTTTCGCCCCGAAAACCAACAGGGACAACTAATTTAGAACACTTCGTTGTGTTTCTCTCCTAATCTCCAAAAAAATGGTGCTCATCAGCCGCAAGAACCGCAAGCTCATTTTGGAGCACCTCTTCAAGGAGGGTGTGCTCACCGTGGAGAAGAACGGTATGAAGCCGAAGCACGAGCACATTGACGTGCCAAACCTGCACGTTATGATGCTCATGAAGTCCCTTAACTCTCGTGGATTCGTCAAGCAGAAGTTCAACTGGCAGTGGTAAGGACTTAGACTTCTCGTTTTGGTTTGTCTCGTTACAATTTAGGTTTCAAGCGCTAGCAAAGCACCACGAAATCTCTGGTGATTCAGAAAAATTTTGACTTTTTGGTAGGAAATTCTTGAGTCTGAACACGAGCAAGCCTAGGATCAGAACACAATTGGTGGATTCTTTGCCGTTTTAAAATTTCTGTCTAGCGAGCCAACATTTCTTTTTTCTCAGGTACTACTACTTCCTGAATGACGAGGGTATCTCTCACTTGCGTGAGGTGCTCCACTTGCCGAGCACCATTATGCCGAACACGCTTACCAAGCAGACCCGCCAGAACCGCCCCGGTGCCCAGCGTTACGACGACGAGGACCGACCCAAGGGAAAGGGCAAGGGAAAAGGAAAGGGCAAAGGTAACAAGAGTCGATAGTCTTTCGCAATCGGCCACACACTTTCATTGACGGTGTTAGTGAATCAAGTTTAGCCAAGTAGAACCTTCTTAAGACGAAGAAAATTGTTACCTGTTCAGCGATCTCCTTTTCCATTTAGGAAGAAGTCTCACTGTTGACCACTCATTCTCAATGCATTTTCGAAGGTAAGAAGGGTGGCGGCTGGACTTCCAGCAAGGGCCGTGAGGGATATGACGGCGAGGCCCAGAAGGAAGCTGCCCCGGCCGAAGAGTAAGCAGGTTGCTCGTGTGGATAGAGATATTTGTCTAAGAAGCATGCGTGAACGGCTTTTCAAAATTATCCCGGCAGTGGCGTTAGGCGGCTGTGGTCTTCAGAAATGAGTACATGTCACATTTACTTGGGGAATATCACCTCCAAGAGGCGTGGCAATCTCGCAGAAGGTTGACTGCAGTCGGGAGCGCTCGTGAAATCACCATGGCGCTTTTCGATGAAGTTGAGATGCAGAATTGAAAAGACGAAATGGTGTAAGGTTCACCCAGGAGATTCGAGGAGGCAAGATTTAGAAAGTTCACTGCGTCTCGCGTCTCGTACGCCGAGAAAAATGTAGCATGATAGTGCGGTGTTCAAGTTTTCTAACCATGCGGCATTCGCTACTCAAGCTCGTGGGTGCGGCTAATGTCGGTTGATTATTCGGTAGAAGGAGCAACAGAAACCGGTTTTTGAATTTTTCACCAGAGAGACTAGTGGAAAAGGTGTTAGAGGCTACATGATCATGACAGTGGCTGGCTGAGTATGTCACAATGCAACAATTGAGCAGTCTGAGAGATCTCTTATTCCAGCTAAAGCACGCTTCTATAAGAGAGCTGTCGTCCTCTTCCGTATGTCATCGGCTCTATAGGAATTACACCTCGTTTCTAGATTCTAATTTTGACAGATGAACTTTGTTCCGCTTTCAACGGCCTGACTGGGTAGAACCGAGTTTATAAAAGAATGGCGCCAGTTTCAGTGATGCGTTGCTCTCCATCAAATCGAGGCGTCGTCTTGTCGATGATTCTCGGTTCCATAACAATTTTCGGCGGCCCGATTCCCGCCACCGAGCCACAGCCTGTGCATGATTACGCGGGTGAGGGCCGCAAGTCCCTTCAGAGTGGTAACAACCCGAACCAGCTTATCGATGAAGTGAATGCGGGTCTAGCGGCTTCGGCCGAGGTTTCGGAATTGCCGCGACGGCATAAGTGCGAGGGCCCGCTCCAGGATTACTGGCAGTACGTGAAGAAGGTGAGCAACGTCTACCAAGTGGCGCACATACCAAGAGAGGCGAAGCAGACGCTCGTAAATGAGTTTCTCCGTTTCGGATTTTCGGAAGAGTGGCTAGCCGGCGCAAGGGAAGATTGCGTCTATGGATTGGCCTTTCTCATCTTGCTCTCTCTGGAGCAGATGGAGCAAACGGTGGGGCATGATCGTGCGGTTTTGGTCAAGTACTATGCTCTGTTCGAAGAGCTAGCCAAGTCTGAGGGGGGTAAAAGCGTGGAAACTCTTGCCGAGAAGACAGAAACAGGTGCCAACAGTCATCTCAATGATGAACTGCGACGTATTGAAGCAAGCCCCTTCTCTCCTGATAAACTCGGGTGGTTCATGCGCACCCACCAGAGTGAGAGTTATCCGATGCTACTGGGATTGTGGCCTAGTCAGACTCCTGCTGGAGAAGCTGATCCTTCTGAAGGACAAGCAGCAAAGAGTGACGAAGCGACGGCTGCCGAGTTTTTCGATGATGAGCAGCAGCAAAGTCTACTGCCACCTGGAAGTCTTCAGGGCGCCTATTTGGTAGAGCCAGTTGAGAACGCTGCAGGAGGGGGTGGCCCAGAAGATCTTCTCTTTACTCCGGTACTGCAAGCGCAACAGCAACCGTTCAGCGCCAACGACCTGACCCCGCGTGCGGGACTGCTATCCCTCTCCGACGCAAGTAATCTCAAGACGCGCGTAGATTTCAAGTTGCCAGTGGAGGATACTGATGTCGCTCCGTTCTTGCGATGGAATGGGTCAGACAAGTTTGTCAATGAGTTCACGAGCCAGGGTTTCAGGCAGTTGTCGGCACGCATGATCAACGAGCTGCAACATCCTCACTTTTTCCAGCAGCCTCTGCCAAATTTGTTCGACGTCAAGATCTACATCTGGGAGTTCCATAAATTCCACGAGTGGACACAGCGTCCGCTGCTGTGCAGCCAGGGTATGTTTGCGACCGAGGTCACTTTTCATCGCTGGCTCATGTATTCGCCCTACCGCACGACGGACCCGGACGAGGCAGATTTTTTCTTCGTTCCGATATACCCGAGCTGCATTCAGACCAAATTCGACAAAAACATAGACGATCTGAACGAGTTCTACATCTCTACGTTGACGACCGGCGACGCCAAGTGGTACTTTGAGCGCAATGACGGCCGCGATTTCATCTTCGTTTTCAGTTCCGAATGCCTCGACTTTCCGAAATGGAAAAAGTACATCCTTCGAAGCATCTTCATCTCCGTGGAGAAGACGCCGATTGATTATGATTCCATGCAGGGAAGTGAATACGCAGTAAGCATAGGAGTAGAACACCTTGTTTTTAAGCGTGGCCTTCAGGTTTTGACTTCTTGTAACTTCTTCTATCGATCCCGGTGTTGAAGCTGCTTATGAGCGGGAACGCCAAGAAGACATCATCTTTCTTATGAGCTACAGCCCAGTTCCTGGTGCTCTAAGACCAATGCACGAAGGATTTCGGTTACGTGAACGAGGACAACGCAGAGGAGTACGGAAAAAGCTGCTATCACTGTAATTGGTGCTTTTCTCCTTGGAAAGACGTTTTAATCCCGGGTTTCGTGGAGAAATGGTCCATCGATAAGATGATGCTTAAAGCGAAACCGTACCAAGAGCGCACCAACCTCGTCTGTTACCATGGAGCGGACTCCGACGAAATTTCGCTCTACAATTATGGCATGAAGGAGATATCAACATCCATACTAGATTATCTGCTCGTGGAGGTGGTGTCTTCCTAGAAGCATGTAGAGATAGAAAAATTCTGCTTTAGTGCCACTGTCCGGTAATAAAAATCATCATCATGTACTACAAAGAAAATGTTTCCCGTAAAGATCGCAGCTCCTGCCTTTGTTCTTTTTCTAAAACCCATATGCCAACGCGACGGCTCGGAACGACATCCAAGACCGGCTGGCAGGCATTCCAGGAACGTCAGTTGGCCGGCGCATTCCAATTATCATGGACTACTTTGAACGGATGGGCACATGTGTCTTCTGTCTCGTTCCAAAGGGCCTAGGCTACTGGTCGAACAGGTACTTCTGTTCAGAAAGACAGTAAAAACAGATAGAGGTACCTCGTCAATATTTCCAAAAGATCCTAGTAGAGCAAGATCACTGATGAATGAACCAAAAGATTTCGTGTTCGCAATGATGAGACATATCCAGTTGTTACACACTCGTCGACGTAGCCTCCGGGTTACGAGTGACGTAAACCCTTTAGCGGATTTCTCTGACAAGCGAGCACCATGATTTTTCTGTTTCTCTGCGATCATTCCAAAGAACGAAGTGAACTTCACTCTCGCTCAAGATCTCTTCTAGGTAAACCTTGTTGAACTTAAAAAGTAGATAGTCTTGTTCACTTCTTCGATCGCTTTCGTCCTCTAATACACTTCACCACGACTAGGTTTTTCGAGATCATGTTCCTCGGCTGCATTCCTGTGATACTCAGCGACGACATGGGACTTCCCTTCCCCGACCGGGTGCCTTGGAAAGACTTCACAATAAAGTGGCCCATGCGATCTGTGGACACAAGGCTAGTGCAGTACCTGGAGGACTTGCTGATGCAGCATCCAGACGTGGTGGAGAGTATGCACCGAACACTCTTAGACCACTTGTGCTGGGTTTCGTGGCACTCGCAGGATTATGATTGCAGTCCGTATCGCGCGATCATGGAGCAGCTCTTTGCGAAGAAGCTCGGATTTCCGCGACACACAGGCCGCTTTTGGAACACAGAGTTGGATTCGCGAGAGTACTCAAACCACATGCCTTACCCCTACTACCGAGACCAGATGGAGGGAAATTTGCCGGAACCATCATAGAAGTAGGTGGATGCAACAACTAGAGTTGGTAGATCGACGGTTTGGAGCGCCGAAAAACATCAGTTATCTTTCTTCATGATCGATGCCCGGTGTAAGTAGGAAAGCATGGAAATGTTACGTAGCGACGCAGCTCTTGCGGGCGGTGCTCCTAACAGTGCCGAAGCAATCCGAGCAGCGTCGACAGAGGCGCCACGTGCAAGACGGAGGACATCAGGAGCGCAAAGAAAGTGCTGCATTCGCAGCACGCTGTAGACCATAGCGGTAGAAGGAGGAGAATTTATGGCAAGCGCGTTGACTGGGCACGGTTCGGCAGTAGCAGCACACACGACGATTCGCAAGACTGGATACGTCTACGATTCAAATCTAGACTAGTAAGATTGCGATCGTCGACAACGAGTGATCGGCAGGAGGACCAAGGGCCTTCGGCTGTTTCCTCCCACGCCGCTTTGCTGCATCTGCAGTTGTTAATAGTTGAGGTGATACGCAGTCGCAGTCAACATGAAAGACGATGTCACTTGTCCAAACGCATCCTATGTATAATTTCTAATTTTTTCACGTAATGTCGTCACAGAAGCACTAGCGCAGAATTTATTACACCAAAGAAAATAAAAATCATGACTGGCCACGCCATGGGCGCGCTCTAGCAGCATGGAAAGTGTTACAGGTGATTTTCTCGATAATCGGATCAACAATTTTCGATCTTGACCGAGTTAGAGTCGCGATGCACGTCTACGAGAAAATTGTTCCCAAGTTGAGGCGTTCCCTGAAAGGATCCTGCACAGACGTCCACATCAAGAAAGGATCACGCTGGAAATGAGCGCTAGTGCAACAATTGTTGCGGACGCAGGTGCGTTCTCTTCGTCTGCAGCTATGGCTGATGGGAGCGGGGATGCTGCTGGAGCGTTTGCATCTGTGCTCTCCGCACTCGGCGTGGAACAGTATGGGAGCCGAGTGCTTCAATACCTTCTCTCCCACGTTCCAAAAATACCGGACATCGCAACGCTCCAGACCACGGCTATGGATTTCGTCATGGTGGATTTGCCTCTTTTTTTCACGACCGACGTGCCGCGCTATTTTTACGACAGTGCTGCACACGTGTACGGGTCCGTCGTTGCCTTTTTATTGCAATTGTATGAAACGGTGCGCGCAGTCTTGAAATTGCTTGTTTGGACTTTCCATACGGGAGCCTGGTTCTTCGAGATGCTAGTACGTCTGACAGCAAAGGGCATTAGCCTGTGGATGCAGCACGTTGGCGTAATACCGCTCCTTGTCTTAGTGGGCTGCCTCCTGGTCGGACTGGTGGCGTCGACGCTGCTAACAAGACGGCGATATAAAGAATTCAAGGTTCCCCTTACCTATTTTTGGGATGAGTCTTGCAGCTAGCTACAAAGAAATAGTTGCTCATAATTGGTTTTTGTTTTCTTTGAAGTCAACACTTTCACTTTGTCCAGCCCTTCACCTTCTCTGCTAGGTGCATCTCGGTGAGGTGATCCGGAAGGTGTTAAAAACCGAAGACGAAACGGCCTTCGCAGCGCGAGTAAAGACAATTCAGGCACAAACGTGCTTTGACGGAGCTCTACCGCTTCTTGCGGCTGGGTCAGAAGACGGTGGAAACTCGAGCTCTGCGGTTTTGAATAATACGAAGAGCCGAGGGAGCCCGGCCGTAGTTGGTTCAGGTGATCAAGACATCGTAACACTACGAAAACGTCGGGAACAGGCAGCACAATCGTCCAGTGACGTTGAACCTAGGTCTTCAGAAGAGTCGTCTACTGGTTCCACGACTGTAGGAGCAGGCGCCACTAAACCTCCTCCAACTACCATAGAAATCAGAAGTAGGTCTGCGAAAATAGTCCTCTACGTTCCAAACTGGCGTGGACACGCAGGAGATGCTGGACGAGGTTTTTGCCAGAAGCTAGGAAATGCGATAGCAGCGGAGAGATGCACTTCCGTTCGATTACGGTATCACGGTTTTGCAGGCAGCGAAACCGCGCTTCACTGCGCAACTGCGTCGGATTTTATTGAAGATGTGGTTGTCGCAATAAGACGGGAGATATCGGGGCTGGGGAGCGATCTCTTGAGCAAGGAAGATGTTGAATCGCAGAAAAGTAATGAGGTTGCATCGTCGACGCAGCAGCTGTCATTGAACGTGGACCTTGTGCTAGTCGGATGGGGCCTCGGTGCTTCGATCTGCAGCATCGTCGTCAAATACCTTGAACAGATGTTCAATCAGGGCAACCACGACAAAAGCGGAAGCCCAACATACTCAAAGGACTTTCTGTTTTCCGCAAGCACAAGGTACAAGACATATTCACCTTCCAGCACTAGCACTACGACAACTTCATCTACTAGTGAAACAAAATTAAGCAGGCGAGAGTTGGCATGTCATTTAGCTTCTACCTCTTGCATTCTCTTGCAACCAAGCGTCGAGTACCGTGCGCTTTTGACCGACCGCATTACACCTCATATCCGCGAAAAGCTTCTACCGCAATCGGGACTCTTCGCTAGCGGCTTCGGCGATTCTGGCAAGCAGATCACCGATTTTGGTACCTTGTGCTCGAGAACGCAGGAACTACGGCTGCTCTTGCAGATGGTTCACACGCATTCTCTGCGTGATCGTCTTTACTATTTCGCACCACTGGTTGCTTTCTTTGTCCCATGGTGGCCCGCAGATGTGGGGTACTACAATTCACAATATGATAAAGATGCAGAAGGTGGCGAAGCTGCAGGCACATCTAGTGGCAAGAAAGCAGACGAAAAAAAGAAAAATATGAGTTTTTCGAAGACATCGAAACGATTGAAACGACGACAGGAGATAGACCTGGTTGAAAAAGCAGTTGAGCTTTGTCTGCGATGTCTGGCGGTGTCCCAATGCTGGTATTCATCTGCTAGGTCAGATGCGTCCAAAGACGGCACACTGCAGAACGAAAAAAACCGAAATGACCACACTTTTGCGCCGGCGGCGTCGACCAGTCACGATTCAACAAAGGCGTCACAACCAGAAGGAGGCTCAAAAACGGAGGGCAGCAGTGCAACTTCTTCGAAGAAGGCCCCTAAGATCAGCGTGGATCATAAACCGCTTCTTCTGCCGAGTTCTGCTAGAAGAAGCTCTCTGTTTTCACTGGCATCTTTTCCGTTGCGTTGGAGTTTGCGCGCAGTCTTGGGGAGCGTCCTCTCTCCTCTAGCAGATGACGACTTTCTGACACACATCAGTTGGTTTGAAACGCAGGAGTGGATACCACGTCACCATATGTGCGCGCTTGTTGCACCTTGGCTATTGGTCCGTCTCGCGCGAGAGCTGGATAGAGAGCGTGAGGAAAAGGCAGGAACCTCCACTACTATCGATAAACAAGGTGCGGGTGAAGATTCTGATGGAAAAAAAGCAGAACAAGAGACGATGAGTGTACGCACACTTGTCTTGCATTGTGCATCGAGTGGACCGCCCTCGCTCAGCAGTGAAGACCGTGCCTGTGTGCCACTAAGGACTGCCGAAAAAACGGTATCGATATCGAAACTCAACGAACGGTTGCTCCTCGGATTTGATACCGACGCTATTCTTCGAGAATGTGCTGATTTTCTGACATAGCAGCATAAACAGGCTCTTTGAGCTTGACTTTTTATCTTTTGAGCAACCAAACCCAGAACGAATAAGCCTCTATTCTCATTGTCTACCCTAGACCTTTTCCTTGGCCGCGTTCGCGACGCGCAAGATGACATGCTCTGCCGTGTGTATTACAAACTAGCACTCCTCCAGGAGGTGCCATTATAATTCTCTTCTTAGCGTGCTGCGCTGAGCAATGGTTATGGCTAGGGGGTCTCTCTTTGTCTCTGTAATGAATGGCCTACGTACACAAAAAAGTCAACTTTTCAAAGGCAATGTCGATGAAAGCAAAACAACAGCGATAGCGAGGATGCTTGAGCGATTCATTCTTTGGCTTTCAGGATCGGTCTAGCGAACAAGAAAATTTCGGAGGATTTTTGTCGAGGAAAAAATACAAAAGAAAAATGCACAAACAACCAAAATTGAAGAACCTTCTAGACTTCAGTAGATGGCCTCTACAATCACAAAAGTTGCGTCGCATCAGAGAGAGACTTTACCAACTGCAACTCGACGGAAGTGCTTTAATAATGAACCTGAACGTTTTTCTATGGAGATATAAATATATAATAAGATTGTGCTGCGTCTTCCGTAGTGAATCAATTAGTGGCCAAGAACAAGCATCATGTCATCTTTTCCGAGGAGCTTGACCGGCGGGGTTCGTCGGTATGCGGAGGAACCTGCTGCAGCAGCGCAGGCGGCTGTTCCACCGGAGGCGGCCTTCCCCTACTTCTCATCGGCCGAACCCATACCGCTTCACCGAGTCAAGGTACCAGGTCAGTGTAGGATTAATAAAAGACTAAGACAGCGTAGAATCTCGTCCACCTTCTCGCGTGAATCATCTTTTTAGTGATGGAGAACGCGCTGCTCCGGATAGAGCGTAGTTTATAGAACGGATGTAGGATGGACTTGGATGGATCGGATGGACCCGCGTAAGTCTTCCGATCCTACTTGAAATGCAGGGAAGTCCATCCGTTCCATCCGATCCATCCGATCCATCCCATCGTGGTGGATCTGCCACCCCTATAAATTATTCTATTATAATTATACTGAGCCTCCCATAAGGTGCCGACATTAACTTAAGTTGTGAATCTCAACTTGAACATCACCTTCACCAGATGAACGGCGTTTCATTTGAATTTTGGAGCTATGAGCAGCTAGAGCCGCTAGGGACGAACATCTTGTGGAAACGCATCCAGATATTGACAGAGGGCCTACAAAATGCAGGCTTTGGTTCACAATTAAGGCTAGAAGGAACTGCTGGTTTTTCTTTGATTTTGATAGAAAATTTTTTCAAGTATTGTGAAGGATCGAGCATCTAGAATCTAGATGCTGCACACTGACAGAGGAAGACGCTCGCCTGTGTCTTCTAATGCACAACCAACCGCGAAGCCGCCACTCCGAAGATTTGATTCGGTTTATTCTGGTCAAGCAGGTTCATGTCTCCCTTGCGAGTAAGCAAATTCCAGCAACAGCATTGAATATAGCTAAAGCTCTACGGTCCTTTGGCGCACCAGAGCAAATGGTGAAAGCAGAACTCGCGGTGCCAACTCAGAATGTCCTTGCGGCCGCACCGTCATCATCCTCGTCGAGCACAGACAAAGCTAGAAGTCCGCGACAATCACGGACCAGTGACTCCTATGTCGATGGTAGAATAATACAATAAGATTTAATATACATAGGAAGGTGTTACTACTTCTACGTACTTGAGGAGGAAAGATTCCCATTCCGATTCCCGTTCTTGTGGTGCCACGAAAAGCAAAAACCACGTATTCACGTACTAGAACCAACTAACTTACTAGATTACATAAGATGAAGGAAAAACAAGAATCATCCAACTAAATATGCAACTGCGCCTCTATCTTCCTATTTGAAAAGACTGCCCACTTGCACAGGTGCCTACGGTCTTGATGTACAGGAGGTCGAGAATAGGAAATACGGTCATTTCGAAGACACGCGATATCGGGACGGATTCGCAAGATGTCTTCACGGTGGTTCTAAGAAGCACGTGGATCCTCCGCATACCGAGGATCCACCTGGCACAATGTACAACTTCAGATTCAGTTCTTGGACTAGTACAGCTACAGGAGCTTTCCGTTTTTATACTATCTAACTCCTGGCGGTAATGATATCTTGATCTATCTTTCTGTTCTTCTGAAAATATGCTGCAGTTGCATAATAAAATAAGATTAACAGCGGTGCTAATGATAATATATGATTCAGGGCCGGACGGTGCGCCCCCTGTGGTCTACTGGTCTGTGGTGGCGCGCGCGCGCGCTTTTCCGCGCGGATTTTTCGCGGATTCCAGTGGTGGACGGCGTCAAAGCTTGGCGCGGGCCTCCCCTTGGGCCTCTCAGCGTGTTCCTGAGGGGCCTCCTGGCCTCTGCTGACCCTCGCAGGCGGGAGGCCTCCGGGGTACAGAGCAGCCGAAGGCGGCCACGGTCGCAAGAGCAAGCAAGCCGATGACCAAGGGCCCGGAGGGTACAGGCTGCGCAGCTCCGGGGGTCCAGCCCCTCGCCTTTTGCCGCCTGCGGAGGCCTTCCGCTGCCGGCGCACTGCTGCGGCGGCGAAACCTAACGGATGCACTCAGGGCACAGGCAGGCACCTGGGCGGGGGCGCAGGCGGTCCCTTGGGCCCCTTTTGAAGCCTCCTACCATCATCGGAGGCCCCTAGGGGACAGCCAGGCAGCTGGAAGGGAGCGGAGGGGGGAGGTCACTGGGCCCTCTTTTGAGGCCTTCCACCCCCGGCACCCGTCTTCAAAAGGGGCCCAGGGCGCACGGCGGGGGGGGGTACCGTCGCCCCGCGCCCTGGAACGTATACATATATTGATAATGCATCGGGTAGAACAAGCTAAGTGTAAGAATAAGTTTGTATTCATCTTCATAGTAGAGGAGCAGGTAGTGGTAAAGGTAATCTATCTTCATGCATCCAGTTTAACGCTCGTCATTACATCTCACTAACTACTACCAGATCTCCGCGAAGCCCGGCAGCGTTGGGAGGAGCAGGTAGGCCATCACAAAGGGAAGCCTCACCATCAAACAAGAAAGCGGATCAGGCTCTCAGATTACGGTCTCCAGAGATAAATGCATCTTGTCTAGCCTTTTGGTTGTAGTACCTGATACTACGAATTATATGGATGGTAATAGAGTTATCCCTCAGGAGCTGCAAACCCATGCATCTTGTCGTGAGGAAAAATCAAAGAGGACGGGTTTAGAATAGAGGATGCTTTAACTAGCTTTAAATCATAGCGCAAGCCATTTCAATGGATGCGTGCTCGAGAAAGACGCGCCAGAGAACCTTATAGCCGCAGTATTTTCACTCCTACATTTTTTTTTGCTCCAAGTACAGCTTATTTTTTAGTAAGAGGCGTATTACTTAAGTACTTCATCTCATTACTTATTTGCACAACCGGGATTGGGTGAATTATAGGTCGTGTGCTCGTGAAAATTTGATAGAATATTTTGATTACTACTACTGCACCTCCTCCTGTTCATTTTCTGTGTTCATCTTCTGGTAGTTTGTGGTCAATCAAAATTTTAGGAGTACGTTGTTCAACTAGTAAATGGTTGTTTGTTTGTTTTGATGCGCTCCGGGCGACGCGTACGATCCCGCCGGATTTCTTTGTGCTCTGTGTATGTAGTGCTATGGTCGTCATTGCGATCGACTATGGTTTCATGTCAGGTCGCCACAGTCCCCGCCAGCTGCGGCTTTTGTGGCATGCCAGGCGCGGCGTGCTGCAGGCGGCGGCGACTGCGCGTAGGTAGCACCTGGCGGCGAGGCGCGTCCGGGTTTGGTTGACGTTCTTGCGGCCTGCGTGCACTGTTCTTCGCGTTCTCGTTTTGTCTTCGTTCTTTTTTGTCTTCGCGTGCTTCCTTTCTTGTCTCCTCCCTGCTCGTTCTTTGTTCGCCACCACCTATCTCGGCCCCCGTCCTATCGTAGCGGGCAGCGATGGGTTTACCACAGCGGCCGCTACTCGTTTCCCCTTGTCTTCACTGGAGGTGTGGCGGCTGCGCTCGCAAGAACGCACCGCCGAAGCTGGTCGCTAAGTCGCGAAGGTATGGGATTAGCCGCTTCGGGTTCGACGCAGCCACCCCAACATTCGCCAGAACTCCGTGGGCCTCTACTAGAGCCTGGAGCGCAGGGCACTCTAGTAGGTGCTGCGTGCTTGCCGCAAGGCCAGGGCAAAACGGGCAGCCAACGTCCTCCCCGGTGACTCCGCTCGCCAAACGTCCCAGCCTGAAGGCATAGTATCGCCGCTCGTCTTCCCGCGAGCACGTTACGCCTCGCAGGAGGTCCTTGCCGCAGCTGCCTGTGTCTGTTACGGTCTTGGCCGTCTTGCTCCCTGTGCGTGCTGCTCCGCTTATCTGGCGCGACTTGGCTACGCGAAGTACCCTCGCGGCCTCCGTGCGGTACTGCCTGTGGCCGATCGCCTGTCCCGTCTCGGCGGGGAAGTCCGAAGAGCTTGCTATTCCGGCTAGCTGGTCAGCGATCTCGTTGCCGATGACGCCTGAGTGCCCGCGGGTAAATCTCAGCTCTAGTCTGCCCGCTGGTCCGAGTCCTGTCAGGGCAGCACGAAGAGCCGAGTACAGGGCTGTGTCGTTGTCGTTCCTAAGTGCTGGGTTTAGGATCGCGCGCAAGTTGGACTGGCTATGGTAAATGGTTCTCTTTAAGTCGCTCATGGTTGTATCACGTGTTGATGACAGATGGAAAATTATCATTTTTCTTGTCTTCCAGCGATTCCTGGAGACCGACCAAAATCCGGGTTTTGGTGGGAAGACTACGTCCTACGAGCAGCGAAAGCGGTATCATGCGCCAAGGCCCAGCGCGGGTGTTGTAATGGGGGATATGGTAATAGGCGATCGCGTGTCACAGAAGTCTCACCGAACCGGAGAGGATATGACCTGGGATTCACCATGGGACGATCGCGTCGTTGGGCCTCACAAAAAGTACATGTTCACCAATATAATTTGTTTTTTTATTGACCACGGACGTAGAGGTGCGGCAGTCGCAGCTGCGAGGAGGTTTGTGCCCTATGGAGGCACCTTGATTGATTGACTCACTGAGCGGGAACACAGTCGTGCTCGCACAGTCCAGAGTTGGCCCTGGGTCTGTTTGTTCCTCCGTTATCCAGCACCGCCGCTCGTTAGACGGCCGCATATTATTGCAGAGTAGTTTATAGCACGCATGGCGCATGGAGTGCATGGAGCGCAGAGCTTTAAGGGGCGCAAGAAGCTCCCCCTTTAGCTCCATGCTACTCCATGTGATCCATGCACTCCATGCCATGCGAGCCGTGAAACCTTGCAAATTGCTCTGTTATTGATTGACTCACTGAGGGCTCACCCTTCATTAGCCCGAAACAGCGTAAGCAAAGCGGGCAGAGTCCAAAGACAGTCGCAGCCCATTTCCGCTTGAGGTTCCTCGTAATCGACCATGTTGGGTGACTAGCCTCTGGCCTTTTGCTATGGATGATCTTTTGTGGGCTAGGTCAGCGGGAGCGCAGTCGTGCTCGCACAGTCCAGAGTTGGCCCTGGGTCTGTTTGTTCCTCCGTTATCCAGCGCCGCCGCTCGTTAGGCGGCCGCATATACTTAGTTGATTGCCTCACTGATATTGACCATGCTACAGATGATCATGCTCATGATGGAGAGTGATCGTCAGGGAAGATTCAACTTGAGGCCGACGCACATAGCGTCCTATGTCTTTTATAATCGGCAGGTTCGTAGGCAATTAGTGCACAGTATTATAAGGAGGTAACCGGACTCCACCTGCCGCCGGTTTGCGAACCGGATAAAGCTGAGGCCGCTCCTTCAGTAGCGCCGGGATACAAACAAAAAAAACTGGCCAAAAAGCGAAGCCCCCTGAAATCTGAAATTTAAAGCAAATCATCCCTGGACAATAAGATCAAGGAAGTCAACTCTTTTTGTTGATCATGGTCGTGAGGTTGCCTCCCTCTCTTTTCTCTGTCCGATGGATCTGATGCATTTTCGCATAGTTATTTCTGTTTCCCTTCACACTTGCAGGCGGTTGGGTGCCGATGGCAGAGAGGAAAAAAATTGGATGAAGGACCACGCTGACTGTGTGGGGGTTTATGATAACGGAAAACACAAGAACGACACTATGGTTGGCGCTGGACACGGCAGGAAGCACATCGACGCCGTCTTCGGTGTAGGCGGTGGAACCGAGCGCGGAAGTCTTGCCACAAATTTCAAATCAATGAGGCGATAGGGTTAAGGGGTCAGTTGAGCTCGTGATTCCTCCTAAAGAACACGATGGAATATCCAACCACATTCATAGTTTCTTTCATCTACATGACTGAGAATGTTGTCCTAGCTAGGACCCTAAACGCCATGTTGTACTTGTAATGTCAAGGAGTATCATCACATGATGATCATTGTTGATGTTCATTCAACGCAACTATATTCACAACTATAAATAAATGCTATTGAAGATGTGATTGCATGCGATAATGATATCACCGCATGAGTACCCGTCGCACTTACAGGCTATTGAATAGAGATCACACCCACAAGACTACTACAACTACGAAGTAATCAAATTCCTGCGTGCGCGGCATCTTTTCCGGCAATTTTGGAAAACATCAAACACTGGCTATTAGTACCCGATGATGATGTTAGAGTTAGTCGATTCGGATTGGGCCTACGACTTCCCGGAATTAGTACCTAAGGTAGAGAGTTGACACATAGGGTGAAGATAAAAAACCGGCGCAGACAATAGAACTACACACAACACGCTCAACATTTTTACCATACAAACCGAGTGCGAGTCAACAGCCGCACCCGCGTCAACAAGCCTAACCATAATTGTCGATGAAGATGATTTGAGTGCAAGCGACCGCAACCCCCGTAGTTGGACTTGAAGCAGCTTGCTTCTGACCACGAAGATGAAGAATCTACCATCAATTACGATTACTTCCAAGTGGGCAAAGGACGCCGCGAGAAGAACACTGACGATTCTTGAAGATGTTCATACGGTTAGACGAACCCCCACTTCGGTTTCAAGATATATTAGCATACTTGAGGATATGGATTGACATGAAGATAGATAGAATAGATTTTGTTGATTGAAGATGTACGCTGTCGTGTTCATCTGTGGTGATCGAAGCCGCTGTTCCTGCTCATGTGATGAGGGACTCGATCTCGCGCCCGAGGCGAGCATTTTGTCAAATGACGTGAGTTGGGCTTAGAATCTAGCGCTACGTCACCAGAGGCCACATCAAAGATGAACGAAGACTACCAGTACTATGCCTATGGCCAAATGGAAGAAGCCGCAAGGACAATGGTGTCAAGGGAGTGTCAAGCAGGTCCCGAATGAATTTCATGGTTGTTGATGACAAATGAGAGAGAGGATATTTCCCTTAAAGCCAGCTACCTGAACCATGGGTCTCATCAAAGAAGGCAGACGAGTGTTACGTGATCGCTTGAGTGTTGAGCAAGTGAAGAGGCTTAGATTGCTTGTGCTTGAGCAGTACGGGTATAATAGCGTAATTATACCTACATCGATCAGGCATAACACCAACACCAAGAAACCGAAACAAGGCAAATAAGCAAAGGTGAGGAAGTGTTCAGACTCGCGCTTCTATTCTAGAGCTCAAAGAAAGATCCAACCGTTGTTCCAGCGCACCGAGACCGATGAGGTGTGGGTTCATGATCAACATCTTTTTTCATCCCTTGTCTATTTCGAACAGGACTGACGTCGCAGCTCCTTGATTTGGTAATTGATTCATCTTTGTTAGCAAGGTGCTGGCCGTGGTTGTGTCATGTGTGAGTACAACTAGGTTGTAGTAGTCGATGTTGGATGATGACGAAATAGTTAAAGAGGGTGTCGAATTAGTGCACCAAAGGTGTGGGGGGTGAGACGAATTATCAAGAAAGAAGAATCTACGGCAGATAAGTACGCTGATCTTCACCTTCACCATGAAGGTCGTAAGATGAGGCTACCGTTCTCGTGATTCTGCACAGGAGGGAGGTAAAAAGACCGAGGCAAGTCATGGCTATGCGGGTGCTTCGATGATAGGCATGAACGACCAGCAGTTCTAGCTCTACGAAGGACGAGGATTGTCACTTCTTCTAGTAGAAAAACAAAAGTATCGGATATTTTGAACCAGGACCAGGAGGTCGTTATGGTGGAGGAAGATCAGCAATTTTCTTCGAGCTGCATTTTCATCATCGCCGTCCATTGTCCTCGTCGGTGCTAGCGAAATCGAGAAGATAGACAAAGCGAACTTTCCTGCTTCCTTATCAACCAAAATTGGGGCTCCCGCAAATTCGGTTTGTTCAAGAGCATCCTGGGACCGCTTTTAATGGGGAAAAGGTGCCGCGATGCGCTTACTTTCAGATGGATTTAGGGAGGGTCTAAAACAAGAAGCGGCGTCCATGCAAAGTAGTCAAGTGTAGTAGAAGTTCAGTAGCAGCCTTTATAAGCGTCAGCGTGTTGAATACGTTGTGTAGTCTCCCTCGTCCTATCCGAGGCTGGGACCACAAGTAAGGCAGCCTACGAATACGAATAGTTGAGATCAGTATACTTCAAACGCTCCCCCAGTCCCACCGATCGAAAGTAGACATATTAGAGTCGCATCGGGCGGCCTTCTAAAGTTTACGTAGAAGAGCAAGGACAAAAAACTTGCTGGCCGAAACTGAGCGATTAAGTACCTTAATCTCTTTCTCTTTCTACTACTCTCCTAACAACATCTTCTTGCTCAGATGTGTCCGTATGTATCACTTCGACGCTTGTGACTTAGATTTTCTCTCGTAAAGCTAGATGCAGTTGTGCTTGTGTAGTTATTTGCAGCAATCTTATGATCCAATATTTTTTCACCTTGATAGAAAGCAAGCTAGTGCAGCTAGGTAGAAGACCTCTCTTTTTTTTCCCCTCTCGCACGCAGCTTCAAGCTGTTCGATACGAAGCCTCTGTATGACCCGCCGAGCGCCAGTCTCGACAACTCTACAGCTACTTTACCCTGCCAGGGCCTTGTGGATGCATCAATCTTCGATTACAATTTAGAATCTGTCACCGACTTCGATATGCTTCTTCAACTCTTCTAAAATAGCCGACCGCCTATGGCTTTTCCCTTTAATTACTAAAAACGAGGACCATTTCGTACTTACTGAGTAGAGAATCAATAGTTTGTCGTGTCGGAGAGGGGGCAACAACGCAGCGTGTGCAGATTGCATTTGGTGTATAGAAATACCCTCAAGAACAAGCAAGCACCATAACATCATGGCCATTCTTCCTATTAGTTATGGATTCGAGCCTCTCCGTGAGGCGTTGTAATTAAGAACAAGAGATCTCACATAAACTTCTTGAGCGTCACTGACTACTACGCACTAGATATACTCCGGCGGCTTCTAATTCTTGTTCAGGGCCATAATAGATTCGAGATTCCAATGGGGGACATATCAGAGCCATTCGCTCGAATGTGTGTGCAATCTTTCTATTTTTGTTTTCCTGATCAGAGTAGGAATCAATTCCCTGATTGGCCAGGCTTCGCCGTTTCTGAGTAGAAAAGATGTGGTACTACAGATATTATTCGTTGACGACTCGAGCTCTTCTGGTTTCTATTGGCTAATATTTTCGTTGAAGAAAACAAGAGCAAGATGCCTAGATGGTAGCAGCTAATTCTTTTCTTACTTGAGTGTGGTAGTCGCCTCATTTTTGCAGTGCTGTTGTGTTTCTGACTTCACCCCAATTCATCGCGTTGAATGCTGAAAACAGATACTGCACTCGCAAGATTTTTCATCTTCGTTGATTTGTGAAATTTGGAGCCAGTGTTTTTAAATGAAAAGTAAGTGTGTTTTCTGAACCTGAAGCTGACGAGGCTCCCTACTAGTGAGGCTCGCCCGACTGGGCATAGCTGTAGGGTTAGAGTGATCCCCCTAGTAGTGTGGCGCGGCTTGTGTCTTCTTATAATGATGAAAAGCGTAGACGTAGGGGCACATGTGTATACTTTATAATTAATTGTGGGTCCGTCTGCAGTTGTAGTTTTACCATTGTTGCGTTAAAAAAAGATAAAACTTGTACATAACATGGCCCCACCGAGGTCACAGGTTGGATTTTTCTTAGTACGTTCGACTTTCCTTGCACAAGAGGAAGAGTGTGGACGCCCCGCTCTACCATGGGCCATGTCAGTCGTTTGAATGATGCGTGCGTGTGTCAAATGACAGAGATATTTGGATATCGCCTTGTCCCTTTAAGCAGAAAAAAACAACAGAAAATAATGGAAACGACAGAGAGTTTACTGATGACCAAGTACCGTAGAAATTAAGAGCAAGCATCCCAGGAGCTCTCTGGTATGTCCACAACGAAGACTATCTCTAAGAGCAAGTATCCCAGGAACAAGTTTATGTGTATGTCCACAACGAACATTCAAAATCTCTGTATTATTTGTCTCAAAAATCGTACTATTATTTCCCGCGGCCCAGAGCTAGACCCACGCGCAGGCTCACCTGCTCACCTAGTAACCACAGGAATGCTTATATATACTGCTTTTTGCATTGATTTGCGTTTTTTTCAATCGTCTCTCGCCCAAAATTCGTACTCTCTTCGTACCTTTCTTAATATTACTTACTCGACGAGGAAGGCAACAGTGCTGGACTCATACCACGACGGCAACTACCAAGGCGTCACCGACTCGAGAAGAAAAACCTAGTATCGAAGCGCATATCGCAATATGTGTCCGTATAGAAATTTATAAAGTAATCTCCTCCCAAGTCCAAACACATACAAATTATATGAAAAGCAAGACGACTGCTTCTACCGGCAACATTAGAAGACCTTCCTAACAAACTACAACTCGTCTTTTTTCCTGTAAGTAGAAGTAATATTTTTTAGCCGAGCCTAAGAGTTTGACCTTAAAGGTTTCGTCTGCGCGGGTTCTTGCAACACGCGTCTGATGGCTCTTGGTTTACATATCCTCACAAAAGGTTGGCTCATTTTTTTATCGTAAAATGCTAGCTGGTGGTGGTCTTCAGTCTTCACAACTTCTTCTGCAGTACAAGGGTTTGGTAGTTTTTATGATTGATATTGTAAATTAATATCATTCACTGTAGCTAGTAGTAGTTCGTTGTGCTTCTTGTAGTTCATGATCATCATCTTCGGCATCACCATCTTACTTCTAGTCTTATTGTGTGCTACTCCGTGCAGCTGCTCGCGCAGTCCTTGAAGGACTCTGATGTCTCTACCCAGATGAATGACAGGGCGATCTCTACCTGGACTATATCTATCAAATGTGTTGTCGCTTTTGAGCGAGGGCACGGAGATCGAGAGTTTGTGAAGTTGATATAGTTTGTCAAGGTCACGTCATCCAACAGAATTATTGGTGGTCGATATTCTCCCTATCCAGTCATTTTTATAACTAATTTATTATAGTGATACTAGAATTCGAAATGATGAAATTAATTCTTGCCCTGCTCAACACTAGTATAATTTAGATTACTTTGTTAGTCTCGCGCAGATGGTTACCAAATGTATATGTGGAGGCCGTTTAAGAGAAGCAAGAGTGTTTTCGATGAGAAGTGGGGAATAAATATGATTATACATGATGAGCAGAGTCAATCTGTTCTAGAGTTGATTTTTAGTTGAAAAATCAAAACGTCGTTCGCGAGCAACATCGATAGACGATATTGGTGGTTGCGTTCTTCAGTAGAAGTAGTAGTAGTCGTAGTAGTTGTAGTTGCGGCGCCTAGTAGTAGAATTTGTAGGCGCCCAGTCTGGTTCAGATTTTCCCTTTGTCTTTTTGCGTTATTCAAAAGGAGACAAGTTCTACAAGTACATCTGGATCACCACGTCCCCTTCACGTCCTCCTTGGAGCGCTCCGCCTGCGCTTGTGTTGGCACCTCGTGTGCGGACGTAGCAAAGGCAACTACCTATCTTATCCTATCGTATCGATCCGATCCTAGCCCATCCTATCCTATGGAGTCTGTATGATGTTGATGTTGTTAACATTTGGTATAAGGGGGACGTTGTAGTAGTAGTTGAAACTTGAGTTTTCGAGTCGCTTTTTGTTTTTTAGGTTGAAACTAGCAGCCTAAGTCTACGTGCATCGAAGTTGATGCGTCAGTTTCTATGACTGCATCTACATCGGCTTCACCGTGGTGCTGCCAGTCGTGTAGTTACAACAACGAAGTGTATATAAATATAAGAAGAGTGATGAATTGTTTAGATTGTAGCCGCTTTTATTAGTAAGTCATTAATCCACTTCTTGAGTTTAAGCTCAAGTCTTCCTTTCTGTTCTCTCTTCCTAAGGGTTGTTTGGGAGGAAGGAAGGAGCCGGCCAGCACAAACTGGCTGCGAACTTTCAGTAATTACTCTCCTCTGTATCTAGGTGATATCAAATTAAAAATATCGTATACGTAGAGGTGAGAGAATGAGAGAGTCAGAGGAGGGGGAATGATCGGAGGTAAAGATGATGAAGTAGAAACGAACAAAACCACAAAGAACAGACCGATGAGCATATCACGCAATGTGATAGAGAGGGTCAGGGCTATAGGCCATGAGCACCCCCTGCAGCCTATAGCTCCCGGCTTCTCAAGAGACGAGGCGCCACCCTCAACTCAATCATGGAAGACCTCCAGTCCTGGCAGGACTGTGCTCACCGATGCTCCGCAGAGACAGAACCAACATCCGAAGCAAAGTGATCGCTCATGTGACGAGATGTGGACAAGATGAAGAAGCGAAGCGAGAACGACAACAAGCAAAGATGATCACTCGTGAAGAGAGGGCAACCTACGGAACGAAGAGCTCACAAATGATCACTCGTGAGAACACAAAAGGGGAGACTCTAACATTCACCACTGAACGCACGTGATATATATACTTCCTTTAGTAATGTCGCTCTCAGGAACAACGAGGTAGCCTTGCCACTTTGTGACAGTTATTCGCTCGACATTTAACTTACCTGAGTTCTGTGATTACATGATAATGTCTCATTTGTTCTTACATTAAAAAGGAGCCGCAATTCCTTAATTGGCTCAGTAGCATTGTGCACAGAAGGCGATGAAGAGGAATGAGCATCGAGTAAGGTGAAGGACTTCCGTAGAGGGAAGAGAGAAGAGAAGTAGGAGAAAGGAGAGAGAGAGACGAAAGAGTAGAAGAAAGGTTGTCTACTGAAGAGGAGGCAAGCCTCAGGAAGCAGGAGAAAGTAAACAGGAAGACGAAGGGAAGAGTAGACGAAGGAGACACAGGCACTCGCAGCAGGTGAAGGACAAGTGATTTGATAGTAGATAAAGGTTTAAGAGACCTTCATGGATGTAATCGCTGAAGGTCAGCTTCAGGCCACTTCTGATAGAAGATCACTAAGGTGTGACGTGGTTACTTTCGCAGTAATGAGGGCACTTGCATGCGGATCAGTTGATCGTTCACCGAACATCTGTATAAGTGGCAATTACACGCAGTCATCATTACTTGCTGTAGTCTTCATTTCATTTGCTTGGCATTTGGGGATCAGAGGCAGACTACAGGGTAGGCAGGTGTTGCAACCAGTTGTAGGATATTAATAGATGTCGTAGTGGACTGGTCAATTATTTATTTGATCACTCATTTAATTGCTTTTCTGTAGTACTGGCATTCACATTTCAAGTTCCAGTCTCACTTTTCTGCTGTTATAACTTTCAACGAGGGACGACAAGATTCGCAGAAGACCGACCCACATTCTGTACTATATTCACGCTAATGATTGACTCAGTGCTCATCATCTTAGGAGTCAAGTTATATCAGAGTCTATAGAGGAAGAGTGTATGCAGCATCTGACACAGATCGAAGCGTCAGCAGTGAAAGTTCATCTAGTTCGTGAATTCTTGAATGAGAATCTTTTGCAGTTGTTTAGTTCGCTGGTTGCGTGTCTGCTGTAAGCCTAGTGGATGATGGGCAGTAAGATCTTCTCCTGGTACTGTTGCAATCCGTGGGTTATCCTGCTGATTTGGTTCTACATGTGCTAGTAGTGGTCGCTGTATTTGTTCTGCTTCCACCGCAAACTTCGAGTAGTTGAATCTTTCTGCGCTAGGTTGTGCCAGGAGTTGAGCTCGCACCATGACCTCATGTAGTGGTGGACAGTACAGCTCGATCTCTTCATTCCTAGCCCTATTTGCGGCGCACTTGAGGTCTCGTTTCTGCCTTTGCACAATGTGCCCAAGTCCTAGCACTGGTTCCACCTGCCTCCCGAATTCTAGTACAACTTCCGGCTGTACCATATAGGTATTAGTTGCTAACGGAGCCGCGCGGATGGGTGAATGAGAGATTTTCTTATAGCTGCCAGTAAAGCAGCGATCTTGAATGTTACATAGTAGACAGTCTTCATCAATTGCACGTAAGGAAGTGATAACATTCAGGTGCATATCTTGGTCACCTAAGGGATCACGAAAGCAACCTTTCGTATACGAGAGGATAATACTAGTCCCACAGTTACACACAAGCTCAAGGCGAGGCTGAAGGTGATTAGTCCAGAAGCTCCAGCCATAGTAGTCAGGGAAATCGTTGAGGGGGTAAATAGAACGCGAGGTATCATCATGCCTACGTAAGTAAGTACGGGAATCCCAGTAAACCATTGATAAACAAGTAGGGAGAGTACATAGATGGGAGTTGATGGCGCAGATGACGTCCCAGACAAACGAGTTGGGGTAGTGATACAGGCTAGCTAATGAATGAATGCAGTCAGCTTGTCCAGGTGCTTGGGGGTAGTGTCTGAGCTCTATTGAGTCACATACGCGACGCATAGCCGCTTCGAGTACGTAACTAATGAAGTTGTGGCCTCCAACTAGTACATGTAGAATATCTGGCAGACCACTACATATCGAACTAATTATCGCTAGGTTGGCGGCTGCTTTTGCTATGTGTGTCTCGTAGTCCGTCCCTTCGTTTTGATGTGCCGCTAGCAGCAAGCAGAGCAAGTGTGGGTCATGATTTATCAGCGTCTCTTTTTGCGCAAAGTTGAGACAGTTCCAGTGTGGGCCTAGCCACGCGAACACCTCCATCCACATGTCCGCACACATCTGTAGCAACACACCGCATTTCGTCGGCCTTCTGGCTTTACTGCTAGCTCTGTTTCGTCTTGGCTGCATACTTCGGTCCGCTCTTCGTATCTCCTCAATAGTTGGGGCCGGAATTCCACGTGTGTCGTAGGTGAATCGAGTGCATTCAGTCGACGCATGCGCGAATTGTTCTGCAAACTGTTTTCTGCGAAGCTGCTTTTGCTCCTTTTCCATCAAGCTTTCTCTATACTCACCTTCTCCAGAAACGCTAGGTCGTCTGTTCGTTCTTAGAGGTGTTGTTTGGTGATTACCTGCTAGAGTAGTAGGCTTGCTCCCGCTTGTCGTCGTTAGTTGATTAGTTGTGGGTATTGGATCATCATGCTTCACAGGCCCAGAGTTGTTTTGCAACAGCCGGACGGTCACAGCGTCTAGTTCTTCAGCTTTTTTGCGTTGCCTGTCCTCTATCCCCGTCAGCACGTTTGGTACTACATCTTCTTGGCCATGTGCTGGGCCGGTAGGGAAGGCGGACTTTTCGTGCTGTCTTAGGGAAAGTAGTAGCATCTTATCTATATTCCGTCGGTTACTGCAAATTCGTTCCTGGCACGTGTCAGGGTTGCTACAGTGAAAGTAGTGAAGAAGTGCAACTCGCTTCGATAAGGAGAGGTAGTGCGCTGAACTGTATTGATTGCGTAGGTGGGCTTCAACAAGATTAGCATCCTCCGAGCCATGCCGCAGCTTTGCTGATTCAATTTCAGGAATGAGTTGTCCATGATCTAGAAGATGTAGCTGCTCTGCTTTTGTAATGGAGTGCCTTGCTCGGTTTTCTTTCCCCACTGTAGAAGGTTGGCCGGACGGAACACTACTACAGCCTTGCCAATGATCTGTATGTGTGCGTCTTCTTGTTGCTAGATGGGATGGCTCAAAGAAAATAGATGTTGACTGACAAACTTCGCACTCAGCATCATTGTGCGCCGGCACCTCTTCTTCCTTTCCCAGGATGTCTTTGAGTAGTACTCTAGGACCTTCCGGACCCCTAATCATTTCCAGCATTAGTACTCGCCTCTCCGCTTCTTCCCGATTCCGTGGGGTAGGGAGCTTGAGCGTGGGCTTCCCGCTCAGCTTTGCTTTCTCAGCAGCATCCAGCCTTTCGATTTTCCACCTAGCTTTGATGCCTTCCATTTCGCCGGCCATTGTTTGTCCAGTTTGCTCTTTAGCATTCAGCGCATGTTTCGCTAGCACACCTAACTCTTGTCGATGTGTGCTATACACCTTGGTCCTCTCAGTCACTTCTTGTTCCGTGACATGTTCAGGGAGGTTGCCTCTTGTGCACAGTGGCTCGTATGTCGTTGCGCCATTGATCATATCCCATCGCCACGAGCAGTAGTTGCGTGGACCAGACTCAGCTCTCCAGATGAAGCGCTCAGCTAGAAGCTCTTCTTTCTTTTGTGCTGTTAGCTCTGCATTTATGTTGCGTTGTTCATCTAGAAGTGCTTCAGCATATTGCACGCCTTCCTGATTGTTCTGCTCCTGAAAATACTCAACTTCGTTTTCCAAACTGTTGAGTTGCATTTGCCACGGTTCTTCGTCAGCTACAAGAGCAGGTGGTTGTAAGCCAGCCCGAATGTGATAGACATCAATCATTCGCTTGTATGCTTTCGCCTCGGCAGACAACTGTATTTCGATTTGTTGCTCAGGTGTAAGGGCATGAGGGCCTGCGGCACTTGTTGTACTCGTGCCCAGATGTCTGCTGATGTCTTGCTGGTCATTGGAGCGACGTGTGAAGTGGTTGTTAGCAGGGCTGGATGTAATCTTGCTCTTTTTAATCGGCGGGGACGCTCTGGCGGAATCACTAGCATCTGGTGTGTTGTGAATGGCACTAGTAGCTCCTTGGCTTACTCTATCTCGTTTAGCATTCACTGTCTGGTGTTCCAGTTTGCATGATCTTAGGCGTAGTGGGGATGGCGATGTAAGTGCATCCATGTCACTACCAGATGGTACGTGGGCCCTGGCTGCTTTCGTATCCCGCGACTCTGTAACTTCAGCTAGAGCACTTGTATCCAGAATGATGTTAGTGCTTACGAGGTCAACGCAGGCATAACCATCTTCAATCTCGACTTCTTCGGACGGTCGAAAGAACTCTGACGACACTGAACAGCTGTCACTAGTTGGATGCACTGCGTCATCTACTGCCTGCAGTTGTTGTTCACAAGGTCTGGCCTCAGCGTGCTGAACGAGATGCAAACTCATATCAGGAATTTTGTTTCCAGAGACACCAAGATCGTCTAGATGTTCTCGCTGCGTTTCCTTGGAACTGTTGTAGCTACGTTCTGCTTCTGCAGCACGACGATTATGCAGGCGTTGTTCAACCGAAAGCTCAGGCGTCAAGAAGTAGGACGCAGGCACTTGCGCAGCTGGAGGTGAACCAGAGTCCAGCCGGTTAGGATGTGCTATCAGTTGGCTGATAAGAGGACTCCTACTCTCTGGCACATTGGTCTCGCTGTAACCATGTAGGTTTGTGCACGCCCCCACGCCTTCCACCCGAGGTCCACTACTTCTAACATCTAGAACAGGTTGCTCGGACTTATTCAGAGATGCTAGCTGTACATCGAGACTACTTGACTTTCGCTGGATAAGCCGAGCAGGAGGCTTGGTCGCTAGTTGTTTGAGTACTTTGCTCGTGCAGCTCGTGGTCTGGTTGTAGTTGTTGATCATGCTGTTGTTGTAAGGTGCATGCTTTGAATCATTTGCTGTCACTGCGCCATCTGTGCTCAGCTTGTAGGGCACAGCATGGCCATTCATGCAGGTCCGGGAAAACATCTCATGCAATCCTTCTGGATCATGTACGTCTTCGTAGTTGGCCAGATCTGACGTAGTAACTGGTAGTTCCGAACTGTCCAAATCCGGACTTTCACTTCTCGACGGTAGCAGCAGGCCTGCTGCATCATCCTCCCAAGGGTTGCTTGATCGTTGCGGCTTGTAGTATTGCTGCTTGATTCGATGCTGTAGACAGTCGGAGTTCGGTAGCTTGTCAAACACGACTCCTCGAAATGTGTAGTAGTGACCAGATTGGAACGTTGTGCTTCGGTCCGCGATTCGTGCGTCATTTCTGGTATGTAACGCAATTACTTTCTTGTCTTGTATCTTCAGACAAGCCTCACGGTATTTACAAGGAATTTCAGTACTCAGCGACATGTTAAGAACTTACTCAAAGAACAAGAGAACATATAAGAAAGCATAAGGTTAAGTTTAGTTAATTCCCGAATCTCTATGGGTTTCGCTGCACTGTGCAAGGGTAATTGATGTAGTGACTGAGTATAAGGTGAGTAGCGTTCTTTATTAGTCCGAAAAAACATTTTTCCGTGGGAATATAGCAGAGATTAGTGTATGTTTTTAGATCAAATTTCTTAGCAATTGTATTAGTCAGCGGATCCATCCTTAAGTTGCCATCAATAAGACTCTGCTTCAAGAGTGACATGCTCCATTTGCATTCCGTTCAGGTACTAACTGAATTTTCACCAATCAGGCACGTTGCAGCTTTGGATCGATCTTTCCATTCCCTCGAGTGATTGATACTTGGCAGCTCTTTGATCCGAGTTTTGCTAGCGCTCCCACCAGCTCAGTTGTGCAGTCATCGCTCAGAGCGGTTCACTTTCGTAATATGCAAGGTTCATTTTTCGCTAATCAGCATGAGGCTCAGTTTGCAGAAATTTAAAAATTTTTTTACTCTCTCTTTATCTCTCCTTCTTTCTTGTGTGCTTCGGGCTGCACTGATTGAGTTAATCTAGTTGAAAGGTTAAGTCTTAGTAACTTATATACTTGTGTGCCAAACTTCGCTATACTATTGACGAACTCATCTTGCGAGTAAAACCATTTATGTTCGTAGTGCCTATCTAGGATAGTTCGTAGAGCTACATTAACCATATACGGATAGAAAGTTTCATTAAGAGTAAAGGCACCAATCAGATCCGTCAAGTCATAGAGAAAGAAGAAAAGGTAAGTGTTGAGTTTATATAATCTAATAAGAGCAGATTTAAAGTGATTTCTATGGTTCCGTGTAGGGATGCAACTCTTAAGTGGCGTAAACTTAAGAAGCTCGAATCCAAACGCACGGCGTTTGTCATAGACTTTAAATACAGCCTGTCCAAAAACAATAGTTATTTCAACATCAAGAAAACTAGCAGAAACAGCATTGTTACAAGTTGACTCGATAGGAAGGTCTCCGTAAATTGTAGCTGTGGGTAGGGGGGAATCACTCATAAGATCACCCATAAACCGCCCAGTGGAGTGAGACAGAAAGGAGGGGTGAGATCGTAAAAATCTAACTTCATGACTTCCACACCACACATCAGCAAGTGAGGGGCTACAGCTCAAACCTTGGGGGATGCCTGAGGTTTGATAAAAAATAGAGTTAAATATGCTAACGACGTTACATTTAACACAGACAATAAGTAGCTTACGTAGATCCTCAAAGGAGTAGCTATATTTAGACTTATTAGGGTCTTTATCGGGCTGTACGGTAGCTATGTGTTTAGTCACATAGCAAATAACTTTTTTGCCTTTCCTATATTGTGACTCAGGAACTAGGACGAATTGTTCAAAAATGTCAGTGGTCGTTTTGGCTTGCTTTCCTACCGAAGCAATCCAAAACTCTTTGAAAAACCACATAAGGTTATTTATGATACTAGTATGATCTAGTTTATCACACATGGAGCTAAAATCATAGCCAAACAGTCTAGCACTTTTGCTCTTAACTTTGTTCAGAATATTAACAAGGTCAGTAGTATTCTGAATTCTAAAAGTATAACCTTTCCAGGTGGTACGTAGGAGAAACTCGAATGATGAGTTTACAATTACTTGGAACTTTTGAGCTGCTTTGCCGAGCACTGTCCTTGGGGTAGCTCCAGTGATTCCCCTTGTCTTAATACTAGGTCTCTTATGTATCTTAGCACTTAAGTAATAATGAGCTGCTTTTAACTCAGCTACTGTGAGACAACCAAACCCGTTACGCTTAAGAGTTTCGTGTAGAAGCTGCGTAGCCAACAACTCGTCCATTTCTGGTAGTAGCGAGAATATGGATTTTGTACGTTGTAGTGCTAGGGTGTTCAGAGTTATATCATCATACTCAAACGAGTCTAGCATTGGAATTTTCGCTATGTTCATTAGGTCCAAGAGGTGTTCTTGCACTTGCGTAGGAGACTTGTCTAGTTTATCAGTTAGCCTATTTAGTGAACTTTTTGCATTCCTTAGCATGTCCTCTGTTGCATTTTCGTCTACCACTTGAAACTGTTTGAAGTAGTTATATTGCGTAATTGCTTTACAATGGATGTCACGTGGTCTTAGTCCTGCATAAGTCGGCCCGCTTGATTGTGTTAGGCTTGCGTCTTCCAGGACTTTGTCTCGAGTATCTGCTTCAGCGTCGTTGTACTTGCAACCAATGCCTGCTGTATGCACGGTAGGGCTGCTTAGTTCTTCTACTGTCACGCTGCTGTTGAGCTCCGGTATCTTGAGTCTGCTAGGCTTGGAGACCGCTGCGTCGTCTTTCATCCTATCATCGCGCGGCAGTAGAGTTTCTCCTCCGACTAGATTTACATAGGTTGCGCTATGACCTTTTAGCTGCACTCTACCCTCGGCAGGTTCCAACCCTTTAGCTATATTTGGCCTATGTTCCTTCTGTCTTCCTGTACAGTTACTAACGTCTGCCCTTGCCCCTTTGTTGGTTTCGTGCCTATGCTGAATAAAGCTAGAGTTCTTCAATGAGTAATTATCGCTATTGAAAGTGCTTTTGAGCGTCATGTGCCCTTTCGCCCTGGTGCTAGTGGTTTCTTGAACTGCAACACTACTTGGCTTGAGTTCAGCTTCGACTATGTCTAGAAATGCCGACTCTATGCTTTGATTTATTTCTTCAAGGGACACGGCATGAGATCTAAGTGACTGAGAATTAGAAGGGCGCTCAAATGTGTCTTCGTCTACTGAAATGTCGGATGCAAGAGCAAGTTCAACTTCAGCAGATGAAGACAGATCGAGAGGAAAACCACGACAAGACGAAGAGCCTCCAAGTGTAGGCGGTTGCACGTTTCTAGGCACGGTAGTGAGATATTGTCTAGTGGAGTCAGAGCTTACGTGTGGTATGCTAGAAGGTTGGCGGGAGGTAAAGAGAGTAGAAGTCTTAGGTAGGTTGACTAGCGGCTCACCTATATCCGTAAGCAATGAATCAGATGAGTCAGACGAAATTAGGGAGTCCGTGTCAGACGACTCAGATTCATTGTTAGGATAACGTACTAAATCTTTACTAAAGACACTGGTATACACATTGCATAGATCATTTTCAGGATCAATACTTATAGGCTTAGCACCAACCGTAGCGGACGATAAGGGGGAAGATACTTCAGGACACGACACTTGACTAGTTGAGACGGTCGAGATATGATAGTCTAGAGGTATCTTAACTAGTGAGGTGAGAGGTATTCCAAGTTTATCAGAGTTCTTATTTGTCCACCACGTAGCAAAGGCTGACGCAGCGAGGGGCTGAGCAGTAATATTGGTAACATGATTACAAAAAACAGCTAGATTATCATAGATAGGGTTATTGTAGAACTCTCGTTCCCATGGTTTTTCCTCCTCACCTAAATCCAAGAGTAATCTAAACTGTTTATTCTGAAACTCAAAGTTAACAAGAGGTCTGACAACATCAGCTGGTAGTAGCATAAGGTCTCTCACATTTATACGTAACTTACGTAAGAGTGTCATAGTGACAGACTGAAACTTTCGAGCTTGAGGGTTATAATATAGTATCGTATCTCTCATATGCCTAACTTTACCTTGCGCGTCTACCCTTTTAATTAGCCCTTGTCGTACTATATTTCGTCTCTCTATGGTTTGTAGATGAACCAGTGCTTTGGTGCGTGGACTAAATAGACGCTTAGTAGCGTGAGAGTTAGCTCGGAGTGAATTACTAGAGACTTGAGTGTTATTGTTAACTTTTTCAGCTTTGTGTGTTGTCCCTTTACCGAATACCATACCCTTCCCTGTCGTGCTAGGTATATCTACTTGCTTCAATGTAAGACCCTTTGAGTTTGTACCTGATTCCGTTGTCGAAGGATATAGCACTGTGGTATTAATCTTTTCTGGATTTCTGGCAGGGCCTTCTTGTGGTGTCAGCATGGTCAGTCTCGCAGCCTCCGCTTGTTCCTTTTTCTGCTTAGCAAACTTCTCCACTAGCTTCTTTGTGACCGGTCCTTTAGGTGATAGACGCGCAGACTTGTTGACCAGTATTCGTTTCACACCCGTGCGTGCTGTGGTACTGCCAAGTTTATTCTTCAGAGTCTTATTGAAAGCTGCGTCCTTGAGAAGGGAATCAGTAACCTTAAGTTTGCTGATTTCTACAACGTTGCTTTGCGCTTGCTGTTTCGCTCTAGCAGTTGACTCCCTCCATGTTCTGCTGGCTTCCACTAGTTTATTACGTACATTATCTGATAAGCTTTCATATATGCACTGTAGTTCAGGTGTAAGGCCACTTACCTTATTTAACTCAAAGAACTGCGCAGGTTGACTACGCAACCTTAGTGAAATCTGGGTCGTTGAGTGTTGAGCTTTCGTTAGGTTATGCGGTGCCTGTTTCTGAGCGTCTTTAACTGATTGATTATGTGCATCTAGTAAATTGAAGTTGATAATTCCTAGGCTATTGAGAGCTTTAGTTACATGGTACGCTTGACATTCAAACTGCAGATTTGCAGTTTTATCAACTGGATAGTTACAGAATCCAAGAGAGCATAGGTCATTGACAGTCTTAAGGGCTATATCTAGCTTATCACCTTGTCGGCTTAATTCATCAACTGAGCTTAGTTTATCGTCTAGGATAGTTCCTAGATGAGCAACAACCATTGGTGGCGTCTTACTTGAGAAAATAGCTTTAGTAGTGAGATCTGTGGCAAGGCGACACTTGCGATTAAAGATCATGGAGTTACTTAGTAGCAGTTCCCTGCGTGCTGGTTTGACAAACCTACTTACTTGATATGGAGCACAAGGGACACAAATGTGCCCTAGTTCAAACCACTCTTTTGGTAAAATGTCATAAAAATAATAACATCTACATATGGCCTTAAGAGGGACGGGCTGCTTGAATAGGTCCATATATGTAGTGATAGACGCTTTTTTGTTCAATTCCCAACAAAGCATATATTGCTTGAGGAAGTGATCATTGCGGAATATTTCGTGTATATGTAGTCTGTCAGTAGCAGGGTGGGGAAAATGAATAATACACGGCTTCCTTCTTTCTTGGTCCTGTTCTTGCACCTTCTTAAACTTGCCATGAAATAAATCCAGTAGTAACATGATCTGTTCTCTGTGTTGAGTTGAAATAGAAGAAGCTTGCTTGGTTGGTTCATTAAGTTTTACTCTGATCGCTTCGACATATCTTTTAGGTAATGTCTTACATATGAAATGCGTGTAGTCTCTACAGGTAGTTAACTCCATTGCAGAAGTTGCCGTAAGGTACCATGGCTTTTTGGAGACTACCATAACACGACTTAAGTCATCCGTCAGCGCGAGTCTTCTGAGCAGTGAGAAAGTCAGTCTGGCCGTGCGTTCGACTTGGGTATTACGTACCAAGGTACGCGTAGCCTTTGAAACTCGAGACTTTTTGTTCTTGATAAATGTTGTTACTTTGTTGACAGTATGTGGATGACTATTTTTTGTAAGAATGTCACTAATATGGTCTAAGTTCTTAACATACGGATTCCTGATGAACATGTATTGCTATATTGTACGTCTTTCAAGATTCAGTATATCAACTTCATTAAGCGAGTATGGGTTGATGAATCGTATGTTGAAGCCAAACGGATAAAACGTTCTGTAATGTACTATAAACAGAGACTCTAACCAAGCTAGATACATATGACCGCTGATTATTTGTTTGGCTCCTGGACCTTCAACCCAAACTAACCGCCAGCTAATGCTATGTTTAGGAAATTCATTTGCATGTAACGAGATGAACTTATTCGACAACGGTTCAAAGAGAGATTGCGCATGGCCAGTCATGCGATTATAATGAGCGCTGGCTGCAGTAGTAAGCCCAGTGTAGATGAAACCACAACTACAAACTCCCATATATAATCTATTATAGTGAGACTCCCCTTTGCAGGCAACTGAGTTAGGGTATCGAAATTTTATCTGTAGTTGTCTTTTGTTTGCAAAAAATTCTGGTGGTTGAACTGAATCACAAATAAGACACTCACCATAGCATTTGATACTAGGACTTGAGTGTTCGCATGTATTTTCATCATATAGACTAGCTAACTGTCGTTGAGTGCCTAGCATATGCATCATGAAATGGTACTTGAGAACAAGTGGAAGCTCTAGGAATTGTATGCCACAGGTAACCTTACTGACATCCAGCGGTAGAAGATGGGTAGTGTGATGCCGTTCTAGTTTAGTATGTATAGAAAAGCTTAGGGGATGATAGGTTTTGGAGAATTGCTTCTCAGTGATTTGAGTGAAGGCATTAGCCATGTCGTACTTAGGTGAGCACCTGAAGTAGTCAACTAGATAAGTGCCAGGACTATCTTTCATGTGATGCTGTAGCCATCTTGTATGCCGATATAGGTATAGCATGTTGGAGAAAGGCTTTGACAGAACCATTATCTCTTTAGTTATTCGTGTGTAGTCTTTCTGCAGGAAGGATAGCACATGCCTAGCAAGTTCATGTGACATTATTACACATGTATCAGTACTAAGTTGTTTGTACTGAGAGTTACGCCAATTAGTGCTTTTGTTTCTATTCAGGACATTCCTTAGTTGTGTTAGCTTTACTTTATCTTCATGACTAACTAAACTTGATCTATCTGACTCATCAGTCTTGACAGAGTCAGAGTCTGTTGAGTCAACATAACTCTTCATAGGAGGTCTGGGAGTGCGTAACACAACATCATATTCGATAGCACACTTGAAAACATTACCTACTACATTCTTCAGTCTTTTTGTAGATTCACTTACTGACTGTTTTACAGGGGTGCAAAGTGTACCTTCATTTTTGAGTTTTATGGGTCTAGGAGAGGGCTGCTGCATTAGTGACAGGGGCTGACCTTGTGAACGATCAGCAGGCTCATTTGTGTTAAGAGTAGGAGGATCAGTGAATATAGAAGGGGACAGATTAACCGCTGAATCTTTGCTAGATCGCAGAGAAGCAGGGGGGCCAGCTAGCAATGCAGAGTCGGCAGTTAGACAATCTGTTCTTACAGGTCTTGATGGAGGTAGTACTACACCAAATGACTCAAAAAGTTGCACACGTAGTTTCTTTATTCTAGAATTATGTGTATGAACTTGTCTTCTGTTTTTACGACCAGCTTTTTTGACAGGGGGTCTGTGAGACGTATTGGGAGAAAGGTGTGACCCAGGTAACGTAGCACTGACATTGTAGTTTGTTCGTTTACTAGGAGCACTAGAGGCACTGAGGGGTAGATTACCTAGGAAACGGGGTGGAGGTGGTGGTGCTTTGCCGCTTTTAGTGAGTGAGCGACTAGCTTTATGTAGTGATTGGATAGAGGGCCTAGTCTGATCCGATGTGAATAGGTTAGACAGAAAGGACGGAGTTGACATGACACCAGGGACATGCGGCCCCGGTGGTGGTGGATATCGATTCGACATGTTGAATAGTTCTTATATGCATTAACCACTATAGCTTAGTCTTAGTGACAATGTCCTTTGTTCACTGTATGAAGTGAGTGAGTTGTTAAAGGAGGATAAATAGATCATCACTCATTCTGATACATACCAAGTAATTTTCTACAGTCTGCTTCATTACACAATTAGGTTTAGGAGAATTTTCCTTAACTGATTGAGCCTTAACAGATCACACCAGGACTATTTAATTCCGGATCGTAAGAGGGCCATAACATAGCACATTCATACCAAGATCATTTAATTATGGGTTGTAGAGGTCCATAGTAGGGTCCTCCATACTGATCTCTTCAGGATCATGCGTCACTACGTAGTTAATTAAGTCAGTCGTATATTTTCAGTGATCATCCTTCTACGTAGATCATGAGCTGCATTGAACATTAAGTCGGTGCCGACAATAACTATATTCATAATTCAAGATGGCCTTAGAGGTATCTTGGTTCATGTATTTAGGCCAGTGGATTCCTAATTTCAGTAAGTGAGTCCGATCATGTTCATGATCAGGTGTGAAAGGTCAACGAACAAAATTATTTTGTGAGTAGGCCATAAGGGATCTCTCCAGGATCAAGTGCATGAGCCATAACATTTTTATGCTGTAAAAGGTCAACGATCAGAGCAACATTGTGAGTAGGCCATAACGGATCTCTCCAGGATTAAGCGTATGAGCCATAGCATTTATATGCTTTGAAAGGTCAACGATCGAAGTGACTTTGTGAGTAGGCCATAAAGGATCTTTCCAGGAGCACACGTATGAGCCATAACATTTTTCTGCTGAGTAAGCCATAAATGGTTTGAGTCGAGAGTAGTTACGTGAACCTTAACATTGGTTATGAGGATCTTTTCCGCATTAGGATTCCTCTTCTCGTATTATCGTGTTGCTGTTGTGTTAGTAGTATCTTTAAGAGCTAATTGTGCGTCTGATGGTTGTTGCCGTTGTCCTAATACTTAGCCGCAAGACATTGTAGAGGATGACGTTGTAGAGGATGACGTTGACGACGTAGAAGAAGGGGTATCAGTTGTGCTTGTATTGTCCTGACATGTTGTACTGCATTACTTGATCTGTAGTTCTACTGATGATTTGCATGAGTAGTTGTAGTTGGATGTATTGACATTGTCATGATCGTGATCATCATTAGGGTGATGCACATCAAGTCATATTCAAGATGAAACAGGTCAGAATCATCATCAGTGTATGGAATTAGCGGAAAGGATTCGCAGTGTTATATGGAGGAGCATGAGGTAAATGGCACAGAAAGTAAGAAAGTAGAGGTAATTGTGGAAGGTATGTTATATACCGAGAGGGTCAGGATTGGAAGGAAGGAGGAGTAAGCTAGTGGAGTATCAGGCAGGAGAGTAGTTTCCGGTGTTTTGGAAAGAAGAGCAAGACAAAGACAGTAAAGTGCACTCAGCAGTAGACATAAGAATTAAACCGAACCCAAGACGCAAACTAGTAGCTTAACCAACAAACGCAGCCGCAGGCGGCATCAGTAGAGTGCATGTGAATGGCGATCGCACACTTCACAGACTACATACTGACAAATAATAAGAAGAGTGATGAATTGTTTAGATTGTAGCCGCTTTTATTAGTAAGTCATTAATCCACTTCTTGAGTTTAAGCTCAAGTCTTCCTTTCTGTTCTCTCTTCCTAAGGGTTGTTTGGGAGGAAGGAAGGAGCCGGCCAGCACAAACTGGCTGCGAACTTTCAGTAATTACTCTCCTCTGTATCTAGGTGATATCAAATTAAAAATATCGTATACGTAGAGGTGAGAGAATGAGAGAGTCAGAGGAGGGGGAATGATCGGAGGTAAAGATGATGAAGTAGAAACGAACAAAACCACAAAGAACAGACCGATGAGCATATCACACAATGTGATAGAGAGGGTCAGGGCTATAGGCCATGAGCACCCCCTGCAGCCTATAGCTCCCGGCTTCTCAAGAGACGAGGCGCCACCCTCAACTCAATCATGGAAGACCTCCAGTCCTGGCAGGACTGTGCTCACCGATGCTCCGCAGAGACAGAACCAACATCCGAAGCAAAGTGATCGCTCATGTGACGAGATGTGGACAAGATGAAGAAGCGAAGCGAGAACGACAACAAGCAAAGATGATCACTCGTGAAGAGAGGGCAACCTACGGAACGAAGAGCTCACAAATGATCACTCGTGAGAACACAAAAGGGGAGACTCTAACATTCACCACTGAACGAACGTGATATATATACTTCCTTTAGTAATGTCGCTCTCAGGAACAACGAGGTAGCCTTGCCACTTTGTGACAGTTATTCGCTCGACATTTAACTTACCTGAGTTCTGTGATTACATGATAATGTCTCATTTGTTCCTACATTAAATATATAATAAAGACAAGCAAGAATCATGAATCATGAATACATAGATTCTAAGAGTAAGAAGAAATGTTTCAACCAAGATTTTTCTGCGAGGTACACCTGGCTGAGGGGCTACGGCGGCAAATTCTTATTGCCATTTCTCATGTCTTAGTCTTCTCTAGTCCAAATTTATTTTTAGAAGTGGACTTGCAGATAGAACAAGAGAGATTTTAGCAACTGGCTCTTTTCTCTTGGTACTTTTTTGCGATATCTTCTTTCTTTGTTTATTTCAGAACATTGTTTTTTAGTTATCCTTATGTTCGCTGCAGCAATATAGTACGTAGGAGAAGGACTAGTAACAGTAAGTAGTAGAAGTTGAAGTTTTAGTATAGGAGGACTGCAAGCGCTAGCTGCTACCAGCACATCGTCCTCGCCAGATCATGTCGCGACTTACTAGCGCGCCGTCAACAGACTTGAGGTCTCCCAAGAAGAGTCCAACAGCTTGTAAGAAGACTCTCTTTTTTCGACCCACGGCACGATGGCTTGCGGAAAAGCGGCCTGACGTTGGTATTGGACTACAACTGATAAGTTCATTTGCAGCTCAGCATAATGGACTCAACATGCACGACAATAGAACAAAATTCATGACTCGTTCAATTATAGTACAAATCAGAATAGACTTGATACAAAAAACCGTTAGTCTTGCGTCGAACTCATCATCAATGATCACGATGACGAGGGCAGCCGCACCTGTCACCAACTGAATGAAAGAATGAATGAGTGATATCAAAATCGCGTCTTGAATTAACCACCACATCTTCATACAGCTAGACCAAAACACTCAAATAACCAGCTGAGGAACGGTCAGCTGCCTTATTGAATTTGACCCGGGATTTGGTAGAAACATATCGAAGATGCAGTCCCGAATTTCGATATCAGCCAAAATTGGCACCGAAACGCGTTTTAACACAGCTGAGCCAGGGCGTTCACAACAACGGGTAAAGTCTTCTGTCTCCACAAAAGTTTAGGAGCAAGTAGCACTGGATTCTCAAAAAATTATCATGATCTCGATGCCCATCTCTAGTAGTACCTTTTCTTTGATAGGCATACATAGTAAGTAACTACCTTTTCCTTTCATTTTGGTGCGCGGAGCTTTGTCGATACGCTTTTTTTTGTCGATCTCCATTCAAATGCAATTCTTTGAAACTCAAAATTCAGGTACGATAACTCCAAGCATGATTACATCTGTCGAGTGCGAGACAATCTGTATAATCCGGATGGTTTATGCTACTCTATCATGGAGCGACTGGGTCATGGCACATTCGGGCAGGTTCTCAAGTGCGAAGTCACGGGAAATTGTAGTGTTGAAACTACTGCTGCGGGAAACTTATGACGAAGAAGACGAGTAGTTGTTTTCTGTGCGCGAGGAAGTCGGCCCTTCATATAGAGTAAGCCTAGTACAAAATAAATGCTGCAGTCAGAAACTAGTAGAACTTGGTTGCATATGCATGCAGTTGCAGCTACAATTATACAGAATATCAAGAAATACATGATTGCGTCTGTTGCTGCTGCAATTATTTCAACATCTTCAAGAATTTGTTTACTAGCTTGGAGCGTCCGATAACATCCCTCCCACTAGGATGCCCCACCTCCCCAAAATAAGAAACTAAGCACGGCAAAGATGTAAGCGATATGCGTTCTCAAATTTCGAAAATTTTCCACGTTTTGCCATCGTTTGAGGATTGGGCCTCGTGCGTTTGAAGTCAAGGGCTAAGATCCCGAAGCTTTTTGACTTTAAGCCGTTCCGCTGAAATTCAACTTCTTGGATTTGCGTTCTTCAAATTTCGAAAATTCTCCGCGTTTTATGGTCGTTCTGGGATTGAATTTTGTGCGTTTGAAGCGCTAAAGTCCCAAAGTTTTTGAATTTCAGCCCTTTCCCTGCGATTCAGTTTCTTGGATTTGCATTTTTCAAATTTCGAAAATTTTCCACATTTTGGCGCCGTTTTGGGGTTGAATTCTGTGCGTTTGAAGTGCTAAAGTCCCAAAATTTTTGATTTTAGGGCCTTTCCCTGAGATTCAACCTCTTGGCTTCGCGTTTTTCCAATTTCGATAATTTTCCACGTTTTTCGTCGTTTTGGGAGTGAATCCCGTGCGTCTGAAGTGCTAAGATCCCAAAATTTTTGATTTTAAGCCCTTTGCCTCGAATTTAATTCCTTGGATTCGCGTTTTTTCAAATTTCGAAAATTTTCCACACTTTTCGCCATTTTGAGAGTGAATCCCGTGAGTCTGAAGTGCTAAGATCCCAAAATTTTTGATTTTAAGCCCTTTGCCTGGAATTTAATTCCTTGGATTCGTGTTTTTTCAAATTTCGAAAATTTTCGCCATTTTGAGAGTGAACCTCGAGAGTTTAAAGTGCTAAGATCCCAAAATTTTTGATTTTAAGCCCTTTGCCTGGAATTTAATTCCTTGGATTTGTTTTTTTTCAAATTTCGAAAATTTTCGACATTTTTCCCCATTTTGAGGGTGAATCTCGAGAATTTGAAATGCTAAGATCCGAAAATTTTTGATTTTAAGCCCTTTACTTGGAATTTAATTCCTTGGGTTCGTGTTTTTTCAAATTTCGAAAATTTTCCACATTTTTCGCCATTTTCCACATTTTTCGCCATTTTGAGAGTGAATCTCGAGGGTTTGAACTGCTAAGATCCCAAAATTTTTGATTTTAAGCCCTTTCCCCCGAAATTCAATTCCATGGCTTCATGGTTTCGTGGTTTCCTGGTTTCCTGGTTTCGTGGTTTCATGGTTTCATGGTTTCCTGGTTTCATGGTTTCGTGGTTTCATGGTTTCATTGTTTCATGGTTTCATGGTTGGGTTCATGGGTTCATGGGTTCATGGGTTTGGGGTTTGTTTGTTTTTGTGTCGGAGGTTTTGGGTTCGGGTGTTGGAGGTTTTGGGTTTGGGTGTTGGAGGTTGAGGTTTCCGACGGGATGTGTTTGCAAAGTTTTATTGCTCTTAATATTAGTCACCTTCATATTCTTGGCTCGGATCCTCGTTCCCAGCTGGTGCGACGCCCACGAGATACGCGGCATTAAAGATCATCAAGAACAAACCGGCTTATTTCCATCAAGCGCTAGTGGAGGTGCGGATTCTCAAGCTTTTGAATGTTACGGGGTCTACTTTTTTATTTCCTTTTTGTCCTTGTATGTTTTCACTCTGCACTATGATCCGAGGTGCCAATTTGAAGAATTTCGAAGCTTTACCCCTGTACTGAGCTCCTATCCAATCGAAGAACTACTTACGTCGATATAATATTATAACACAGTATCGCTTAATACGACACTTCTAAGACGCAAGTGGCGGATAAGGACGAAGACTCTCGCATCGTCAAAATGCTGGATTTTTTTGTCTTCCGAAAACACCTATGCATCGCTTTTGAGATTCTTAGTATCAACCTCTACGACGTGCTCAAGCAAAATGGGTACTTCTTGCAGAATTATTAGACCATCGTGATGTTGCAGTTGTAGTTGTACTTGTATGTGATTTTCATGCGTACTGCGAGGCAGGCCACGCGTTGAAATTGAAGACTGGTGATAGATGTTGCCTTGGGCTACGGTACAATGTTGAGCATGAATCTGGAAGCACTTTTAACAGGTTCCGCGGGTTGTCGACTCCGCTTATCCGAAGCATCATGGAGCAGATCATCAAAGCCTTACAATGCCTGCGAAAAGCGCGTGTCATTCACTGCGATTTGAAGCCAGAGAACGTGCTACTTTCCCCGACGCGGATGCCGAGTGTCAAGCTCATCGATTTTGGTTCGGCGTGCTTCGAAGGTTCTATTTTTAGAAGAGCACAAGATCAAGAAGCAAGAACTACCCAAGATTGATAGAACACACAAAAGTGAACTTACTCGTTGACGTCTCCATCTTGATTTTCTAGAAACAAACTCGACTGACGATTATATATGTGTGTGCGTTTGGTCGTCGTGTCATCGGCATTAGTCAGTGGTGCTCCTCCCTTATTTTCACAACCAGGTCACATCGTATATACGTATATTCAGTCGAGATTCTACCGAAGTCCAGAGGTCTTACTGGGTCTTCCGTACACCTCTGCCATTGACATGTGGAGTCTTGGTTGCATCTGCGCGGAGCTGTTCATTGGCCTACCAGTAAGCCTTGTAAACGTTTTCTGTGTTTTTGTAGACGTAGTACTTAGTTGTTTTTGCATAGACGATAAAAAAGATGAAAATTTCAAACATTCCCTTGCATGCGTATCTACTATAGAAGGGTATTCATTGAAATTCCCTGCATCATTGCACTAAGAAAACAAATTTTCTCCAAGCGAATACAACAATATTCAGATCTTTCCTGGGTCAAGCGAATATGATCAGATGAAGCGCATCACGGAGATTGTCGGCCTTCCCCCAAAGGAGATGATGGAAGGCGCATACACTCACAAATATTTCGTGCAAACGCCTCCGGATGATGATGACGAGGACCAAGAACTGGATGCTCCTGAAGACTATCTGTATTCGGAAGCTGAGGTCGCAGCACGGTCTGCTCGCGGACCGGGGGTACTGGTCTTTTTCTGCGGAGTACGTTTAGCCAAGTTTGATTGCGGAAGAGTGAACTGAAAAATGCAAAGTCATCAAACAATTGAAGAAGTAGAAAAATGAATATCATGCAGTTGCGAGTTTTTAAAATTCTCCTCTTGCTCTACTGCACTATCTGGAGGTTCTCATCTCGATAGATAGATACTATGTATCAACGTGATCATTCATTTATGACAAGAACCACATCACGAAGAACTACTTAGCACCTCCAGGGACCTAGTGATCTTCTTAACATCCTCGCCCAGATCGACTTCAATGAAGAGGTGGAATTGCACGCTGCACAGGTGGTAGAAGGCCCAATGGACCCATCATTGGATGTCGAAAATGCTGCTCCCGCAGTAGAAGGTGGAGGAAGCGGACGCGCGGCTTCAAAGCAAGGATCGAGCAAAGCGGAATCCTCGAGCACAGGTATGTCCCCAGTTGCGGCAGGAAGCGTAGCTCCGCAACAGCTTGCTACTTCAAGTGGAGTAGCCGTATCTGCTTCGTCAACAACTGGTACACCGACTCGGCAGCCGGCAGTTTCCGGCACGTCGCCGACGAACACTCGGCTTGAGGAAATGACAGGGTCACAGGTGTTGAGCAGGAGCAAGGACTCGAACCAAGGTGGAATGAAGAAAGTGACACGGGCGGAGCAGCCATCGAAGGGAACGCCTCGTGACAGCTCTAAAAAGGCGGCATCGTCCGATGCGACGACTCCAGGGAGCATGAATTCCAGCACAACTACAACTAACGTTGCTGGGTTCGGAGGAGGCGCGTTACGAGCCATGGAAAGCGAAGTGGTGGAAAGTTCCCCGGCTAGTCCGGCTACCAGTATTGCTTCCACGCCCACAGTCGGCTCGGGCGTGAATAAGGGAGGTTCGAATTGGAGTTCTCAAGGAACACCTTCCTTGATTTCCGCACAACAGCTTCAAAGAAGCACAGCTGCGGCAGGTTCCTCAGCAATTGTCGCGAAGCAGCTAGCCGTAGCAGCTGGTGCTGGCAGCGTGCCTCCCGCTGGAGGGATCGGCCCACGGGTAGGGCCTGCTCGATCTCTTTTAGCCTCGTCTGGTCCGGTGCGCGGCAACCACCATCCTAAGCTCATGCGTACCACAGGGACGAACACAGAACAAACGTTCCAGGCGTCAGCAGGAGGCGGCCCATCAAAAGGCTCTGTGACATCTATCATTAAGAATCAAATGCTCAGTACTACTGTTCTAGCGAACTTTCATGCGCTGCTGGTAAACAAAAAATCTCTCTCCTTGTAGTAGTTCGTTCGGCAACAAATCATGCAAAAATCTTTTCCTGAAGTGGTGGAACGAGGAGGTTTTTTGGATATTGCTATTCCTTCTAAATCTTGGCAAGCAGCCGCAACGCCACCGGCAAGTGGTGGTGTGATAGGAGGATTTCCCCCGGGAGCGGGACTTTCTCCAAATAGTAGCGTGCTATCAACTGCAGGAGGAGCAACAAGCTCCGTCCCTCCATTTAGTAACACTACTGCTGCAATGACGTCCGCAGCGGGCAACCATGGCACTCCAACATCTTCTTCAGCCGCAACTTCATCGAAAATGATTATGAGCAATCCCACCGGCAGCACAAGTAGTCCCCTCTTTCCCTCGCTTTCTGCAGCAAGTACTAGCCGCGCGTACTCTGGTTCTTCGTGTGCGGGATCCGGTTTGGAGAACGAGGCAAACACAGTGCGCCGGCGACTTTATTCCTCGGGAGCATCTCCAGCAGCGTTTAGCTCCCTTAGCCAATCCAATACGAAAAAGAATCCACCAGATGCAGCTTTGAATCCCACGAGCAATTCAGTGCCGGCACCCGTGGAAGAAATCATCTTTGACAACGAGGACAGCACAGAGCTGCAACTCGCCAGGCAGACAATCGATCGAATCGCAGGTTTTCAAGGCGTTTATGTCATGAAAATTGAACTACCCCAGACATCGTGTACTACAACAGGGTTGATGGATACTAGGCAGTACTAGTAATTTTGTAAAAGCTAAAGCGAAAATCTAGAGCATCAATCTGTAGCTGCTCCAGATTAGTTCTTAGATCTACTGATTTACTACATGTGGGTGTTGTATCTTCTCCTGGATCTGTAGTCCAAGAAAAGCCCATCAGCAAGATTGACTTCAACAACATACTACAACATAGATGTTGATTTTGATTTCTTATTCTCTTCTAAAGACAGAACGAAGGCGATCACATATCCCATTCGCATATAGTACAGGAAGCAGTATCAGGAATCGTCGGCCGCGGTGTCAAGGAGCATGTAGATGTGGTAAATTCACTTGCTGACGTCGTCGCTCTACGTGAGGATGAGCCACCTCCAAGTCAAATCTCAGGGTCAAAGTCCCCTCCCAACCCCACTTTGAACCCGGACTCCTTGGAGAGTACCGACGAGCGAAAAGCCAATGCAGGCATGCACTCCCGGACGGGTGCGGTCGCGTGGGCCTCGCCATCTACTTGCTCTAGTACAGCAGCGCTGCAACTGCACGGTGGACTACTTCCACCAAGCAGTGATGATCATAAAGGAGCCGGGAGCCATACGCCAGAGAAAAATGCTTTAGCGAGCGATGCGGCACAAGAGCAGCTTTGGGTTTTGAATGTAGGAGAGCAGATGAGTGGCGTAACAGTTGCGACGATCGTCGACACGAGTACCAGCGGCCGGGACACAACCGACGCGAACAGCGACGCACTTGTTGTCGATCTACTTGATACTTGCGGTCCTCGTGACCTGAACCTCAACGACAACATTTTTCCAAAGTCTAGCTCATTAACTACAAGTGTGCTGAATACGAGCATTTCCTCTAGCACCGTCGGTTCCTCCCTCGGAGGCGTCATAGGTGGAGTACAACACCGCCAACGCGTGTCCACGTCGTCATCGAGCGCTTGGACTCCGATGACAGGTAGTCTCGCACCTCCGTCTACCGCGGCAAATAGTAACGCAGCAGCTCCGGTTCCGGAACACCTGCAGCAGATGATAGAGGTTTCTAGTTCGCACGTGACCACAGGGGATCATGTTTGTTCACAACTTCGAGACAATCCAAGGAGAGAAAGCACGGATAATGCGCCCCTACCTGATGAAACGGGTTGCGGGCAGGACAAAAGCGAAGGGATACCAGCCGATGCACCGAGCCCCTACGTTGCCGGAATACAAGAACAGGGAGAAGTCAGCGTAGAAGAAGGAAGCTGCAATCAGCAGTCGACAGACGAACCAAGCACGATCAGTGTAGCTGTTCCAGTTTTTCAACCCTGTAGACGAACAGAATCGGACAGTTGTGGAAAGAAGCAAAAGAATGGCACCAGCCCCAGCTCCGCAACCCCTCCTATCAAAGAAAACTCGGCTGATGTTGGTGAAGGCACAAGTAAAGCAGTCGGCGATAGTCAACAGGCTGATGCAGATAAAGAAACAGATCAACATCGCAACAAGGATAATGAGAAGACGGAAAATGCGGACTGTGCGTCCGTAGCGATTCGCACTGCAGTGACTGGCGTTGTTGAAGCGGTCTTGGAGGGCAGATCGCTTCCCGCTGCCCGAGAGATTCGGCAAAAGAAACATCGGAAGCCCCCGTGCCCTCTGGATGAAGCGCATTTTGCACGCGGATCAACGAAAATCGAGGTAGTTCACTTGCCGTGAGTGAAGAAGCTGAACAAAAAATTTCAAGTTCTTAAATTGAATCCAATCACCCCGCACCTCTCGAATGTTTGACCCAGCACCTCTAGAGGATGTTCTAGTTCTTGTACAACTTTTTATATCGTTTTGGTATTTCTTCATGATCTCAAACTCGATTTTTCCGAGCATCGAGGATACTGGCTGATGACGATACGATTGCACCTCTCATCAAACCAACACCAGGCTGTCCGAACCGCGAGGCATTTGAGCTTGAACTCTAAAGCGGAGAGCGAGAAGGTTTTGAATGTCGTGCGTCCGAGTTCGGCGCCTGGGAGACTCATCAGGCGTAGGAAGCGCCGACGTGGAACGCAGGAACGCAGACTTTGGCGCCTGAGAACGCGAGGGGAATATGAAGAGCACGCACAGAAGAAAGAAGCGGCCTCGAAAAAGTAAGAGCATAAATATAACTACTAAGTAGAGAAAGTCACTTGCACTTCTTTATCTCTACTCTTCACTGTAAAGTCTTCAATGTCAACAAAGTAAGTGTTCTGCTCGATAGAATGAACGAACAATGAGTTCAGTAGAGGTTTTATCGGAATACTTTATAATCTCTTGCTGTTCTTCTTCTTGCTACAACAAAACTGCTGTTGGTACATCACCAAGTGTTGCTGGATTTTCCTCGTCAGATTTGGATGCGCGACGATGAGCTAGAGCTTCTGATGCTTCAAATATAAGTGAGCAGGGCAGAGAGTACTGCGTTCTACAGTCACTCAATGTACGCGTAGTGCAAACTGAATAAACAATCACTCAGATATTTCGAGTTCTCGTCGCTCCCAGAAATGATTAATACGGTGCGGGCGAGTGGTATGACGAAGGACACCGACGAGCGCCCACGTCGTACGGCTCTGCTAAGCTTCATGACTTCGCTCTTCTCTTTGTCCCCGGCGGAGAGGCTGACTGCGAACTCCGCAAGTAGGCACCCGTTTGTAACGCAGAGCTATCTACGGACGAAAGAAGATGGGCCCTCTGTGTTGAATAAAACTTGCGCTGACCACGAACAAGACAAATGCTCTGCTGGTACTGGTTCTACCACCGAAGATTTTCAAAATAGGAATACTACACAAGAAAATGCCGGAACATACAAGAAAACCGACGAACCGATTACTTCGTCAACGACTAATCATGCAAGAGTGAGCACATCACAGGACGCCAAGATGAGAAATATCACCACTAGTTCTGCAGCTAGTGTCAAAAAGAAAACACCGCCGTGCTGCAGCAGTACTGCAATGTTGAATACAGGAAACGAAACAAGGAACATCAACATAATTTCTGCAGGTGAGCGCAAAGCGATTACATCACGAGAAACGAAGAAGCAGAATGCAAGCACTGACGAGAGTGCCTCATGTGGGAAAGGTCCGGTACTAGAAGATAACGACGATTCTGCTGGCCTTCCTGGACCACCCGTGCAGGCTTTCGATTATGACTCTGGAGACATAAAGAAATTGATTTTTTAGATGCAAAGGGCCATCGCATACACCAGGCGGCAATTCAATATCAGTGCTCGAAGTAGAGCATACTCGACTGTAGTAGAAGGAGAAAACAGTCATTTCTTGATCTTGACTCAGTGTAAGCCGTAACTAAGAGTAAGCTTTCCGACGGCGCCTCTTTAATTCAAAAGCTTAACCAAGGAGCACTTGAGGTGCTTCGATCTTCCTGCGGAGCAACCCGAGAGCTACCGGCCGCCAGTCGACGATTTGCCTGATCATTTTTTCTATTATGTTGATGCACCACCTGCCTCTATCATAGTTGGTTCAATTCTTCGACCTTCATAATATTTTTGATGATTCTTTAATCATTTTCAATTCATGTTTATCATGACCGATCCGCTGCGTTCATTCTTGTTGATGTGTACTACATGTCGTGATTGGTCATGTAGGTAAGTAGAATTTATTACAGCAAAGACGCGACCGCGAGCACGGCCCTGTATTAGAAGGATCTAAGTGTAAATACCACTTTTCTGCATTGACTTTGACACACATGATACATTGACTGGTATGTATATTGTTATCTGACATGTCTGTAGATAATCTCCTTCTCCTACATCTAAGTTACCGGCTTCCTTCACGGTCGTTACCGTGACCACGTGCGCTCCAGCACGTCGACGTCTGAGACAGCAAAAGAACCAAGTAGCCGTGCGCCACCGAAGCAGGGAGGTTTAGCGCCTATGGGAAGTGAAAATTCACAGCAACCCCCAACGCGCCCACCGCCGCAGATGGGAATACAGCGGAGCCACGGGAGTGCCGTCGTAGGCGGTTGTGCCGAAGGCGGCAATGCAGCAGGGGGTAGTAGAGGTACCTCAGGCGAGACAGAAAGAGCCTTCCGTAATGGAAATGCTCAACACCCCTCATCTTCATACCAAACTCCGAACTACGATCATTTTGCGGCCGCAGCCGGAACAGGAATAGCTCCCAGTGGCGCCAGCTGCCCTTACAACAATTACTACTATGGTGGCGGTCTGCCGGGTCCTGCTCCACCACAGCATTATATCAAGTGCAGCACGCCTCTTAATACGTTGTCAAGCCGTGTTGGGATCGCGCCGGCTTCCAAGCCGTCGCCGAGCGCGTCCAATGGTGTCTTTGTACCCGCACCAAGGACCACAGATCAATATAACACTTGTGCTACTGCTAGTGCTTATTTACTAGATCAAGCAGCACTTGGTGGCGATCTCTCCGCAGCAACAGCATCATCCTATCATGGGCTAAGCACTACTCCGCAGAGAAATATACTGACTCAACACGACAAGCACACTGCTGCCTTTGGTTCCACCGGGGACTACAGTGGCAGTCATCCTGGATTCATCAACTACAATAACGCGATGCCAGGAGGCGCGGCCTATGGCGGGTACGACACCTACATCGACCAAGCTGGTCCGCCCAGCGCCTCGCACATTACGCCCGCCAGGAATCCAAGTCACCAAATGCAGGTCCCGGGAGCGGCACGATTTCCCATCCAGCAAGCGGCACATCATTTCGAGGGTATGCAGGGCGGTGGAGCAACTGACATATTTCAATCGGCTGAGAATCAGATGTCTCCGTGGCATAGTAATTTTCACGCGCAAGGGCAAGAACAACTACAAGAAAGCCGTTATGTGACACTGAACAACGCCGCGGCACAAGGGATTCACCAAGTTGCCAGTACAGATTACATGATGGAAAATTTTCACACTCGTCGCCAGACGAGCCACGAACTGTTTGGCTACGACAACAATTTCGGTGTGGGTCAAGGATCGCGCGATAGAAACGATAGTTCGAGTGGAGTTGCGACCGGGTCGTGGGAACACGACCCCATCCACAGGAGCAGTCAGCATGTACTTGTTGGTGACGGTGCTGCAGGCTCTTCCTCGTCGTGCAGTAGCGCCGCGGCAACAGAGTCTGCGATGCATCAGCATTACTTTCACCCTGACGGATCTTCTTCTGGTCATGGGTCCTCGCAGTTGAAAGCGCCTGCACCACAGAGCTCTGCCGGTGGGGCTGGAGCCGCGCTTTTTCCGCACTACACTAGCGGCCATCCGTACTCGTCTAAGACGAGCGCGTCCTCTTTTCGCTCACCCAGCGGTGGCGCCGCGTCCGCCCATACGCAGAGCCCCGGTGTGCCACTGCTCGAGCATGCGTATAGCATACGCTCTAACCAGCACAGTCACAACAGTGCTGCCTTCAGCGGCAACCACGGTTATGCTGGCTATGACGGAGCAGGCACGACAACTGTCGGGGAGAACCAGAGGCGTCACGTCCCGCACTGGATAGCAAAGCATCCATCGCCGGTCGATCGGGTTTACCCTCCGGCACCGCGGCCAGCCTACGCAGCGTGGAGCAGTACTCGACTTTGTTTAGTTCTAGTCCAACTCCAGCTGCTTACTTAGAACGGTTCAATTCTCTTCAAAGAAGGCGAAAGTCGTGTGATTGATTGTTCGATCGCTCGTCTTCAGGTCGCAGCTATCGCTATTCTTAGAAGAAAACGTTTTGAATCTCCATCTCCAAGAATACGCAGGTAAAACAGCGGTGGCGGGGCAAGATATGCATTTCGTGCAATACCGGGCGAGGCATGGAGGTGCCGAGGGAGGCGCGCCTCCGCCGCATCCCAAGCGCCGTGGAAAACGAGGAGCAGCAGTTCGGCCACACTCTTGGAGTCGCACTGGCATCCATGGCAACCACGCTTCGGTCCCTTTCTCTTTGTCGACACCGCTTGCAGCGCGACCCCCGACCCAAAGTGGAGGTGGTCTGCGGTCGGGCGGCTCGAGCAACAAATTGTACCCAACCGCTCCCCAAAGTGGCAGACGAATACCCAGAACGGGCGGTGGTGGTCCAACGTGGTCCTCGCAGCAGCAACATCCATCGTGTTCCAAAGGAACGAATTCCAATTCTTGGGGTGTGGCCGCTGCTTCGAACCACGGAGTCGAGGGACACCAGTACCCACCGGGAAGTCGCGGGCCATCGCCGTGGCATCTACCGAGCCCAATTAGCCCCGCCTGCAGTCTCGTTTCAGATTATCCTGAGCGACGCATTGCCGCCGGTGGGCGGCAAGTTTTTTCGCCAGTTTACTCTGATTCGTGGACGTCGGACATGGCTTCGGAAGATTGCCCACAAGCTCCACAGCCCTTTGCGCGGTCTCGCACTACAGGGAGCGGCGTCAAGCATGGCGGCCCACGGTCAGGGACGGGTCAATTGTTCTCCTCGTCAACGGCCTCATCTCTTGACTTCCCAGTAGCTCAAGCCGCTGGAGCAGCGCTTGGGGACCACCAACAATTCTACAGCAACCGGCACCATCACGTGGCAGTATCGGGAACTACTTTTCATCAGGGCTATGGTGCAGCCACCTCTGCACAAGGCACTACATTAAGAGGGATGACACAATCGGAACACCATCGACATTATTCGTCGCCATCAGGCCAGGCGCATTACAATAATTACAACAACAACCACAACTGCCTGGCGTCCTCTTCGGCATCCACTTCTAGCTCTGCCTCTACAGGACCCAGCTACGCCCATCAAGTGCAACACCAGTACTATGGGTCTCAGTATAGTAGCAGAGCCGGAGGAACCGGAGCACGAGCAGCATGGCAAGCCCACGGTGCTAGTGGTACAGCTACGGCCACAGGAGAGGGCAATCATGCTCCAGCGCCGACGCACCCACAAGAGCAGCAGCTACATCAGCAAGGGGGCGCGCCGGGACCTTCTTCCGTGTACCCATCCGCCTCGGTTTCTACGGGAGCTGTGACGATGTCTCCGGCTGCGTCCAGTGGGGAAGTGGCAATTGTTTCTGCGGGGTCGAACGCTGCAGCCGTGTATCTTCAGGGTGCAGGAGGACCCCACGGCCCACCTTGTTCAAGCATGTGCAGCGCGGCAGCAGTTGATAGCGAGATGCGGCGCTTTTACGCCATGTCCTCTGCCCCGCCAAAATCAATAGGGAGCCAGTCGTTTCGTGAGAAAACAGGCCTGGCAGACTCAGGCCCGGTAGTGCCGAATATCCGCCCGACCTACCCAACCTAAGCCAAGTCAATACAACGAGCGGGGACGGCCACTACGCCCTCCGACAGCAGTTCTTACAACTAATAAGATATAACTAAATATGCTTATGCGTCTTAGTCAGCGCTAAGCATCATCTTCGAAGAAGTAGAACAATAGTTTCTACTTGTGACGGCTTGCTTACCAAGGAGAATGATGCGGATTATATGAAAATACGTTTTCTTCTCGTTTTAAACGTGTTGAAATCATATATCCTCATCTGGACCTCAACCGTGTCCGCCTTTTGCTGGACGTGTGTAGCGTGTGGCTGCTGATCAGCAAGGTGCGTTGTCCAACTTGGAAAGCTATGGAGAGTGCGTCATCAACTCCTTTCATCTAGGCCGCCCTGCAACGGCGGAGACTTGTTTCATGTCCACTACAACAAACGACACATGAGGCTTGAAAGACGAAGGGTGGTGCAGATCTTCATGCAGATGAAATTAACCACGAGTACTACTTCTTCTTTTGACTTTGGGTTCTACAACAAGTTCATCCAGAGTTGTACTACTACTAGTAGTGCATGATGACTGTGGAGGTCGACGAGGTCTGCTGATGAGGATACTCCACAGGATGAGCAACCTTTTCAACCACCAAAACAAACCCAAGATGAGCAACTTCTTCGTTGTGGCAGAGGGCGGCAACCACAAAATCCTGTCTCCCATTTTAGTGGCGGGTGTCCATCCGGTTTTTTACACCTAATGATGATTAACATTGTCATGAAACAAAAGCAAAGAAAAGAGGATGATCTAGTTCCTCTTCAAGATGAATCAGACACCTGACATCGCTTCTCTCTGAAAGTGAATGATGTCGGTGGAAAGAAAATTTTAAGAACTACTACCTATTTTACGCTGTGCTCTACTCGTTATCGGCTTGCTTCCTCGAGGGCGTTTCCCATAAAGGAGCAATTCTCAGTGGTGCCATGCGAGCTAGAATAAGTGGCAAGGACGAAATGGAAATGAATGCAGTCAACATGATGCATACAGACAATGAAAAAACACGGGCGCCAACTTCCAAGCTGCGAGCATAAGCACGATGTTAGGACTATTGATACTTTCAAGAGCCTTTGCTGCGAGCTCGTCGGCCTCTCCGTGCGAAGAGAAAGAAGCTGACCACGGGTGATCCCAGAGGCAGACCACTACTTGCGCACTTACCTGAACATCCTGGATTTCGAAGCAATCCGCCTTGCTATGTATTCCATCATATTTTTTTTTGCGATTTGCTTTGCGTTTGCGATCAAGAGTGGAGCGCCACGCAAACGCCTCACACGCGTGATAGAAGACGAGACTTCCGCACTCGCCCGTGAACACTACAGACTTCGACGACCACTTGCAAAGAAGCTTCAGGGGGCTTGGTGCTAGTCGTAGAATTCTGACCGAGCAGCACGGTCTACCACAAAGCCACAGACAGCGACGAGGCCTTATGGGAAGCAAGAACTTCGCGGATTTTTTTCCGCATTACGGATCGTGCTTTTATTTTCCACTATGATTAATTTCTACAACAAGAACAACTACAACGTAGGATAGATACTAGACTTCAGCGCCCGATAGCTCTCCCTCCGCTAGAATCCTCCACCTCCTTCGAGCATTTCCTTCGCCAAGACGCGCCTCCCCCGCTGCTCTTCCGCCAGCTCGCGGCGCTTTCCTGACGAAGTGGCCCGCGCCAGAGGAGTCGGAACAGAGGCGCCGCGGAATTTAACAGAGGGGGCCGCTTCTGTCTCTGAGGTTTTCGAGATGTCTCAAGGTGTGCCTGCTTTTGAATTTAGTGCAGGGCTTTGGATTGGGAGGCTTGGGCGCGAAGCTTCGCGCGTAAGTCTTTGAGGTGGAGACTTGGGGGGAGATTGATGGAAGCTTTTGCCTTGCAGCTTGAAGCTCGCGACCGCTTGCAGTGTCAAGCTTTGAGCTTCAGCAAAGCTCGAGGCCCTAGCCTCGAGCTTGGCGCTTTGATTTTGCAGCTTTGGACTTGCAGGCTGAAGCTTTGGACTCGAACGAATTGCCGGGCTTGGAGGGTTTTGCCTGAAGTCTCGGATCTGAGACCTTGGGCCTCAATTCCTCAAGTTCAAAAATTTCAGACTTTAGCGAGCTTGTCTGAAATTCAATTTCTTGGCTTTGAATTTCTCAAATCCAAAAACTTTCGACTTTGGCGAGGTTTTCTGAAATTCAACCAAATCCAAAAGCTTTCGACTTTAGCGAGCCGCGCGGGTATTCAATTTCTTGGATTTCAATTCGTCAAATCCCGAAGTTTTTGATTTTAGCAAGTTACTTCAGCACTCAATTTCTGAGATTTCAATCGCCCAAATCCCAAAATTTTTGACTTTGCTAAGTTTTCGCGCGATTCAATTTCTTGGGTTTCAATTTCTCAAATTTTTAACCTTCGACTTTAGCAAGCTGGTCCGAAAATTCGACCTCTATTCGGCGTCTCAATTCCTCAAATCCGAAAACTTTTGATTTTAACGAGTTTTGCTGAGATTCAATCTCTTGGCTTTCAATTTATCAAATCCAAAAACTCTCGACTTTGCCAAGTTTTTCCGAGGTTCGTGCAATCTCTTCGACTTGATTCGCGAGCTTTGATAAATTCAGAAATTTAGAAACTTAGAAATTCATAAATTCGTAAGTTCATGAATTAAATTCAGAAACTCAGAAATTTAGAAACTTAGAAATTTAGAAGTTCAGAAATTCACAAATTCGCAAGTTCATAAATTCACAAGTTCGCGAATTCGTGCGCATTCCTATAAATTTGTAAATTCATAAAATTCATGCAGCAAATTCATAAGTTCAAAAGTTCAAAGGTGAAAGAGTGAGAGTTTGGGGCTTGGTGTTTGGAAGTAGGAGAGTGAGAGTTTGGCGGGGTTGTTGCTGAGTTTTTTTTTTAGCTCTTTAATATTACCCCAAAACCCAACGTCACGCTCAAGATCTTCGTCAAGGAAGTAGGACATTTGAAATCGCAGAATTTCTTGGCGTTCAGAGAGCAGCAAGAATTGGCCGTGATTCAACAGTTTACTTTTTGGAACACAAGTACTAAGAAAGTTACAATTATGGATGAAATTGAAAGTACTTCTTAACTACGCTAAGAAATAGGCGACATCACGCACACGAATAGGAATAGGGGCACAACGAAGAAAAACGACGTCGCGCTCATGAGATCGTGTTCGACTGAGGACCATGACGCTCACCCGCCAGCCGTGTCCGTCATCCTGCACTAGAAAAACCATTGCAAAAAGCCCAAACATCGACTTTTCTTCCTAAAAGTAGCGTCCTTTTCAGTTTCAAGCACCGACGACTCATGGATGCCTTCTTCCACATCAACACAGTGAATTCTGCTCATCAATAATCGGCAGTCGAGCGCTACCAGTTACGGTTTCCCCTAGTCCATCCTTAAAAGCATCTTTGAGGCTTTTTCACGGAGAGAAAGGTCTCCGAGTAGTCTTCGAGGTGGATAGCGGCGGGCGCTAAAGCTAAAAAACTAGGGAGGCGCAGGATGAAGGTAATGATATCTCTGCTAGGTCGCAGACAATATCTCTGCTAGGTCGGTGGACACTTTCATTATGCAGCCACTTGTAATTAGCATCAACGAACATCCATGGTCATGCAGGTCGTGCTGGAACTCGATGGTGCGAGTTGTACTTCGAGTACAACAAGAACCACTGCTGGCTTCGAGATGTGATGCGGTAGTTGGCTATCTACAATAACCTATTCCTGGCTGAGATTATCGTTGACTATGACTTTGAATAATGTGCCCATTCTTATCGAACCAAGTTGATTCATCGATGAAAGTTGATATTACTTCCTACTTATTGTTCGTTAAAGTACTATTTTTTCTATACCTGTACCAATACCTAATGGCCGCTCCCTTTCTTCAAGATATAATGCTAGTCTCTATCTGTATCTTTTATGATTTTCTCAAACTGTTCTAGCGCTAACCGCAAAAAACCGGTAATCTACCTATGAAACCATAACAATTATCCAATACTACATGAAGATAGCTGAAATGATAATTATGAACATGAAAAACCCAACTTGTTTTCCTGGTGAATATGATAACTGATATGGTGTCTACTTTTCCTTCGCTATAGTTAGAGGTGAATCCACGTAGTTCTTCTTCGACTGGTGATGTGACTACGGTACACCACCTAGAGTTCAGCTAACGAAAGCAGAAGTCGGAGCCTTGGTTCTTGTCGTTCTTGTACCTAAAAATATCTAAATCAATGTGTGAAAACGACGAAGGATGTTTTCAACGGGCCACTTTGCTGATTTAAAAATAGCTGCGGTCAGCGCACGCATTTTAGAGACACAAAAATTGGGTGCGACTACAAGGGTGTGGTCACTCTTTGTTAGCTTTACAAGTAACTTACCAATGATAATGATCCCTCTTCAGGCTCATGTCTCCCTCATGCTTTTGTTTTTTTGCGTTGATCCATTGATACTACTCCCTCATTGCTTTACAAACAATGAACGCGCGTAGCTTAAGCTTCTGACTTTACCTGTGCCGCCCGTGTTGCCTCAAGGAGCACACCCTTTCGTGTAGCGGCTATGTGGCGATGGATTAAATGCGACAGGACTGCGAAAACTCATTGAGTTTCAGTACTCGACCCGGGTGAGTAAATCAACGTACTCGCCTCTTCTCCTTAGAGCTGTTCAACATTATTATAGATATGATCTCCGATGATCCTCGACCTTGTTCTTTTTTGTAGTTATGACCTCTTGAAGTGCAAGGGGAAGAAAAACGCGGACTGACTAGTGAAGAAGGCAACTGCTCACTATTTCTGCTGTAATACCCCCTGACTGGGTACACTACTACTACTGCTACTACTACTCCTACTGCTACTAGAGGCTCCACCCAGCTGCAGAAATCTACTTACATAGTTACTTTTGCTTTTCCTCTTTCTCTTTCAGCTCCTTTTTATCGATGGATGCGCTCCGGGCAAGGCGTGCGATCTCGCCGGATATCGTATTACTACCATTCTTCCCGCCAGGCTTGTGAGTTCCTTTTCAGTCATTGAAAGAGAAATTGCTTTTCTGCGTGATCGATTCTCTTACAGGATGTCTGTCTCCCTCTGTTTTGAGTGTCGGCGCTCGTTCAGTAGGCTGTGTCGTGTCTCTGTGTATTTTGCACTCGCGCGTGTCTCACAAGAATGATTAGATGTTGATGCAGCTACTAGTTCTTATTTATTTGCGGATCATCGTTTTTCTGTCTTGATATGTTGCTCTATTAAAATTCTTGAAGAGCTACAGCTAGATGGATCTACCTAGTAAGATTGTGATGTGGCGGTTGCTGGAAGCGGTCGGGTCGGCGGGGGCAATGTTGATGGATGATGTGCCACAGCTCGATAGCGCCAAACAGTTCTTCTATTGATGTGACTACGACTCCAAAAAGATTGTGTCAGTTATTGAAAAGCAGGGTCTTATCACCTTCTTCGGTAAAACTGGGGATGACTTCTATAATCGTCATAGCTATATCTATAAACACTTTAAGCAAAGGCCCTCAACAACTACAAGATGGATCTGCTACTACTTGATTTATAGTCTGCTATAATTGTCACCATGGTAGATGTACGTTACTATATATATATATGTACAACAAATCTTCTTCATTCTTTCTTGTTCACTTAGTATCTGTGATGACGAAGAGGAAGCGAGGCAGATGAAGATGGCTCACTCAGTATATCATCTTGTGATCTTGTTGATTATCCTCCTCGTCTTCGACTATCCACAGGTGGGTCTACTTATACGTACAATGTCGTTGACGACCGCACGTCACTCTTGTCACGATCCATCTCGATCATACGAGTGTAGATAATTATTCCTCACCCGTGTCGTGCCCACCCTGCTTTCCTACTTTACGTCGAAGGAGGACGAGTAATTTGCTTGTTATCAAACAAGGAATTGCATTTGTCATCTACTCTACTCTAAATCTAATACTCAAACTAAACAGTGTCCTCAGCGCGACTAAAAGGTAGGCTAGTACGACGGACGGGTCGCGTACGAAACTAATTCTAATTCCAATTCCAGTAACTACAAGCACCAGATCAATTATACTAATGAAGACCGCCGGCATGGAGAGCGTGCACGTGAGGACACGCCTGCGTAGTTGGAAGAGAGGCGCGCGTTTCATTCGTTAATTTCGTCATAGTGCCCATTTCCATTTGATATTTTCGTTTACAAATCAGTGAAAATCCATGTAAGTGAGTCAGCGGAAGTATGTTGATTACCACGCAGAAGATGCGGATCTTGAACAGGAGAATTATGTATGAGCAATTTGTTACCACATGCGGCAAACGTCTATTTTGCTACCTCATTTCGAAAATTGTAGGTTTCTACCACTGGCCATCAGACCCAGTACAACAATGGTCCTGGAAAGACTTACCATGGTTTCATGAAGAACTTCTGGTTGTCTGTTTTGTTGTAGAAAAGGACTCCGCGTCAAGATGAAGAAAAAGAACCGAAACGAGGCATTTGATTAGTAGGCGCATAGGACCTCGCTGACCTCTTCGTACGATGTTTGAAGCGTTACTAGTTATGATCCGTAGTTTCTATCTGTGCTTGTGGGTCGTAGGAGCATCCATTGCTCATTTCATTTATAGTTATCGTGGCGCAAGGTGATATGCGGGACGCTTCATTGCAACTGTCAACGTCGACTCCCCTTACGTTTTAATAAATCCTTCTACTGCTTTTTCATTTTCATGTGTTTGTCCCGTAGGAAGAAAACTAGTACCCATGCTCTGGGCAGAAACTGGCTTACTGCTCGTCTTTAAAGTCTCACATACAAAACGTTACTTAGCGCGTCTGAAAGGCGGATAGAAGCAGCTCGAGTTGGATATAAGACGGCCAGCAACCGCAACCGGTTAGGTCTGAGCCATCAACTTCAATACCAAAATAATATGAAATATTTGGAACATTTTATTTCAACATTCTCAGGAGTGTACTACGTACTATGTGAGACTGCTCATGCCATGCCACTATACTTAAGCAGGATGTTGTTAATTTTTCAAAGAGAGGGTGGGGACACGTTCATTTCATCTGCTTTCATCGGTGTTCGCTGCCTGATGATGAAGACCATCCCCATCCGTAGCAGGCGAGGCGCGCAGCTTCGGCCGTACGAAACAGCTAGTACTAATGTCATTTTTTCTGTAGAAGAAGTCAGTGTCAGTTCCGGGCGGGCCGCCAGGGTCGCCTCGTCGTAGAATTTATGACTTGAAACTCAAGATAATTTGAAGTTTGAAGAATTCTTAGAAAATAGGACGTCTACCTATGCTGGATATAGAAAAAGAACCTGGTCGATGAACACGAACTCGTCATACTAGAACAAAGTCCTCGTCTTCCTCTCTGCTGCCGACTTGTGAAGGAGAAAAAAGCCGCAAGAGACCACAGAGAAATGGAGCTACTACTTTGCAGTCACATCCTTGCTGGTACAAAAAGCAGGGGGGAAATTGTCCTGTTCGTCGTTCTTCTTGTTGAACTCGGTTCGCTGAAGACAATCGGAGTCCCCTGCTTGTCGCAGGCTTGCGCTTGCCCGTGCTCTGCCTCATCTGAAGTTCGTAAAAAGGGCGGATCAAAACGACCGTGACGATGAATGTTTTTATATAGCAAGACCGAGAATATGATCATTGAAGACGAACGCGTCCAGCAATCAAATACGCCGTTTATACCGTCACATGGAGGCTGACAGACGAAAGCCGCGTTGAGCTGAAAGAAAAAAACACAGGGATGGAAAAGGCTCGTATGAAATGAGAGCAATACGACCAGGTAATTCGAAAAAGAGGGTCAAGAAAAGATACGAAACTGCGCTTGCTATTCACCGACCAGGACCACGCTTTCGATGCAAAAGTAATTGCTTCGTACTTTGCTTTGCATCTAGAAGGGTCGTGCGTCCGTCGAAATAGCAGCGTTGAAGCGACATTTGAAGAATCTCAAAAATCTTGTTACTTAAGGGTACTTGGTTATTTCTCTTTGTCTATTATCTTTATCAATTTTTAAGGTTTGCATACACAAACACAAGCACAACAAAATGGATGCCGCTAGTAACGGTTATCGGGTGTATCGATCCGGACAGAACATAATCTATGCGGGGAAGATGTGCAAGGAAGGTGCAGCAGAATTCCAGAAGCATGCCTACGAAGCGGTCGCAGAACGCGAGAAAGAGGCAAAGAAACCCACTGCAGCAAGCGCTTCTTTGACTAAGAAAGCTCCCGCTGCCGCTGCAACCAGTGCCAATGAAAAAAGTGGTCCAGCAGCACCTGCTTCACCCAAAGCTGGAGGTCCACCGACAACCTCCGGTACAGGCACCAGCGTGGCGGAAAAAACAGCATCATCAGTTAAAAAGACAGACAACGGAGTCGCGACGTCTGTCTCGAATGATGCGAGTATGAGCGGAGGCGGGCGCGGGGGCTATGTTCATGTAGACGGAGGTGCTACCGTGTCAGAGGGTCTACCGTCCAAGGCACCTTGCACAGCGCAGGAAGCTTGCATTATGGGAAGGCATGAGTTTTTAATTCTTTTGAAGATATACTCATGACCATGAGGATGCTGTACCCTTGTGTTGCTGGTTTGCCGTGACGAGAAACACACGCCCGGTGTTGAACAAAAGATACTAAAGTATTTTTTTTCATCTTCTTCTCATCAGCAGCACGTCTAAGAAAAGCCCACCTGTGCCCGCCTCTGCTGCACCACCAGACACGGGCACAGCGCCTTCTTGCGAAGCACAGATTATTAAAGCCGCTGCTCTCGATCCGAAAAAACGTCGTCCACCGCTGCGATTTCATTTTTCGAGTCAGGGTGGTGATCTAGCGGCGGGCTTTGCCATGATGGATACTATCCGCGAAATCGATGCATCAGGACATGGAACAGAATGCATTTCCAATTATGTTGACGGGACAATAATGTCGTCATCAAGAATTTAAGTTGTTGATATTCGAAAATGAAAAACATACTGTCGTCACCCATGTTGTGACAGCTATTTCCCTCTTCCTGCTAATCAGAAGGTTTCGTTGGCTCTGCGGCGACATTTCCGGCTTTTGCTTGCAAGAAACGAATCGCGTCAAGCAGCTGTCTCTTCTTTTATGAGACAGAGAGCACAGTCTTATACTCAAAACAAAATTCACTAGATGTTGTACTATACTACTTAGTGCGTAGCCTCGTCACTCAAAAATTTCAGGATATTTATTTACACAAAGCTGCAGCGAGATACGACTACTACTGACTCGCTTGCAACCCATAGCCACCTACGTCCTTAACCTAGAGATGAAGAGTATGACTAAGATCAAGCCTGCATGTCTTACTCACATGACTTCTTCCATCCCTCTCTAAGCTAAGCTGCATCCGCCTTCGAAGAGCGGCGTGCATGGGCAGACTGAGGAAATGCGCATTCATGCTGACAATCTGGACCTCTACCACAAAACGAGTGTTGCAGCATACACAAAATTGACGTCTATTCTTATGACGAAGGATTTTAGTAGCTTAAGGTGTGACTCATGTGAGGAACGAGGACTAGGGATTGACATTCCTGCTCCACCTCCATTACCGCGCCTACTTATTTCGTACATAGATGCTTCTAGGTCCATCATGATTATGTGTGATGTATGTAAGAAAGTAGTAAGTTCTTATTTATTTCATCTTGTACTTTACAACATGACCGTACTGGTGGATCTAAGAAACCGTCAGCCCTGACGCGGATCGTGCAGACCTTCGCGAACAATCGCTACTCGACCGCAGACGAAATGACCTCAATGGGCCTACTGGACCAAGTCATACCGTGAGATTTCTTCGTAAACAAGATGAAAAGAGAATGATTTATTGTACGTGTTGTATTTTTTGAAAAACTAAACAAAGTAGATGCAGTTCGTGTGACTTGACTTTTTTTTAACTCCGTGAATAGAATACTTGAAAGGCAATGCGCCCGCTCCAATGAGCGTCAGGACAAACAGATGGAGATAGCAAAGGTCTGGCACCACCGTTTTTCCTGTGTAGATTTTGGATGCTAGCGTCAGCAGCACCAGATAGCGCAGGGATACGAAGTCAGTAGCTGTGGCAGAGCAACCTTAACTAACTAACACGTAGTTTAGTTTTGATGGTTGATTGGTTTTAAATTGTTGTTTGCGTGGTAAAACAAGAGCGAGTCTTAGCAGTAGACCTACACAACAACTTAGCACGACGAGCGGTAGCAAGTGAGAGAAAAGAGTAGGGACATGAGCGCCTTCGGATATGAGTCTGTGTTGAAATAGGACAACGCCGAGCGTTGAGGGAACTATAAAATCGGAGCTCTTGCCCGTTTTTACAGGAACACCCTTGATGAGCTACTGAGTCAACGACGCTAAACCCCAAGCAAACCTCTGGCACTAATAATGACCGACCGGTTTACTTCGACCGAATTAAACATTTTTCCTTACTGCAACATGTTGTAATTAAGTACAAACATAGCAGGGTGCAGAAACAGGTCGTAAGAAAGTAGAAGTAGCTTCTAGCGATAACGGATAATTCTTCTGTTGCATATGGATGTTGGTATCTTGCTGAACAAATTTAATTTTCTAGTAGGATCACCAGTTTTCCTGGTAGGCCCACACCTAACCTAACCTAACCTTATGGTCATAGAATCCTGTCGCCTTAAATTATTTGTATGAACAATGTGACAGATCGTCATCTCCGTGAAAGCCATTATTCGTTGAAGTTAGAGTAATTAATTTTTCAACTTTGGATACACTGATGAAGTGGTTGTTTCCGAGCATTGTGCTGCATCAGCACTTCATCCTCGATCTGCTTTTCGTAATACTTAACTTCGCGTCTGCTCAACCCCAGTACGCAGATCAAGAGCCTCCTAGGTTTGACCTGCGCGACACAAAGAAATATGTGGACGAGTTATTGGGCGATGGCAAGCACGATAAGGCAATCCACATACTGCGCGGCCTCAGTTCACGGGACCTGGATTCGGCGCAACGGCTTGCAAAAATTTACATGGACCTAGCTCGCTACGAAGAGGCTCTCGCACTTATTCGGGGAGATATACTACGTGTGGGTCCGGATCCAGGGCCGAATGGGGGCGTTGCCGCGGGAGCCTCGATAGACGCGGAGGTGAACGCATCGAGACATTCTGGAGGCGCGCAACAATCAAGAAGTACAACAAGTGATGAAGCTGATGCCACCTCTGAAGAGGACCAGCACAAACGGCCTGATGGGGAAGCTGGAGAGACCGAAGACACTGAAAATGCCAAGATGAACGATGAAACATCCCAAGCTGGAGACGACGCTGAAGAAGATGAAGCCGAAGCTGGAGAAGGTGAAGCCGAAAGCAAAAGTGAACGACGCCGTAAGAATGCAAATCTGAGAGCACAACGCGAGGTAGAGCCTGAGGCATGGAACAACCTTGGATGGGCCTACGAACGTCTAGATCGGCTCAACGATGCTGTCGAAGCGTATATTATGGCCACAAGAATACGACCCATGGTTGCGAACTACTGGTTCAATCTCGGAACCTGTTTACTCAAGGTAATTATTCCTTCCTCTACATATCAATGTCTATCATATCATCAGACGCGCATTGATTTTGGTCCTGCCCGCAACATCAATCATGTTGTTCTAAGCAATGAGGATGAAATTAGTTCTACTAGTTCTGGCATGACCACCTCGTGCTCGTCCACTAGTACTAATCTGTCACCAAGAATTCAATTAGTACTAGTTTGTTGAAGTAGTATGAGTAGAACCACTTGCACTTATTCAGATAGTTCCACAGGTCGGTCCACAAGCAACGCACCAAGGCATAGCTTCGCTCGAAAAGGCTTTAGCTCTCTCGCCAAATGACGCGCAGATACAAGCCAATTTGGGGATCGCGACTCTGAATTCAGATTTGTTGGCGAAATCTCAGACGTCGAAGGCAAAGCAGGTCCTTGCCCAGCTGCAATGGTCAGATTAAGGCTACCAAGAGTCGGCTGCTGCTTCTACATCAACGAACATGTCTTATCTGCTCTTTTCATTGTGATTACTTAGAGGTGAGGATGGCTTGTATACAGTTTCTTTTCACTATCCTCGAAGGGGAACTCTATGTCTACTACTACAAGAATCAAGGAAATATTGTTAGTACTACAAGGACCAAGATGCACAGAGGTGGTCTTTTTGATGTGGCTGCATCCGCTGAATTTCTAATAGAGAGGGGAGTTCACCGAGGCGGTTTCGTCGTTCGGAAGTGCGGTTTTACTGAGCGGTGGCGAGGACTCCGATTTGGCGTTCCAGTACGTCCTAGCAAAATATCAAACGCGGCATGTGATGGACCATGCTGGGGTGCCGAAACGCAGCGAACTCGCGGCTGTAGATTGTGAGGAAGTAAGTGGATCTCAAGTAGAGCTAGAGGTCGATAAAAATCCGAAAAACAAGGATGACGTCGAGGAGAAGAAGGATGCGGCAATATCATCGAAGGAGCGACAGCGGCGAACGTTTTGCGACCAACAGCGGCGTACTGCGCGTGCTTTTTGGCGCAAAGAAATCACGAAAGCACTCGCGTTGCGCAAAAGCGCTGACACGTTGCGATATCATGACCAGATCTTCGATGCGAGTATTTTCGCATTCCTAGTACGTGCGCCCAACGTGAAAAAGGCAAGAAAAATGCGTCGTGAGGAAAGCGAGCGCTTGCGCCCCAGTGTGGCGCAGAAGATTGACTTCATTCGAGGACAGGAGAGTGATCCGGACTGGCAAGCGAAATTCGCTCTAGATTGTGTTGACCGTATGGGACAGGCAACACCCAAGAGAAACGCCAACAAGGATCCAAAGTCATTGTCGGCTTCGAGAAAACTGGCGGACGAAAGAGAACTGGACACAATCGATGATGAGGACGAGGTGGCTTCTGATGACCAAGATGGAAAAGCAGCTACCGCATCTGCGCCAGTACCTTCAGCCACACCATCTTCCTTCGAGCTTTTCCCGTCAACGTGCGGGTATGGTGTCATTTGGGCGACTTCGTGGCAACGTGTGCACATGCGCCTCGAGGACGGCGTCTTGGGAGAGGAGACGGACTATCGGCACATAACAGAAAACTGGGGAGTAGTGGTTGTAGGAGCCGGCAACGGCGGTGGCTGCGCGTTCGCTTGGTTGCGCAAACGGGAGTGTCTTGCTGTCGATACCCTGTGCGACGTTTTCAAACATAGCGGAGACATCTTCTTCTGCCGTGACCCCAAGGTGCCCAGTAGCAGGCTTGTTAAGCCGTTCAGGTTGAAGGGAAATCCCAACTTGATGCCGATAGAGGATAGTTCTGACAAGGACACGGTTCCTGGCGACCAGCATGACGGAGAAACCCGAATCTTGCAGAGGGGCCCGCGTGCGGGACATCCAGTTAAACTAAACATCACGGACATAGGCATGTTTGAACCCTACATCAAGTGGCAGGATTCAGCGACGATAGCGAAGTTGAGCAATGCCGACGCTAGCCGCCAACAGGTAATTGTGGTGATCCTAGAGCTGTAGCGATAGATTGATGCAAGAATGGGAATGATTCATTGCTATTTACTTTTACAAATACAAGTTCCTACTCGTTGCAATCTCCTAAGCTAAACAAGTATTGAATAATGCTAGCTGGGTATTCACCTGACTAAAATATTATATCCTCGTCTCTCCCTCTCGCTCTCACAGCTCGATCCTCGATATCAGCGGTTTGTGCAGTTGAACAAGGTTGGAACAGTGATTCTGCAGAGTTTTCATTGGTCGGCGGAAGCTGTCGAAAGCGAACTAAGGTTTTGGATAACTATGCTGCCCTTTAGTGGAGACATATTCTTGCTCGAGCGGGACTACCAGAGACACAAAAAGCTCGTCGATGCGCACTTCAATTAAGGCTGTTATCGAAAATTCATTATAATTCCTAGTAGATCATTCGATGTTGACCTTAGTTTAGATTCCCTCTCAAAAGAATGTCAACGTTCTCATGTTCATAGTTGTAGTACTACTACTCCCTACTCGTCTGCAACAGACTGATATTGCATTGTCTCCAATCATGCAGCATGTGTAAGGCTGCGTAAGATTTATGCCCATGCCTACAACCGAGACCGACCGACGGCCTCGTCCTAAACTGTCAATTTACACAATTCTGTATACAGCTGCCCCACGTAAAAAAATCGTTTCTTCTAATGCATGCTCCTCCACCGGCATTCTATGGAGGTATCTTGGGTCAGTGAAGATGGGCAAACCAAGGTAGAGATGCTGCAACTGCAAAAGAAGATTGACAAATTGAAAGACGCCTACGATAAAAAAGCGCTGGAAGACGTAGAGCGGATGGAGCGAAGGTGGCGCGAGGAAAAAGAGGAGAAGAACTGGCGAATAACCCAGATGGCAGGTGGACGAGGCAGAAGACCCGCAACTGGCGGTGATCAACCCTCGTCAAATAGCGCAGAAAAACCTCGTGAGGAGGATGATGATGACGACGCTGAAGTAGGGAACGAAGACGGAACATATGACTGGGATGAACTCTAATACCAGCTTGGGGCTGGAAATCTGTCAATCCTTGCTTTTTCTCCCTATTCCATCTTTTCTGTGAGACAGGCACAGACATGTCCAAGTCGCAACGATGAAATCCTTGATCATGTTCCTGTGACTCGTTTGTGCATGCATGCTTATTTTCAGGTGAGTAAATTTCTTCGACTGATGCACTTCTTCTACTGATGATTCTTTGAACTTTTGCCTCACTGACACCATTATGTCTACAAGGACACAACCTAAACTTTTCAACCAGCAAATACGATAGCGTTTATTTTATGCAGTTATCAACAATTGGACATAGCAAGGACGAAGTATTGGATGTAGCCTGCAACGGGAATTTTGAAAACAAGGCTGTGGGAGTGTGATGACGGAGAGAGTGACTTGGAAGAATACGACTTACAAAAATCTGAGTGACTTCCTGTCCGAAAAAGGGTGCTTGATGTTGATAGAGATGGGGCACATGATGAAAGCACTTGAGAGGCAGCGGGTGTTGAAAGTAGTTTGACGATGGACGGACTACACAATGTAGGAGAGAACTGACGAGTTAGTACAACAACAATTGGTACAGATCAAAACAGGGACTTATTAACGTAAAAATAGCAAAAGCAAAGAGTAATACATAAATGAGGGCTGGTTTTTGAGAGGTTCGAAAAGCTACGAGGAGTGCGATAACAAGAATAAATCTGCTATCATTTGAATGCTCAGCAAGGAGCAATGTCCTCAGGTGCAAGCCCACTAATTACGCCGAGCCCCAAACACAGCGACAATTTTCCGAGTTCCTCTCGTCGCAATAGCCAATCCTGCCGCAGAAGTGGTCATGCACAACACGACCCTAACGATCCCACCTGCAGCTGGCACCAGAGCCCAGTCACAACGTGGACGGTGCGAAGTCGATTTCTCCTAAAAGTCCAAAACGCATTCTACTGCGCTTTCTGCCTCTACATCGTTGTCGTGGTGCTCATTGGCGCAGTCCTGCTGTACGTTTCTGAAAACGATTTCTTCGACGAGAAATCCAACTCATCATCACCTCCAACCACGCATAAGCATAACAACGGTCAAGGGCGTGGGCCTTTGGCTTTGCCTGCGAACACTAAATCAACTTCGGGCATTCATTGGCTCCTGGCTGAAGATGCACATCAGAATTTTCCCACACACTTTCACCTCAATACGACAGCGCTTCAACAACAACAACAGCGAGGAGACATACGGAATGCAGGCGAACGAGAAAGTGCCGACCGGAAGGCGGACTATGAAGAGCAGGCAACCGACTATGAAGAGGAGCTCAGCGACGGCGCCAACCTTGTGCCGTCATCCGTACAAATGCACACGACGTTGCGCACTAGACGAGGACGATCATCAGAGGCAAGCAGCGTCGCTAACAAGCTCGGCACTAGAAGAAGTGCCACGAATTTTCAGAAAGCCTCCTTGTCATTCTCAAATTTGGCAGCGGAACCCCCGATGACTTCGTCAACCAGGTTTCCAGATATCCCTAGCGCTCCTGCTTCCACGACACCAATTATCACCCAAACCAGGGAATTGCGCTTGACGATGGTGGACGCTTTCTTCTATTCGATGTCGTGTGTGACACAGGCGGGACTGAGCGTTACTGACTGGCCAAAAAGTCGATGGACGACTCATGTGATTTCGTTGTGCTTGATGTTACTTGGCTGTGCGCCACTTCTCGCATTGGGTCCACCGCTATTGCGGAGATACAACTTTGAGAAGCAGCATAGGACACTGAGGAAGATGCAACGCTTGCGAGATCTTCAAGCGCAAAATGCAGCAACCTTACAGGAGCCGAGAGCCGGACCGTCTCTCGGAACAGACGCGGTGGAACCAGGAAGAGCATCATCTGCTTCACAACCGCCAAACTTACCGAGTGCTGCAGGTCAAGGTGATGCTCTTCGAGGTAACAGCAGCACAAGCACTCGTGCAACGCATGATAGCCACGTGCTCGAATCAGAGGTAGAGGAGATGGTCTCGACACCTCCACCAGCTTACCCTTTAGAGTATTTCGCATTGGGCGTTATCATCCGCGTCACGATCCTGTACTGTGTCGTCTTCATGCTTGGCGGCTTCGCACTGCTCTACGTGTCGTATCATCATTTAGCACCGGATACCCACAATGGTCACGACTTGCCTCCAAGAGACGGAACGTGGAGGACAATTTTTTACGCAGCTGTCTCGGCATTTTGCAATAACGGCTTGACGCTGAGCGAGAACTCGATGCTCGGGTATCCAAGAGCGTTTCTCCTTACTGCGGGCGGACTGATTTTAGCAGGGAATACAATGTTCCCGGTGCTGCTACGATGGTACCTACTGGTGCTGCATTGGTATTTGGATGCCCGGACAGCACAGGGAGGCACAGTTCCGTCGTCCTCTGCTGCGAATGCCAATCTTACAAATCAACTACGACCACCTCCGTCCACATCTTCCTCGGACAGTGTTGTAGCACCGCTGGAATCTTCGACACGCACAGAAAAACGCGCAGTAGCGTTCCTGCTCAAGCACCCACGACGAGTGTTTACTCATCTCTTTCCACAAGTGCACACTGTGTGGCTGTTTCTCACCGTGCTTGCCCTCAACACCACGTGCACTGTCAGTATACTGATATTCGAGGCCGGCGACTACGACATGTGGACATGTCTCTTCCAGGCCTTCGCGACGCGGACAGCCGGTTTCTCAGCGTTGCCGCTGAGGGATCTGTGCTTAGCTAACAATCTTCTTCTGTGCATCTGGATGTATATAGCCGCATCGCCAACCACAGTCGTGATGCGCCGCACAAGAGTAAGAGAGTCGGACCGAATAAAGAGAAGCGCTTTTTCATCTGGGCGCCGTTACAGGGCCCGTGGTGCTCGTGCACGTTGCAATGAGGCGAGAGAGGCGTTCCTTCAGCAACAGCAGCAAGTTTTGCTTGATTCTGTGCCGATGCCAGGAAATGCTTTCTCGATGGTGAACGAGTATACCTCACCTGGAGAACAAAAAGCACTTACTAAATCAGGAGGACAAAAGCTTGCGGAACTTAAAGCCGTTCAAATACAACCACGGACTGGAAATGGTTGGCATGATGACCAGTGGCAGCTTTCACCAACCGCGACAACCATGACTGGCGATTTAGGTAGTTCGCGCAGCGACACCTTTTCATTAAGCGGCGCAGTGTGGTCACCGATAGAAAGCAGTAGCAGTATTACCACAGACATTGTAGCAAGAACTGCAGATAGTGCAGTTTGTCAGAGCGATGAACTAGTGTCCGGACCAACAACAAATTCTACGACCTCATCGCAAACAGAAAGACAAAATCATAATCATGCAGACCGATATCTACTTTTGCAGAGTTCCGCCTCGGTTTCTAGCAGTGTTGTCTCAACACCTATGACTCTTGTTTCGTATGAAGCTGGGGACGAATTTCCGCGTACCGGAGGTCTCAACACTATTTACCTTCCTGACCCGACGATTTCTAGTTTTAACCGAACCACCAGAGAGGAAGATCATAACTCAACGTTCGTGAGCACTGCTACTGCATCATCATCTTGTTCCTCTGTAGCGTCTAGCTCAACTAGTGGCTCATGCTCTGAAATAGACATTACGGGAAAGGCGGAGGGTGTCGAGGACGACACAGTCGAACCCAATAGCATCCGAGCACAAGCTTGGCACTATCTTGGCCAAGATGTATCGGCACTCTTGCTTCTCACCTTTTCCATTTGCTTAGCCGAACGGCACCGATTCCGTCAAGCATCGGACGCCGGCGACGCAGACAGCTATCGCTACAACGTCTTTTTCAAGTTCCTCTACGAAATTGTGTCAGCGTATGGCACTGTCGGGCTAAGCCTAGGCGGCGGAAGCGCAGTGAACCTCGCAAGGGAATGCAGTTTTTCAGGCAGTTGGACGCCGACAGCCAAGCTCCTCCTGTGTCTAGTCATGCTGCTGGGAAAACTACGAGGGCTGCCGGACAGCATCGACCCCTCGGTTAAAATACATGCCAACACGACAAGCTATTCTACTAAAGACGAGCACAGGAATCCTTCACAAGTAATAAACACCAATATCCTAGTCGAGAACACATCAACTCCACCCGGGGAGCGCCTGCTCGGCGAAGGAGCAGCTCCTGTGCTAAACCCACTAGCGTCGGATGTAGACCCTTCTTCAAGAACTCCTCCTGCACCAAGCCCGGACGTGAATGCGTATGCGCATGCAGCTCGGGAAAGCGTCAACTCGACGGCAGCCAGTGATCCGTGAAACCTGGACCTTTTCATTTCAGATCTCAGGCCAAAATCAGACTCTACTTGACTGAATGAAATCTAAAGACCAAAAATGAATGAACCTGTGTATTATCCAATTTTGTGATGTAGTTCACGTTGTTTTATTGTTATCACCACCATAGTTTACAGGATGGGGATACATTTTTGCCGAGTTGCTTCTTGACAACGAGAGTGAAGCACGCAGGAGCTTTCACTGCGAGCGCCGCATCTACCTTGACGAAAATGAATTTTATTCTTATACGATTTGGACTTGCGCTAAATTGATTTGATGCTCCTTTGCGTGAAAAAAATAACGAATTGTAATCAAAGGAATCTCATACGACTGCGATGCTGGGAACAAATAACATTATCGATGGGTATTTTGTTTCTTCTCTTCGAATTATCTTGATGTAGTAGTATCTCCAGCTGTAGTGTTCACCATCATTTTCCGACGCCATCTTCTAGTTCTGCAACTGCGCCGTCTGATCCCAAGCGAAACCCATCAATGATCTGCATTTTTCGCTGCGCAGCTGTTAATTTTATTTCATCTCAGCCCATTTCTAGGCCGCGACAGGACTGTTTACTATCAACCACGACTCCTCATCAATTCAAATGTCTTAATCGATATGAAATGAAATTGAAAGTCGACCAGACTACTTGTAGTTCGCGGAGCTATATTAGTTGATGACGAGCTCGATGATATCATCATGATGCGCTTTTACTCTCGATGAGCATAATAAAAATTATTTCACAATATTAGATACGAGAAGGACTGGGACTCATTCAGAAAAATGTGGCTGGGTCGTTTGATCGAACAGGCAAGTCGTGGCGATGATAGCCGTGGTGGGTCACGTTTTCGCTCGAAAGGTCAGATGGACCACTGGCTTGCGCGCGGCCGACCAACCCGCCTTGAGTTGGAACAGCGTGGTTATATTCGCGACTCAGAACAGGGGGCGGGGATACTAGACTTCGAAGCCACAAAACGCGAGTTGGAACTCGTATTGGCCAATCTACAGCGCAAGCGTGCACAGGCTTTGCCAAGACTACTAGACGGAGGGGCGGCGCTTCCCACGCCTATTGGAGACGATCATGGAAGCGCAGAAGCCACGGATGAAGAAGATCTGCCCCTGCAACCTATCCTCGACGAAGAAGACCCTTTTTGTGGCGGTTGTGCAGACCTTTACGCGCCCGCACAAAACGATTCATCTTCAGCAGTCTCCAGCATTTTAGACGCCATAGTCGTGAACGATGAAGCTCGAGCAGCGTATCTGTCTTCTGCACTCGGGGGTGCAAATTCAGGCGTTCCACAGTCGCTGGAAGCGTGGCAGGACAAGATTGCTGCGACGACACGCTCTTTGACCGACGCCGACGACAAAGTCCGACAACTCCAAGCCTCATTGGCCGAAAGCATTCGATCAGAAATGCTACTCGATGTAGACGTTAATGACAGTCACGGACGTCACGACCTCCAGTTGCGGCGAGCTTTAGTGCAACTCGGGGACGCGGAAGCGCGCCTGCAGAAGGTGTATCCTCAAGCAGAAACTGCGAAACTGGCTTTGGAGCGGAGACGGCAACTGTACTTGAGCGACGTGTTGGAGATGCTGCAGACGACTGAGAAACTGAAAGACCTCGTTTTCGAGCGTGGTTCAGCCGATCTGGTGACACTAGTTGATCGCGTTGCAAAGGTATGCGAACGTCTGCCCACACGGGCTCGTGCATGCTGCGCTCAGAGAGTAGCCTTTCTCTTTGTTCCGTTAAAGCAGACTCTCATGACCGAAGTCGCAACCGCAGTTGCGCAACACCGACACGCGTGGCCGGCGAAGCTGCAGCATTTGGGGGCTTCACAGGATGGGGACAAAGTGGGATCCCCGTTGTCAGAAGATGGCCAAGGCAACGATGAGCAAAAACTTGCTAGACTGCGAGAAATCGATCAGCAAAGTGAAAGTGCGTATCCTATGTGGAATCAGGTGTGGACATCGTATTCGGTGCATCGCAGCTTCCGCCTAGTGCTGCGGTCCTTCGAAAACTCTTCCTCATTGTCCCCTCCAAACCGAGAGCAGAGCACGACGACGAGGCACAACCAACCGTCGGGTGGCAGAAGCCCACAAAGGCGCGACAACCATGAGGAGAATGGTATGATTTCACCCCCGAATCTCAGTCCTCGCAATTTTGGAGGTCCTTCTGCGTTTGGCGGACACCGAGATAAGATCAATGGCGTCTCTCGAGGATCGCAGTTGGGCGCAAGTAAGACTGTGGCGGCTGTGAGCAGCACGAGCAAAAGAGCGAGGGCAGGAACAACACCTCCAACTTCATCAAGTGCTGCACTTGAATCCGAATTTTACGGTTTGATTGTTCAGCCCATGACACGGATTTTCCACCATCATTTCTCCCGACCGGACTCCGAGCTTGCGCGACTCGACCGTCCTGACTGGGCGTTCCGGTACTTCAGAGATTTACTGCGGGATAATTTCTCATTGTTTCTCTCGTGGGTCCGTCGAAGGTCGCAGAGACTATCGCAACACCAGCAGGCAGACGGTCAATCGTCCTCACCATCCGAATTGCTGGCGCCAATGAGTGAGTTTCTCGAGGGTCTAGTTCGTGAGACCATTCGCCGAGGAATTCAGCTGTTCCTGCGTACGAACTATCCGCATTTCATCGCCAACGATGCGCTTTTCTTGAACCTCATCAAGGAGCTTGGCGCGTTCTTGCAGACGCTGCGCAGCGACGTGAGGACACTCTACCTCGATCTGATAACCGCAGTCACGAGTACATCCAAGTCCGCCTTACCCTCTACCCCTGCTCCTCCACCCTTACACGTTACTCACGAGGCGGAGCGCTTTGCGGCATCCCTCATCAACACAGAGGTCTGCCGCGACATTGCAGAAGATCTCCTTGTAATTCTTCCCTCTGGTGAAGATTCGTGTCGCCTGTTCTCGCGATGGCTGGAGCTCGACCGTGAATTCCTCTCCGACAAATTCGCTCAGGCCGTCCGAGACGTGGTAGATTTAGTCGACGAGAAGCAAAAGCTTACCGCAGAAAAACTATCATTTTCTGCTGACACGGTCGGGCCTGTAACTGTCGCGTCTCGTGTGAGGTCTGATGGCCGGCGCCCGCGATCCTCTACCGCAGAAACCGACGCCGAGGAAGAAGGTCGAGGCAAGGAAATTCTAGCAGAGATAGAGGAGCAGCGCGCCTTTCTCGATCAGCTGTGTCGCGCAGCACTTGATCGCATGACCCCCGTTGTAGGCGGCATGAAGCGTTCGCGTAGTCGGTATCTCGAAGATGCCTTTGGGTCTGCGGTGCAGCACGCGGTGACGCACCAACTGAAGCACATGTGGAACTCACGGGTAGTTGCGAGCGAGGAAGACGTGTCACGTGGCAGACACGAAGCGAACGAAGATGGCGAAGATATATTAGCGGAAGATTCTGGTGCACAGCGACAAAGTGGAGGTCGTGCTAGAGGTTTGGTGCGGCGCGCAGGCGGCTTAGTGAAAGGGGGTCTGCAGGTTTTGCAAGGTGGTGCGCACGAAGATGAAGAACGACTTGACTTTGGTCTTGGCGCTGCACTATTGCGCGTTGCCCTATTTTTTCTTAACTTGTTTCGCGGCTTATCAGGCACATTGGCTGATCTCGAAGCCGTGCGTGGCATTGACGATCTCAAAAACTTGATGGTCGACCATCTGACTGACTCGTTTTATCGAATCTATCTGCCTACCCGTGTGGACGCAGTAGTGAAGGCGGCTGAATCCGACAGCGTTGTCGTGACATCCACATCAGATGACGCAACCGTCAGAATAAGAGAAGCAGCGCTCGGCTTTTTAAGTTCAGAGCTGCGCTCATTCACCGCCCTCTTTTCCTGGCTACCCTTTGCCGAACGACAGCTCTTCGACAAAGTCAGTGTCCAGCTCTTCATGGAACAGATTGCCCCTCACGATTTGTTCACCTCGAATCAGCAAGGCAGAGATCAAGTAACGCGACTTCAGAAAATGTTCTTTTGCACAGATTGAGAACGAGAACGTTACCTCCCTACTTGTTGCCCCCCTTGATGAGGACAGAATTCTTAAGCATCTCCAAGAAGGTGTAATTGTGGTTTCATGTCCTTGTTGATACAGGATGAGCCATCATAATTATTCGAAGACTGTAGTACGGTGTCACCCGCCAATGCTTACACATACGACAGCACCTCCTAGACCTAAGGAAAAACAAGTGATTTCCATGAGCGTTGCAACTTCTGTGAAAGTGCGCACTTCGTTACAGTCTTTATTTTTGTTACCCGTCCAGAGAGGGTTGTACCTAGTCGTACTAAAAGGCATGACTACTTTTTAATCTCACGAGCCGGCAACCCCGCCAACGAGTTTCACAATTCTGTAGAGAGCTACATTCATTCTGGTTGTAACCGTCATCTCTCCGTAATATGGTTGTCTGTTCAAGCCTACGCTTACTTTACCGACAGAATGAGAGGACGACGCACGTAAAAGTCGTGAAGATCTGTTGTTTCGCGAAGGATAGAAGATTATCTGTCAGATCATCTGCTAAACAATAGATAAGTCTTATCAATATCATGATCAAACACGAGCAAGCAGGTTTCCATGTACGTTTCTGTTGCCTCTTCCCTGAGAATGACCTGAGGTAGCGCCTTTGTACCCCTCTACACTAAAAACCATAGGAATGCTTCTGGCGCCTGCGTTGTAAGTATGCACAAATCATTTCTTTCAAAGTGACGTTTTTCCCTTGACAGATAAACAACTTGCTAGTTTGTTGCTGTCGATTTTAGCTGACAGCATCATATGACATTCCTCCTTGTGTTCTGCTTGTAATGGATCATGACTCACATTCCCCGCTTTCAATATTTTCTTGCTTCCGCAAATACTAGAACTTCTAGTAGTTGGAATAAGCCTAAACGTCCACTTCAGTTCTTCCTTCAGTGATAAAATAACATGTCCTCGGTCACCAAGCATATCGTAATTGCATCGCTTTTCGTCCCTTTTCAAGGGATTGAGCTCGTTGGTGCCCAAAATGCAGACTTGCAGGCAATGTTGGACAAACACAACATCTATCGGTGTATGCACAACATTCCCTTGCTGTCCTGGAGTGCGGACATCGCAGCAAAAGCACAATCTTGGGCCGACAATGGCGCCTACCAGCATTCCACACAGGCGTTTCGTACGCTGGGTGATGGAACTAGGCTAGGCGAGAACCTTGCGATCGGCAGTAGTATGACTGGGGCAAAAGCAACTAAAGCGTGGTACGATGAAATTCGGTATACAGAACCGTATGGCACTGCAGACAGCATGACGGACACGACCGATGCGTCGCAGGCGATTGGCCACTACACTGCGATGATCTGGAGCGACACTACGCAAATCGGCTGTGGGAAAGGCACGGCGACCTTCAGCGGAACGACGGGTAATTACTACGTTTGCCAGTACGCCACTGCCGGAAACGTTGCGGGGCAATTCTCGGCTAAAGTGACGGCACCGACTAAACCGGTGACGCAATGCGGCGGTACGGCTGCAGACACTCCGGGATACAACGATGGTCTAAGCAGGGGCACAGCGGGAGGCTTCAATCCAGCGAATCTGCCATCAGCATGCACACCTTCACCCCCACTGTTACGAGGCAAATTGAATTCTAACATCAAAAGTATGGTCATTTGTAGTTCTAGTTCATCGTAGCCGCGTGTAATAATTATTTCACAGCGCCGGCATGAAGATCGATTCCGATTGGCTATTAACCGCAGCGCCTTGTGATGATTATTTCACGACGATAGCGCTGTGCTGAGTGATTTATTACCTCTTCGCATCATAGCATCTTGTTGTAATGATTATCTCACGACGTAGTGGTCGTTGGCAACATGAGCACTTGCACTTGCTTTTGTGCCAACTACAGCCTTGCGGCCCAGCTATTTCGTTGTCTAATCCTACCTGTCGGCGGACTTTGCGTTTATGGTTACCAGTGTGCTTCCCAGTTCTGCTGCCCCTACCTGAAGGTGTGCCTCAGAAACCCAACTCAGGTGATCAACAGTAACCAGATAACTGTGGAGGCCAGCGTCAAGGCGTCTGAGAATTTGGTCAACGTTATCTTTCGGGGTGGCCGCACGTGCAAAGACCCTCATGCGAATAGAGGGCAGTGCCTACAGGACAGTTCCGGTTTGCCCCTAGCAACCTGGGACCAGTCCCGTTGTCAGTGCAAGAGTGCCTACATGACGCACTACAATGCCGGGACCTGGGTGACGCTCAACAACGTTGCAGGGTTAACCTGCGTCAAACAGTCTTCCGGTTCCACGACATCTTCTTCCGATTCTGGCTTGAGTGGTGGCGCGATCTTTGCTATTATCCTTTCCGTTTTCCTGGTTCTGAGTTTTGCTGCCTATGTGGTTTATTTTGTCGTAGTCACCAAGAAGGCGAACCAAGCAGTGACATTTGCGGCTTTTTGGGCGCAGATCAGGGCAGATGCGGCAAAGTCCAAGTCGTGTTGCCAACGCGACCAACAGTTGGGTGCAAATATAGGAAACAAAGTTTAGTCACGATTGGTTACTGATGATACGAGTTAAGTACTTTCTTCAAAAGACACATTCACATACACATTTACTAGGACTAGTAAGTACAATGTTCTGACTATCGATAAACTTTCCTCAATTATACGAGTGAAAATGGCACTTCACGCCTCTGTACAGAAGAGAAAGCAAAGCTACTGCTGAAGGCCGAGGTCTATTCCATCTCCATGACCATACACTCGTGATATTCTTTGCCTACAAATCGACTTTACTATCTTCTTCTCCTGGAGGGAAAACGAAAAATGCCTTTGCGTTTGCGCAAACCAACGCTCTATATCCAAAAATGAACAACAACAATAAATCGATTTCAGAATGGTAACGAGTTTATTTAAAAAACGTGACGATCTTCTCGCTCACGGATTTTTCTCCCCGTGCATAAAGAGGAACTAGATGGGCTCACTTCTTTGCAGGCTGATCATCGCTTTAGCGTGTCAGGTAGCAAGAGTTTTCCATCCTCGGGACATAGAGTGGTGCCAAGCTGGATGCATGAAGCGTAGGAGGCAAAAATATGTGACGGGTACGAGCAGTAGGACAGTTGAGTCTGAAAAAGGAATGTAATATTATCTCATCTACACTGAAATAATCTGATGAATCTTGTGATGTCTTGTTTTCGATGATGGTGATATTGCAAGATCGAGAACGAGGTGGACATTATATTAGAGTTTTTCACGGTGCGGGACCAGGAGAGTAACCTGCACCGATACAGTATTCTTTCTCCTGAACGGAATCCAATTCCAAACCAGGTATCTTAGTCCCTCCTCCTAAGCTTTCTGCTATGCTTCACTATCCGTTGTTCTCTCTTAAGTCACGATCTACTTCCATTCGATCTGTCTCGTGAATAACTGTTAACGGGTGATTCCGTGGCCCAACGAGTGTTGAGCTCGACGTCTGTCTAATCGGCTCGGTCGTTTGAAAGGTGTTTTTCGGAGTCTTCGGCATACGACTGTTCGTTCGGTGAGCTTCTGAATTGTAGGCTGTTCGATCGGAGTGATTCTGAGTTGTAGATCTGGTCGTCTGAGTGTTGAGTAGTTTCTTTGACACATACTTCTGTTGAGTTAGCTAGTTTCGGGTGTCGCTTCTGACTCTTCGTTGTTCGTCAATTCGTACATCTCTCGTTCATTTCTGTATCTTGAGGTCCCTATGTGATCAAGTACGAGAGTGAGATACGAGTGGGTACAGTAACTAATGGTTTTGTTCTTCGCCGCTTTCTGCTTCTCCTCTCGTCTTGAGTAGCTTGCTAGTGCGAGCCTAATGGCCTTGTCATTTTCTGGTTCTCGGGGGTTGGATGTGATTGGCTCTAGATGTAGATACTCGCATGGTGAACCGGTACCCTTGGTCGTGTCAGGAACGAGAGTCAGTGCGAGCACACACACCCCAGTGCACTTCCACCAGAGTGCCTAGGGGTGGGACGCCAAGGGCTGAAGCATCTGCTTGGGATGGCCTTTTCAATTATATAATTATTTGTGTTATATTAGTTTAATTAGGTATGCTTTGCGAATTGCGAGTTCGTCTACTTTGCTTGCTCACGAGACATGGGTGTGAGCGCCGCGTTCATGTTCAGATCCCACCTAAGCACAAAGATCATCCACCAAACACCTCTCGGACATCTTCTTACACATTCTTAGAGAGACACGTAGCAGAACTACCACCAGAACTCAAATGATGTGAGTACAACGAACTAGAGTAACGTCTACGAGTTGATGTTGAGTGAGATGTCGTTTCATTCTCTCGAATTCGGATCCTCTTCGCTCGTTCTTGTGAATCTGACGACGAGTGTCGCCCTTGAGGAGTAGTTCTTGCTGGAGTCAGTATTAGAGAACGAGCGCGAGCCATATTTTATTTGACTGACAGTGACAGCCAAACAGGAATTCTCACGAGCGGCATCTCGTAATTTACATTTTCCCATTGTTTGTCCCTCGTTTGTTCCCTCGACGTATCGCTCTCTGTCTCTCGCTATCTATATCCCTCCTTGTTGTTTCTCAACTCCCCCACGCACACACTTATCGCACTGACCCTTCTTTATGTTCACATTCTTTCATCCACATCCTTATTTCAAACAAACAAAACTCATAGTTGAATTTGTCTTTACTCTTTGGAGGAGGAAGTCTGTCCTAAGGCAATTCTCAACACTAATCTGAGCGAAGACGACTGTGTTTGTGTTTCGATATCTCACTTCAAATTCGAAAAGAGTTGTTGTAGTTGGTTCTAAGAAACAAACTATAATCGACGTCATCTCAACATCTTACATACAAGAAAAAAGATGAAACATCAACATTTCGCCTGAAGCGAAAACGAATCAAGCGACACTGAACCGGGAGCCTCAAACCGCTTCGAGAACAGCTCTCTTAGGCAGACGAAAAGCCAGAGAAGAGCGGCTACGACGTCAAGAAGTGCAACATCAAGGAGTAGACGAAGACTCAACATCATATTCCTCAGATCAAACAAAGGAGAAAATTATACAGCGACCAAGACGCCATATTGTTACCACACTACTTTGTCATAAAAGTAAAAAACATCCACCTACCACATCACACAACCCTCCTGTACCAAAATCACATCAGAGAACAGAGGCAGTTCCCTATTGTGTTTGTGCAACTACATATTCAACAAAACCACATATTGCCAATAACATTTCTTGGACGGAGAACCATCAATATTGGCCTTCCTAAATCAAGTCGACATCTTCTTCTTCATGATCCATCGTACTGTCTTACTACCAGAAGATACTTCTAGCAGTACTAGTACTACCGATAAAAGTGGAAGTCCCTCCATCTTCCGAGTAGCGAAATCGTAATCCAACCAGCAAGGTATTTCCCTTTTTTTTAACTTCGCGCACATTTACAACTTCTACAAGAATCACAGCACCTTCAAGTCGAGGAGAACATCCATTACTTCGCCAATCAGAACAAGAAGCGCGAAATCTAGTAGCTTCTTTTACTTCGTGTTTGTTCTAACACGACGCACAACAAGTATATTTGGAACATCAGCGGACCGCAAAGATGAAGACAGGTTTCGGAACAACGCCGCCTGCTACCATGCGGCCTGAAGACCATCCCTATAGCGCAGATAGGTTGGGCCCAGGAAGTGGTGCTAGCAGGATGGCAGGCTCGCCCGTTCGGAAAGTACCTAGTCCAAGCGATCTCCCAGGAAGCAAAACGCAGGTCAGCGTAGTATTATGGCCAATTCATTTTTGTGGAATGTATAATTGAGCCATCGCTGTACACAGACAGGTCTTTTGTATTTCGTTGTAGCAATAATTCAATCCTTGTCCTCTGTGTTTGAAAAAGATAAAGTTAGAGTTACATCCAGGAGCATGTCCTTATTTCCTGGTCTTTTCTCTAAAACACGACGACTTCAGACGAAGCTGGCATGATGGAGACAAGATGCAGCTCTTCTTCACCAAGTACAGAGCTGAGATTCGCATCTACGGAATCTTCGCTTTTGCTATCTTCGCAAGTTGGGTGCTCATCTCGGACGGAGATTTCTCCTTCACGCTCACGCTTGCTAGTTTGGTATACTCCGTTTTGTTTTACACTTACTATACGGAATATAAAGTATTTTCGTCCTTTAGTAGTTATAATGATTCAATCTTCATCCAGAAAACTACGGCACGCATTTTTAAGGTGATAGCGGCGACAGAAATATCATAGTGATAGCACCAAACAGGAACTTCACCGCAATACCAAAAACGATCTTGTTACACACAACCGAATCCACAGATATCTATGTGCTCGTTTTTGATGATGTGCGCGTGGGTGGAGACACACAAGAGTTGCCAGGGCGTATCCGTGAAAATGTTAGAGATCTATCTTCTGTTACAGTTCGCGCGTCTGTGCGCAGTAATCCCCTTCGAAGGCTACCTGCCGTTCGACAAAAGCGGAGATTGGTTGTATAATTACCTTCATTGATTTTTCTTGTCAATCATGTGATGGAAATGACGATGTTCTTCTTGAAGGTCTTATTGGGATTCGTCCCTTTGATATTGATCAACACGGGTCGTTTTTACCTACTTACTTGATATTTAACAAGTTAGATGTATCTGGGGCAGTTTGCAGTTGCATTTTTGGAGGATGCGTCCAGCGTTCCTACCTCCACGACCAAAATCTCTCATCCCAGCTATCAAGTCGTCGAAGCCATGACGTTCTGTTTCGCGGGAAGTATCGTTTACTTGTGCCGTGTCCAGTACCCAGAAACCTACGCCTCCGAAATGGACACTTTCGATACTAGGTAGAACGTCAACATCCCTTATTGCATCCATCATGCCGTAACTCATTCAATTTTGAATGCAGTTTTTCTGAAACTAATATGTCTTTGACGTCAGTGTTTGATCTTCTATGAACCTACTTGTTCACTGACGCTGACATCACCATCGATCCTTAGTAAAGTGTCGTTCTCCGACTGCAAAAATTCCGTGCCGACCCAGGTTTCTTATTGCACCAGCGCTAGTGCTATCGCTCGTTCTGCATCCACAGCTGAACGCATTCACGCCCTCTGACATTTGCTGGGCTTTCGCATTGTACATGGAGTCTCTAGCGAGTCTCCCACAGCTTTTCATGTTCCAAAGGGAAGGCAAGGTACTCTTCTTGTGTAAGTACCTGTACTACTGTAGTTGTATCTGTTTTTCGTTGTCGTTGTATCTTCAAAAATATTTTCTGCTAGAATCTCTATCTATCAACTCAACAACCTAACTGGAGGACCAAGCCGTCCTCACTACAACTACACAAAACAAAACTAAACTACATACCAAAGGTTCACCCGTGGACTGCGCATTTCCTAGCAGCGCAGGTTATGTCGAAGGTTGCAAACTTTATCTTTTGGACTAGCAGTTTCAGCGAACTGCAGGATCCTCGACACCTGCCGTCAAAGTACTTCATCGGCTATTGGGTCCTCATTGTGCAGGGTTTCCAGATTCTGCTCATGGGTGACTTCATCCTGCAGTACACTCGTTGCGTCTCGATGGGCGTATCGGTTAGCAGACTCCTCACTGAGGAGGTGTAAGTTATGAAACAGCGTTGTGAATAGAAGCAATACCTCACCTAGCATGACAAATAGGAATCGTGATTTTTACTTACAATTTGTTTCCACGGACATTTGTTCTTGCGTACGAACTACTTATTATCCTTGATGTTAATGCGGTCCTGTACCTGCTCCTCCTGGTGCCTCAAGCTCGAGAACTTCGTTTCGGCGGCTCTAATACAAAAAATCTCAAACAACGAAAGTCACGGAGGGGTGCGTTCTCCTTTTTCGACAGAGGAGAGGCGACGGCTCTCGTGACATAGAAGAAACCTAAAGACAAGGGCTTCGATTCCGACTCGGGGTCAGTACTGTGGAAACGTTAAGATACTTACACATTGCGACAATGAACTTCTTAATTAACTTAACTCGTTCCAAACTGACTAATTGAGATTCTTGTTGACTATTTCCGATACAAATTACAATTATGAAACGAACCAAATAAATTGGGCTGCAGTCATCGAGTAAATGAACATGCCGAAATCATGAAGGAACTATCTTCTACTTGTACAATTTCGAATGGAAAAATGCGATATTATTATTATGCTACTCTTGTAAAAATAATTCAATATTATGATCACTTAGACTTACAAATGTAAAAAAGGACGCTGGAGGGAGGTATCGAACGCCACATATATGTAGTTAGTACGAAAATGATGCGACTTATTTAGGAACGTAGAGACTCAAGCGATTTGTTTTGAACAAAATTCTTCACCTTGGATTACGATTATCAAGTTGTTGTTTCCATTGAAAAGCACTACACACGATAGGATGACATAATAATTAAAAACCCGCGTTCTTGTATTACTGGGCTGTTCATATAATTACACGTAATATTTATATTTTCTTCGCGCAACATTTCTTTGTCATAAAAATTCAAGATTCTATTTATCTTCGAAAAAATGTATTGGTTCCAAACGAGGACTATGATCCTTCACTATTTCCAGGAAAAACTAGCATTCAAAATTCAGTATTATCAAATTGTTGATGTTAATATCTTCATTCTTTTCAATAAAAGACTGCAGTCATCTGCGACAGATGCACTGCTTTACTAGATATTCAAAATTTACTTTCTGCGATACGAATTCGAACTTGAGCACTACCTAGTTAAATAGCTCAATCCTTTCACCTGTCGCAAACACCATATAGCTATAGCAACACGTTCACCTCATTGACACACACTTCGACGGGAGCGATGCACCTGGAGATGAGCCGCAGCGTCTAGGGCCTTATCGTTAGCACGTAGATTCATTCTTCAAACGTAATTCAAACGCACGTAGGTCTGATCATGTAATCAAGCATCTTCATAGATGACAACATGACCCTTGATGTCATCAGTGACAATCGGATCCTATCAATATCTCTGGGTTTGCGTTAGCCATTCCTGCCCCAACTAAGATAAATTTTCGGTGGTTTTAGCATGAAGCTACTACACTCTTACTTTTTAGTTATTGCGCTCTGGCATAAATCAAAGGCGGATTCGGATAATATTCTCCCATGCACATAACCCAACGGCATACATGAATGTCCTCGGAAACTACAACCGAGTCGGCAACTTATCTTTGAGAGTGTTAGCGCGGATGCAGGTCGGGTAAGCAATATAATTGGCGGAAACTCATACACTCTCTTCAGTGATGTGGTAGCATTTACAACTCCTCTCCGTTGTGTGTGTGAATGTAGTTATGTTGGCTAGAGTGAACTATTTACAGGTGAAAGACGAGCTATGAAATCACATAGTACATCATCATTAAAAGTGAGGAGGGCTCTCCTTTGTACCTGCTTGTTCGTTGTATTACGAGTAGCCTATGTATTCCAGATGCAGAAGGACTAGTTGTAGTTATATCTTCGGGGTAGAAGGTCGTAGAGGAAGCCTCAATATGATGTGAACATAAATATTGTATCATCAATTCTTTTGGTGAATGTCTTGCTGACAAGACAGTGCTATTGTCCAATTATAGATTGTATATATGGCGGTAGTCAGATGCGCATGCGGTGATTGCATTTTAACAATTAAAAACTGTACTGGCGACGCACTTGAAGGAAGTCGAAGAACAATCACGCAATAGACAATACAAAGAAACGCCTAGAACTTTGGTTAATCGATCCTGTCCTATATCTATTTTGGAAGTTTTGACAAAAAATAAATGTGCCACCTGCAGCTACTTCGTTCTGGTAGTGCAGTAGTGGGCTCTGTCGCCTGGGGCGGTCCTTGTTGCGTCTCGCGCTTGAGCTGCTGATCGTGGTCTTCATCTTCGCGACTTCGTTATCGTGGGCGCGTTGAGGAAACACTTGGTTGTCAAAAAGAGGCCGATGTTGAAAATAATCTTGCACAATCTGCACATGCCTGCATCGCTACCAGTTTCGAGTGACTTCTGAGCGTCGACTGCAACTGCTAGTAGACTTGTTGAGAGCTGCTGCTCGTTTTATTAAAGTGAATCGGACATGAGAGACCGACCGGCTGACCAAACGTGAGTTAAGTCTCGAAAACTACGGTGCCCCCCACTCTTCCTCCATCATGCTTGCGTTCTTAGCTACCTCCGTCGTTCTCTCCCCGCACGCTAGTATCATTTCCCACTGCGACTGCAGCTGCCAATTGCCAATAATTACTCTGAAAACCAAAACACTATGGCCCCTCCCGGATGAAGTGGATACCCTGTTGCAAAACTGACCTGAAAAATACGAACAGTACCCTCGTCATACCAACGAAACCAGGAAGAACAAAAAAATTGACCATGTTTTCAGGTAGAGGGCATTTATTAGCTATTCTTTGGAACATTGTTTCTTGTCTCTGAGTTGTAACAGTAATACAAACCGAAGTATCATGGGTGACGAGGTGGAGCTGCCGTCGGCGTACTCATTGACGCCATCGAACGGCGATCCAGAATTACCGCACTCCTGGGGGTTTTCAGGTGAAGCCACAGCGAAGTACACAAACGGCGATGTTTTCGTAGGAACGTACGTCGACGGAAAGAAGCATGGCGAGGTAACAGAAGTGGACATGAACTAGGATCCATCAGGAGTTTTGAATGCGATACATAGATGCACGTTCATTAATCTTCTTTTTCCTCCTTTTCATTCTCGCAGACAGTTTTGAAGTCAACATATGACTTCAACATATCATGCTTTTTAGTAATCAGCATCGGACAGCGGCGCCTCTTGTTAGGACTCTCCTGCATTTGCCTAGCGCGTCGCTGTGCTTCAGATTCCGCCTTTTGGCCGTCTGTAGGTCTGTGGGTAGCGTCGACCCTTCTCCTAATAATAATAATCGAAAGCCAGGCGTTGCTCATGATTCCGACTCATCATGGAACTTCAAACAGGGCAAATACACATATCTCAACGGCGACGTTTTCGAAGGGTCATATGATAGCGATGCTAAAACAGGCCTCGGAAAGATGACCTATGCTAGTGGTACTTACTTTTTGTTCACTACATCAGCATACAGCATTGTCAGATTTCAAGTTTGACTTCTCGGCTTGCTAGTCGCAGAAGTGTCGTAATACCCCGTCCCCGTAGTACTCGTCAAGAAGAACTTCCTGCAAAACCGACGGGAGCGCATCAAAGGCTTTCGCTACTTTCAGCACGCCCACTGCTTTTCCTTCCAGGTGCCTCATATTCGGGCCATTTTGAGAACGGCGAAAGGAGTGGCGAAGGGACATTTGTGTACGCGAATAAGGACATCTATTCCGGCACATGGAAGGCAGGGAAGAAATCAGGGAAGGGCTTCTACGTTTTTGCAGGATCGAAGTATTACTACGACGGCATATGGAAGGACGGACAAATCGAGAGCGGTACGTTTTGTTTGAATCAATTCCCGTCTGCTCCCTTGTGGAACAGTTCTTGTCAATTCTGCCTCCTACTTCTAGAGCTTGAACAAGAACAGAGTGCCCGCCTGCTCATAAACGTAACAAAGGTTCACTGCCACTTTCTGCAACCCTCTCAGGTCAGTGGGTCTTCACACCCGAAGGCGACAAACTTTTCGAGGGCAGATTTGTGAGCCAGAAACCATGCGGAGAGGGCAAATTCGTGTACGGCGACTACGAGGTACAGAAACTCTAATATAATAACACCACTTATGATTATATCTGCTTGGTGTTGATGGTGGCTGTTTTTCAAGGTCTCTCATGCTCCGATAATAAAAAGCTAGGTCTAGCAGCAATCCGAATGCGCCATCGTCAACATGATCGTCAAGAGAAAAGTTAGAGGTCATCTTCAGATGGAAATCGAACAACACGAGCGGAAAACGTTTCTTCAGGTCTTCGGCGCATACACGCAGGAAGTAAAGCCGTTGGATACTGGTCTCGGAAAGGGCGGCGAGCCCCCAATGCAGGTTGCCACGACGTGGGAGACATTCGGTCTGGTGCACGCCTAGGCACACAGGTAGGCAAAGCCGATTCATTGTGGGTATGAGGAGGAGGACACTCACCTACACTAGCTACTCTGAAATTAGTACTACTACTACTAATATTACATATTATTATGGTCATGATTATCCACCTAACTGTTAGTGTTGTCGCGCTGTGACCCATACAATACAGAACAAAGAGTTTTGTATCAGTCGATCGTATCGATTCTCAACTACAACGATATCAAATTAAGTTTACTCACCTGATTAAGGTTGCTTCTGATTGAAACGTGAAAATAGGCCGCAAACGAGGCTTTCCTGCAGGATAGTGTGCAGAAAGAATAAGAAGTTGTAACTAAACTTTTGCTCCAAATGACTCCACGCCCTGGAGAAGTGAAAAAATAAGATTATGCACTGAAAGTTAGTGCATCTGCAGATCAAACTTACTGTGTTCCGAACACATTTTTTTTTGTCCCCCCTCTTGGGTCATCGACGCTCTCAGAGCTTGTCAACGATACGTGTTTTTCTCCACGATGAGCATCGTGTTTTTGTGCTGCGAAAAGTAACTACAGCTACGGTGCTACCTTGAAAGATAACATTGAGTGCCTGCGGCCACAACTACCCACAAGGAAGAGGTTCTGGACCGGCAGGCCGCATACACAAATAAGAAAATGTCAGCCCTCTAGAAGGTTGAGCCGGCTGCCGCCCAAGAGGATGTGGCGGAACTTTGCGGGTCGCTTTGTGGGAGACAAAGATGTTGTCCGCGTTGAAGAGTTCGTCTCCGCCTTTCCGACAGCCACGCCCGGTTCGGCAACCCTAAATGGAACTACGACCGGTGGTGCTGGTGGTAGCTCAATAGCGGCACCTGCGAGCAGCAGGCCTCCACCAAACGTCCGACTCGCAGATGCCGCACAGGCCGTTTCTGTTTCGCTCAGCGAAGCGAGGAATCGAAATAAATTTCGAGGTGTCACGAACAAGAGAGCACCACAGCATCATCAAGGGCAAGGGGTCGCTGCCTCAACAAGCGCAGTTAATGCTGGCGGTGCTGCGCCCACGACTCCTCGAGAGCACGAAAGTAGCGTGAGGAACTTCCAAGCGCAAGAATACAAGCGCAAGAACTCGGAGTTTCGACGTAAACAGGTTCAGGTGGAAGCACAGAAGGAACGACAGAAGAGACAGCAGGCACAAGAATACGAGGAGAAACGGGAGAAGCGGCGTCAGAGTCGAGTTGATGCGGCCGAAGCCAAAGCTCGAGAGAAACAGCAGGCTGCTCCTGGAGAAAATGGTGGACGTGGCAAACATGCTGGGCATGCAGGCGGAGTCGATACGAAGCTGACTGCAATCCAAGAAAACGGGAGAAACGTGACTCCGCCACAAGCCGCTCCGACATTCGTCACTCACAACGTCGCCATAGGATCGATCGCACGAAGTCGGGCTGCGAGCCGCAGGGGGTCAGTGTCGAGTGTTATTGGAGGTGTCGTGAGCGACAATATGCTAATGACAGGCACAATATCACAGGGTAGTACCTCACATGGACAAGAACATGAGCAACAAAACCCGCCTGTTCTTCGTGTGGACGAGGAAGATTTAGATGGCCAGATAGACCGAGACAATCCTGATTGCTGGGCAACTGAACCGGGCTTCGGCACGAGGGCCGAGCACCTCCATCAACAACAAAGCGGATCGTTTGCTCCTAGTAGCTTGTCGGACTTAGAATACGGAAATCATGTTCATGGTCATGACTACTACCTAGATGAAGAGCACCATGCGGATGCCGTAGGGTTGTATGGAGTCGGGGTTGATGAAGATGATTTTTATGGGGATCAGGACGGGGACGGCGCCATGCAGCAGCAGCGTGTTGAAGGGACTGACGAGTTCGCAACTTTCTCACTTACAGCGGTTCCCGATGGTGGTCAGCAGGCACGTGCAATGGTAAGAAATGTTGTAGTACAGCCTACAGTCTTCTTCCGAATTTGAATCTTCACGGGCGAGCGAGCTCATCACTAAAAATAGAGGCGGCCCTGAGTGATCACTCGACACCATCATCAGGTAGACCATGGCGACGCGTCTCAGCTGAAATCAGGTGGCCAAACGCAATCGCATCCTCGCGGAGGCGCGTCACAACCTAAAAATCCGAGGAAAAAGGCATCTTTTAGGCGTCATGGGCCACCATATGGCTCTTCGGGGAGCGGCGCAGCGTCGTCCAGCAAATCTGTCGCGTCAGATGGCCTAAATCCCAGCGAACGCGATCCACACTTGAATTATTCGGATTATCAACGACCCCCCGGTGCCGGAGGTGCAGGAGCTCCACACAACGGGGCGCTGAAAAGTGAAGCGATGATGTCAGATTTAGATGCGTTTCGCGCATTTATGGCGAACAGGCCGCAGTTGATTCCATTGGAGCCGAAGTCTAATCGACCTCAAACTTACAAGCGTAGCCTCAGACGGATGCAACAGCGCTTATTACAGAACGTGGCGACGTCAATTCGAACTTACATTATGCAACATCGATCTGAAGTATATTTATATATAACAGAGTTATCAACTTCCCGCTTTGTATGTATTTCAGCAGCGTGCCGACGAAGTTCACTCCCCCAATTTCTAAATTGGAAACGGAGGTACGCGATCAGCTAGCGCGGATTTTGCAAGCGAGCGAGTTGGCGTACGACTCGGAGCGAAATCGTGCGAACGATCTAAATAAACTCTCCAGTCTTACGCGACCTCAATTGAGAGAGTGGCGGCGCATCAAAATGGCTGGAAATCCGAAGGATGCACGATTTCTCATGCCCTTTGTGAAGTGAAGAATGTGAAGAATGCCGCACTTTCACAATAGAGAGGATTGCGGAGGATTATCTAAAATGCTCTCTATGTTCTCGTGAAAAAATGGGAATGAAGGTTACTGCTCCTAGCATAAAATGTATGATCGCATTGTTCCTAAAGAGTGCAGGACTGCTTCTCCTCCACCTCCTGCAAAGTAGAAAAATGAACTGACGCGGAAAGCGAATGCAAACGGAAATGATAGTATGTATCTAGCATCAAAGTCCATTGGCTCGCTGCCTCGCAACGTTACTAAGGGAACAGTAATTTTATGACGCTATCATGACTATGAAGAGATCTCGATTCAAATTTAGGTATTTCGTTTCGCATGTCTGCTATCTATGGACAGCCGTCCAGCGCCAGATGAAAGGATCTTAGTGTAACTGGAGCTGAATACATTTCCAATTCCAGGTAGAATTCAACTTCACCTTAGCTAGAGCTGAATTGAAACCCTTTTAGAATTGCCATGCTGGCCTCAGCGCCAAAGGATCATCCGCGAAAGCGATCAGAAGAACTCTTAGGCCTCTAATATTTCCACACTGGTGGTGGTGTGCTTGGGATGGAGATGCATTCGCAATGTTGCCATCAGATTACTGTGCTCCTTCTAGCCTAGATCTAAAATTAACGTGATCACTCTGCCTAGACCAGTTGCAATTTAGATTTCCAGTCGGTCCTCCCCGTTTGCTTTCTCATTCTGCGATCAGACAGAAAAACCCCTCTCAATTCCTAAACTTTGAGATCATCTGATAAGAAGACGAATCGCTCCGTAGAATAAAATCTAAAGGAGATTTGTAGATCCACCTCATTCTCGTGTGGTGGTCCTAAGATCCCTGATCTTTTCTGAAGCTTGTGAGACTTCAAGAAACTTGTTACGTCGGTCGGGAAATGCTCCCCCGCACTTAGAATCGTCTTTGACTGGAACATCTTACCACAACAAAGATCCGAGTCAGTGTAATCAGTGTTTTAGATCGAAGAGGAGGATTTGGATCTTTAATGACCACTGAAAGTGAAAGATCGGCCTGACAGATCCACGGTCACGGACACGATTTCGTTCGCATACACTTGCGTTCACGAATGATCCTGCTAGACGTCTGCAAAATCAAACACTAAAGAATCGACGTGCTATTCTAAAAATCAACCTTGATCGAATTTGCCTCATCAACTTTGATTTGACCGTGATGTTTTTGTCATTTCTTTGTACCTACCACTTCCACAGGGAAACGAGAACATAGTTCCTGAGACTCGGTCTTGCTCCGAAAAGACAACAAAAATGGGTCTCGTCACTGTCCGAACGCGCAAGTTCAAGAACAACCCGCTCTTGGGTCGTAAGCAGTTCGTCGTCGATGTTGTTCATCCGGGAGCTGCCAACGTGTCCAAGAAGGACATCGTTGACAAACTCGCCACTATGTACAAGGTACCACAGGAGGGGGAACTACTTCTATGAGTCTATGTTGACTTATGTGAGTATGATGTGATTTAGAAATAGAAGGTGACTAGAATACTGATTTAGATTTAGAGGAAGGCGGCGCTGGATTTCAAAATCAGATTTAGACCTCAATCCGTGCATGCTTTTAGATAACGCCGTTGACACCACTCGGCTTTACATCTGAGATACCATGAAAAGAAATTATCTCCTTCTTATCACAGGTGAAGGATTCCAAGTGCGTCAGCGTTTTCGGATTCCACACCGCTTTCGGTGGTGGCCGATCCAGCGGTATGGGCCTCATATACGAAAACCTCGACAAAGTCAAGCAGTTCGAGCCAAAGTACTGACTATGTCATATTTTTTCGCATCGACAATATTCACGACACTTTGTTTGATCTGATTTTACCTTTCAACTTTCTTTCTGAATGATTCTTAGTGTCATGATACTGATTTTGAGTTCCTGGAAACGTGAAGGTGAAACTGATCCTGTTCCCGAAAAAACGGAACACGTCTGTTTGAACAGTTCGCCCTAGTCCGTGTCCGGAATCCAACCTCCTTTCCATTGTTTTACCTCAGGTTCCGCTGCAAGCGTAACGGCGTTGAGAAGCTCGACAAGCGCAAGCGCATTGGACGTCGTAACGTCAAGAAGATGAAGCTGAACTTGGCCAAGGCGCCGCGTGGTAAGAAGCGCACTATTGTCAAGCAGACCGCTGGCTACCTCTAAATGTCGTTCTACAGAAATAGTTTTACATGACGAGAATGAGACGACTGCTGAAACACTAGTCGCAGTGAGAAGAGGAGACGGACGCGGACGGAGAGCCTATGTTATTTGGTTGCTGGTGACTGCGCTTTGCGGAGACGTGGAGGGAATTTTCTCCTTTAGAGAAGATTGGTTTCGCTACATCTGCAAGCAACAAGATCATCTAACTGCCAAGTAATAGAAGGAGCTGAAACAAAAGGAGCATCCTTAGGTGCGCCACCTTGCTATCCGTGAACGAAATGCGGCGACAGAAAAGTAGCTCTCTATGTGTTCGTTCCAGTCAAGCAAGGAGGTGAATCTGCGCATACGTCTAAGTAATCCATTTTCGGTCTCTCTGTCTTCTCTCATTCCAAGTAATGTCAATGTGGTTGTGCACTCGCGACCAATCATCTGAAAATGAGATGGCAGCCTTTTTGTGCCAAGCAGTGTTTGCTGCTTTCGGTCAGTTTTCTTTGATTATGAGAACTTAGGAAGATGCATGTGCGCGCAAATTCTACAAAAGAGGCTTCATGATCCCGCGAAGGATGTTACGGGAACTTAGGATGTACCTCTGAAGTCGTGACGAAGATGATAATCTGTGTATCTTCCTTATTTTTTTTGCTGCACCGAGGAGAGTTATGAGGTTCTGGTGCTCGGTCTATCCCTCTTTGTTGTGTCCCATACCCCTTTCTTGTCGCTGTCCTGGAGCATTTTTGCTGGTGTTTATCACTTCTGTTAGTCGGGTATCTATATCGAAGAGGTAGTTAGGCGAAAGTAATTCTTCAGCTTCGTCTTCGTGAGACTTACGTCAGCGAGTCGGATTTTAGCGGATCGAGAAAGCCTCCCAAAGGTCAGTCCTTTTCTTAAGCAGCACAAAGGTACATATCGAGGAAGAATGGCCGCCGTTCCGCAAGCGTCTGCCTCTCCAGCCATGTCGGACATCACCATCCACGTTCTTGTGGGCTCGCAATATGCGGGCAAAGTCCTTGCCGGGCTCGATTCCCGCTCCATTCCGCACAAAACCGTGTCTGTCCCTCTCAAGCCTAGCTCGCGCAAGCTCCCTTCTGGTGGACTGCTATCCCCTGAGATGACGTACCGCACTTCCGACGGTGAGCTGGTGATCGTTCCAGACAGCAGTGCCATCCTCCGAGAGATCGATGAGAAATGGGTCGCTCCCTCTACCGGGGATAAAGAAGTCGTGGTCGGAGGCGCTACTCCGCCTCCGGTGCTGCTGGATACGAGTGGTGACCAAGTCGATGGACAAAAGTCAGCCTCCCTGGCGAAGTTTTTCCCGTCGCCCGAGCTGAGGAAATTGGAGCGCGAGATCGATTTGAAACTGAACTCGTACGTCATGTACTACAACTGGGTAAATCAGCCGACTTTCGAAAAGACCATGCTTTTGCGGGTGATGACAATCGTGCCGGCTTGCGTTCCGTGCAAGCGCGCCATCATTATGAAGAAGATCGCGCCGAAGCGTGCACAGATTCGCAAAGACGTGGCAGAAAACCTGGGCAAGACGGATGGAGAGCTCAATGACGAATTTTACGACCGGATGAGTCTGTCACTGGACATGGATGTGAGTAAAAAGTAGGAGGTATCAAGAATCGTTGAGAATTTTCGATATCAGAAGTATTGGTGCTTAGCAGGTCGGTCCTTCCTGACCCTGAGATGAATCCAGTGATACGACAGCACAATGACCTTGGGGCACTTGGTCTCGTCGTCGAGTCTACCCCCACGCTCTTTCTGGTTTGGGTAAACTACTATGACTACTCCATCCATCCAAAAGCACTAGTATTGTGATACACAGCTCTAACAAAGGGAAATCCGCAAGGAGTTGATCGCGTTCCTGGGGGAGCTGGCGGAAAACAGCCTCATCGTCGACACGCCATCGAAGGACACGCTGAATGCAGCGCAGTGTGCAGTATACTCCTTCCTCGGCAGGTTCATCGGGGAAATGGGCGATGCATGTGACCGGTACCCTGCAGCCTTGCCTGAAATCGAGTCGGAGGCTAAGCTTGAGCCGCTTTTTCAGTGGCGACGCAAGGTGCAGAAACTGGTCCCACTCAAGTTCCGGAAATTTTAGTTCGATGGAGGTTCCGAAATTTTGACCTCGTAGAAAGAGTCCACATGACGCAGCATTACTTGGACTGCTGCTGTTGTAACGACACGTAGGAGAAGAAGTACAGTCCAAAGACCACAAGCATAGAGAAGAATGAGATGCCAAATGAACCTAATTCAGTACTAGTACATAGCTACCTACAAGATGAATTAGAATCATGCGCATAATCAGTGATCTGCGTGCCGCTTCGATTCCGGAGTCGCAGAAAGAGACTTTTTCTCAGCTGTCGAGTTCTAGTGGAGGTGAATGTGGGACGGAGGCACGTAATGCGCTGGAGGCATGATGAAGGAGTCAGTCGACTTTATTTTTGCCATATTTTGATGTAACGACAACTAGTAACTAAGCAAGAATTTGAGTCATTTTTTTTGGTGCACAATAATACGCATACGAAACATAAGCTTAACATCCGCAAGCAAACAATATACAACTCATATTACAACATGAATGTAGTGTTTTTTCGTGGGGGATGAAAATGAAAGGTTCATGATTGGTGAAAATTTGCCATTGTTATTGTTTTTGTCTATTAGCAATAGGCAGCGCTTCTCGGAGGTGGAGGCGCATCTCTGGTGTGTCTTCTAGCAATGCGTCTGTTCTTGTCGACGCGCAGTCCTGAAGTAGAGCGGATTGCGATTTTTGATGTGAATTTGCAGCACGAGTGCATGGGCAATAACAATGAATTTATTATTGAATGAGAACGACCGGACGAACAGACCCAGCTAAACTATGCTTTTTTTTGACCTGATGTTGGAAGAGGGAGACCTCAAGTTTGAGGGAGGACGGAGAGAAGTACTTAGTTGGTTTGCCGCGAATAATTCTAATTCAAGATCCTAAATGTAAATTATCACCACCATGATGACGTCTGCCTCTATTGAGACTTGCTGTGTCGTGATTCGTTCATCCCTTCTACAATTACGTGGATGGATGGCGAGATAGAGACCGGGCCAGTGGAGAGACGATTCTGCGAGGCGATGCGGGAATAGAATCTGGAGTACTCTCTCTGTCATTCAAACCACGATAGGGATCAGACCGGGAACTCCTAAGCGTAACCAACCACTCAGGCGACGACAGTGTAACTTCACCACAAAGGAAAACGCTTCAGAGAACGACAATGCCAAAGCCTCTCTTCGCTTTATGGTCCGTTGCCGGTGGGCCACTTGCTGCCATACAAGGTGTCGGCGCAGCAAGCGACGGGGATACAGCACATCAGAGTGGACAAATGGTTATCCTGCCAGGCCAGGAGAACCCCCCTGAGAAACACCGCCAGTATCAGAGATTTCGGCTTCAATATGATCCCTACCATTTCTCCGGAGACCATAGCTTTCCCTACGAGCATCCTACCACATACGTTGCGGACACTCGTGAGAGGATGTATAATTCCGATGTAGTTGTTGGGAAAACGGAGGATGCTCCTCCTGCAACGTCAGTACAACAAAGTGCAGAACAACCCGAAGATGAACAAGACCATGAGCGAACAGCGGAGCGCATGATCCCTCTTGTGGCTCCGTTCATGAACGAAACCTATCTGGTCGCGACCTTCTCCGCGTCCTATTGTTCACCCGAAAAAAGTGTCGAAAGTTGGTTCCAGACGAACGAGTCGCCAGCAAGACATAATCCTTTGCGCATGATATCCATGTTCAACGCTGTGGGCTTGCAAAAAGATGAACTAGGATCGAGTTGTATCGGCTACGATTTCCAAGCTGAGCTCTGCATTCAATCGATCGACCTCGTGCGGGCGCCAGAACACGGCTTTCCCTTGATCTGGATCCCGACGCCAGTCGTAGCGAACTATCGAGTAGAATCGCTTTTGCTTCCAGACTCAGCTTTAGACTTCGTGTCGCGGATGTTGCAAGAGCGATTTTCCAATAGTGCGAAGAAAAGTAAGCAGAAAATCATGGCATCGTTGGCGGAAGAAAGCAGTGGTAGTCAGGAAGCTCAGGATACCACTTCCAGTTCCACTGCGATTAAAAACGCACCAACTACAGCACAAACAGCGGCACCAAAAAGTAGATCACTACGAGAACTGCGGACAAGGACTACATCAAATCGGGCCCGGTCATTTCGCACGATGGACGAGGAGGAGTCCAAACTGTTGCTTCAATACATGGCAGCAACTGCATCGGCAGGGACCATTTTACCACAAAGTGGAGACGATCTTTATGGGGAAAAATGAAGAGTAAGTCTTTCAAAACTTCATCTTACTCAACAGGATCAGATCACCCTTCAAGAGTGAGTGTGTACTTTTCTACCTGGTTAAAGGACTTTTTAGATTTTCTAATGATTCTGATCATCACGTACCTGCCGCGGTCACCTCACATGATGATGTTCTGGAGCGTAGTATTGACTTCGTCTAACTCTCTGCTCCACCTTCGTTTGGTGAACCTCTTGATCGATTGGAATTCACCATGCCGTACATCGACCAGGCTGCTGCCTGGTGGGGCAAGCACGTTTACAAGCTCGAACCCAGAGAAAGTTGGATGGGTATGATGTCGGAGGCAATTCAGTACGTGATTCAAGCTGCGGAAATCGGAGCCAAAGGATTGTGGGCTGAATTCGGTGTTGCCAGCGGCAAAAGCACGGCGTACATCGCAAGTGTAATGCAGAAAACGTATGGGGCACCAGCAGAAGGAGCAATTCCGCACCCTTTGCTGCACGGTTTCGATTCCTTCATCGGGATTCCAGATGCGTGGAACAACCTGGCGACCGGAACGTTCACCATGGACGGCAAAGTACCGGAGATCGTGCAGAACATGAAAAACATTTTGGTGCACAAGGGGTGGTTCAACGAAACTAAATACGATCTGGATTTATGACCTGATTTGTTTTGTCTGTTGCCTTGGTCTTATTCATCTACTCACTTTCTGTTTTGTCATTCATGTAGAATTTGCTGTTTCCGGATGTCAGCGCTCGAAAATTTCTCTTCCTAGTTAGGAGGTACTTTTCGGCGTCGTGCTTCTACTTCACAGTTTTCATATTTGATGTTGTACTACTTTCATTCTCCCACGAAGGCCGAGTAGCCTTTCTGCATATGGACATGGACATTTATCCTGCAGCACGTGAGATTCTGTTGCATTTCGCATGCAGACTTGAGAGGGGCACGATCTTGGTCTTCGACGAACTGATAAATTACGCGGGATGGGCATATGAGGGAGAGTTTCAGGCACTAGAAGAAGTTGCCAGTCTCCGTGGCCTGATCTGGGAGCCCCTTGGATTCTACCATGAACAGGCAGTGCCGATAATGATTGTCGAGAATCGGCGTTTAGGATGTCCTGGAAAAGTGTCTTAGTCGTGATTGATCGTCATTATAGAAATCGCGCTAGTAGAGCTACTGTGGACACGCCCACCACGGAAAAACAACATATGATTAGCTACCTTGACCTTCGCGTGTCCTTAAGTTGTTCATGATGGCCTTGTATCAGGTCGAGGAGTCGAAATTCAAAATGTAAAAATAATGTTCAAACTCATGTTTAGTTTTTCGCTGGTAGAAGAAGAATAAAACTTCGTTTTATCTGCGTTTGGGCACGAATAAAAATCAGGATTGTTGATCTCATCGCGTAAGCAAGATGAAAGACAAGAGGACAAAAGTTGGCTGACGCAGCGTATCTATTCGTGTAATCCCAAGATCTTGATGTGCCACCCCCACGCAGCCCCGACAACCCAATCTAGTTTAGGGTAAGCAGTGAGCGGTGATTTTTGTTCGTGTTCGTCTTCCTCGAACTCGAAGTACAAGAGGCACCACTGTCACCAGGCAGCATTGATGAGTTGTGAGCGGTCAGTCCCACACAAGTTCGTGGGTCACAGAAGATATTTACGAAATCAAATGGGTACGAAATCTAACGTCACGGGTGCTTCTACTGAGTGAAGGAGAATAAAAATGCGTCGACGAGAGATGAAAAAACGTAGCGTCGACAAAGCCCACTTTGTGGAGTCATCGCAGATATTAATATAGCGAGAATAGTATCCAGGTAGCAAAAAAAGAAGATATTTGCGCGAGTACTGAATGAATGAGTGTCGTATGTGAAGATCGTCTGGGATCTTCATAAACATAAGTATGTTGGTTTGTAATTTTTTTTGGAACGGTGTGGACAACATTCAACATATATCTTGATTCATAATCAAATCAATTACTTTTTTCACAAGTTCTTGTCCTTGTAACGCACACGCATCGTCTTCTGACATGGATGTCTAGTGCCTGACTTTTTTTCATCCTCTCGACGTCTGAAGCTTTTTTTTTCTGATGGTTTTTGTGGTAAAAAAGGATTTGTCGTTCTTAGTATGTATGAAGATACGCTAGTTCATCTGATTTCGATCTCTGTGATGTCGGAGGTAGTTTATTTGCGTTCGCAAGGAGCTAGTATTACTATTTGGTTTCGAAGGTTAAGGACTCTTCATTTCACCATTTCCTTTTTCCCAACATCAAAAAACTGTTGTAGGACGCACCCTGCAATAATATTGTTCGCTCGATTAAACGGGAAGATAGTTCGATAATTTTCCGTAGCTAGAGAATCTACGTTAGACTAGTAGTCTAGTTCAAGTACTCACAAGTGTAACAACGAACAACGACCAAACACCTTCTCGAAGAAATCCAAGGAGAAAAAATTCTACAAAGAAACATTCAAGGGCAATTACAGCTAGACTAGTACTTCTCAACAACAAGATCAGCGTGTACAACTTGGCGTCAACGCGACGAACAACAAAAAAATCACAAGAATTACCAGAACAAAGAATAGTTAGTTCTCCATCTTCCACCAACAACATCAAAATGGGAGTCTTGGCACAGAGCGGAGCCTGGGTCCAGGCAAAGGGCATCAGCGCAGCGGACAGCGTAAAAGGCAACGTCGTCAGCGAACTCGAGCGATGCCAGAACGCGATCAAGAGCCTCATGCAGGTTCAGCATAACTTAGGGCCTTCGTCAATAACCGCATAGAGGCTGGATCATGATTTGGAATTCTGCTGGGGTCCCTCATCTCTTTTTTTACCGGGTTTTCATGACAACAGCCCTTGATACATGGTCTCGCTTCACACTTTATGGCATTTCGTTGTAGATTCGAGATGAACAAGAAGACAGCAAGTTTTTATTTTCAGCATAGCATAAAAATCACATGAAACTATTGTAAGGTAGCACCCGCGTTCCCAGCGGAAATGGTAGAGAAAGCGGTCGCAAGCGTTCAGCTCGTTATTTCCAAAATTCAAGAAGTTGAGGCTGTCCAGTGGTCCAAGGAGAAGACCTTCACACTCTACAGCACTCTGATCGAGGCACTCGAAAGCGTCTTAACGTACTTCAAAAATACTTGCGGAAGAAGAACAACTTCTGCGTCGAGATTATCAGATGAAGAAGCAAGATTATGACATATTTATTAACAAGCATAAGTACTAGCATCAAAATGTAGAAATTCATGAGGACATACACGAGCAAGTAGAAGTATCTGCAATTATACACTGCCATTTCTATATGCCACTCAGAAAAACGAACACAAAGGAACTAAATGAGTAAAAAATAACAAAAATCTACAGAACGCTCTCGCCATTCTTCACGACACCGACTTTGTATGTGCGCGATCAACTAACAGCAGTTATTGCCGCACTGAAAGCATTCGTATCGGTCACTTTCGGCAAGCTCGATGATGGAATTGTCACCCCAGCGGTATTATTTTGATGTTGACGATGACAGTTTTATCGTGGTCCTTAGCAACGTGCTAGTTTCCATTGTGGTATGACAGGGTGGAGGTTGGTGTTTTTTCACAAAGGTAGCTATTGAGAACCTTCGTGCCCAACAACTACTCGTAGCCATGCGGGTCCACGATCACTGGCCTGCACCCACAGTTCTTTTCGGTACTGTATAACCGAACCTCAGGTTACGTTCACCGTCGATACCACCGGCTACGCGTATTCCACCGCGAAGGATGTCACAGTTTCGAAGTACAACATGGTGAAGGACACTGTCGTTATCCCCGCTGCGACTTGCGTTAACACGTCCATCGTATAAATATTGTATTCCCCTGCCAGTAAGAGATGTGGATGGCGAACTTTCCCAATGATTAGTCTACTTCTCCGCTGTGCGATAAGTGTGAACATTTTGTTGATCATGACCATTTTCGTGCTGCAAAAAATTGTCGACGAGAATTAGTTATTTCACCCTCCTTTCCTTCGCTACTAGTACCACAAGCATATCTATCACTATTGTACCCCACAATCTATTTCTCTCAGGTTACTCCAGTGGTTGCGACGACAAAAGACGTTGCGACCAAGACTTCGACCAAGGCCATCGAAACCGCGGGATGGCTCGATACCAAGCTTAGCCTCGTAAACATGATGGCTGCTGTTGTAGAACGCTCGAAAAAGCTCGACGCGTGCGTGGCTAACGGTACTAGAGTCGTTAGCTTCAACCAGAAGAATTCCAATTCATTTATTCTGAATAAGATGCCCAACAAAATAGACTTTACTACTTCTACTTCACAAATCAACGACAAATTCTAGAGAAGTTGATGAATCACACTTGCAAATAGAGCAGAAATTTCTTTGACAACTGCAAGCTTTTCTTTAACTGACCAAAACAGGTGCCATTGAGACCAAGGTTGTTCGACCGGCGTTCGAGACAGCTGCCTCGCTCGATTCCAAGTACTGATTTTTTTTTAGATGTATTTTCAGGCAATGGAAAAGTCAACGAAAACCTGATAAAAACAGAATGAATGTAATGGAGGAGTCAATCCTGATCATCGTGGAAGAAATCGAAGCTTGTGATAAGCGGTGCTCTACACGACCCCGATACCAAGGTACCTCAACGGAAAGTCGCAAGAGATCCTGGCCACCACTATCACACAATTTAATGATGCTCGTGGTGTCCCCCAAGTTGCTGCCGTCGCTCCGCCCACCACGAAGACGTCCGCGGGCGCTCCGACCATGAAGGGCAACCGCCAGTACCGCCCGGTCGTCCAGTAATCGAAGACTCGACAGGTGGTCGTACTTCATTTTGGTACATTATTTAGGGGTATTAGTTGTACATATCGAGATGTAATTATATGAGGTAGAGGCGGGTGGAAAGGGTTTAGCGTCTGTCAGTCTCTATGTCAAACAGAGATAGAGGGTGCAGGAGCTGTATATTTTCCGTTTTTTTGTTGGAAGGGGATTTCTTTTTTTTGGAAACAGTATCGCAATCGTTGAGTTTTCTAAAAATTCTAAAGAAAACTAGTTTTGGAGAAGGATGTTAATGTGGCAGTTGGCAGTAGCTGAATTGAGAACAAGGCTATAATTGGTTGTACACCCTCTTTTCTGTGAGAGAAGTTTGAACTAGGAACTGGGTGATTTTCGTTGTCACCCTCGAGATGAACAGAAGGCACATAGGTATGTTTCGCACTGTGGCAGAAACCTTCTACGCGTGACCGGTAGAATTTCTCTACCGTTTTGATCAACTTCCTCTATGAGTAAGGGTGAATAGTGATGTACGCAAACATTGAGTTTCAGAAGATTATTCTGTCATTTTCCGTTTCCATACCTGGATTTTACGTTTACCAGAACCTAGAATGAAATTATTTAAGATACTTTCACCCGTTCACGCATGGCGATCGTTCTCTACCAGCTTCTTGAAGCAAAAGAAAGCACCCCGAAACTTAAAGGAGGGGATGTATCGCCGTGTCGTCGATCTGCTGTTTCTCTCCGTGAAGTAAGAGTCCATATGTGAAGAAAAAGATAGGATCCGCTTTGGGGCAGGGCAAAGGGTACGTAGAGAACAGCCGTGACGAGGACCGATACCGAGTGAACCTCGTCGTCGACGTGCAAAAGGATGGAGTTGCGCAACACCTGCTTTATTTGTCACTAATTAAGACTAGTTTTGGAATTAGTTGGCGATGGGGTGGAGCAGGTCATGTCAGAGAACCGTCCTCCCGTGATTCAGATTCTCCTAATTTACCAATCACAGGGATTGATATCGGTCGAGGATCAGCTGATTGTGCTGCAAGTCGTCGACTCAAGACACTGAAGTCCACTTGCATTCCCATTCGTTCCCTCCGATGACTTGTGAGTAATTAAAAGTAGGTCGCTAACGCTGACGTCGTAGAGGGTTGCTCATATCTTCGATCGAGTCTTTTGCCTTCCTTCGAGTAGTACTAGTTGAATAGCAATCGCGTTTTCATCTTGTAACAACTACTTCATCTCTTGTTGAAAGAAATAGGGTAGCCCTCATCGACGGTCGACCGTGGCTCGCGGGTGAGTAGGGTTTCTGGCTATGTGATACTTCGGGGTCGCTAATATTTTCCCGCGTTCTTGTCGCCGATGGTGGTTGCAGCTGTCCCGGCTGCTTGGCGACAGAGCGATTGCAGAGGTGTGAAATCTAAAAGAAATAATCGAACTGAGTTTTGGACTTTTATAGTAGCAAAAATAGTCTAGGAACAAGAAGAGCTCGCCTATGATGAACGTCGTAGCTAGACAGTTTGCGCTTGCATCGATGTAATTCATATTCATTTAAATTATAGGATTAGTAGTTATAACAACCACTCCCGCCGAAAAAACAATTAGTACTAGGTACATTAACGACAGAGCAACAGCGCATGTTTATGTTATTTGTCCCCTCCGCCCCTGGTGGGAAGGGAGGCAAGCGCCTCTGAGAGGACAAACGCCCGCTCCTGGTGGGACGAGATGTCGCCACCCCTGGGAGGGGGCGCGGACACTACACGCGTAGATCCATGCGGGGCACAATGAAGCGCCGCAACGCTTTGCAAGAGGTGCGCTGCGATTGGTGCGCAGCGTGGGGAGGCTGGGGCGCGTGGGGCCCCTGTCTGTGAGGTACTTGGAGGCCGCCCAATGGCGTGGCTGATGGTTGTTCTTCCGGGGATGCAAGAGGAGAACGAAAGAGAGACGGCCAGCCCGGGGCGTCCTCCTCCATTGCGTGCCAGGGCCTTCGCTCTCTTGATGAGATGAGCCGCCAGCGGCGCCGCAAGAGCGGGGGGCGCATTGGGTTCCGTGCTTCGCGTCTTCTTACTATCCAAGGCAAGGAGACCCCCACAGCCTCGGAAGGCCGGTGCCGCCTCGTGGGGTGCTGGCTGGCTGCCTTGGGGTGGTTGCTTTCTCGGCCCGTGTCGTGTGGTGTGTGTGGTCTAGCGGCTCGCCTCGCCCTCGTTTGGATCCGCTCGCCCCCTCCGCTTTCTTCTCTTGTTCGTAGTGCCCTCCGTCCTCGCTCACTGTCGTTGTGGAGGTCCCCCCACGAACCTGCGCACCGGCTGCCAGTGCTTAGCCCCAGGTGGGCAGACAACGCGCCAAACTTACACAAAGCTAGCCTACGCCTGGGCCCTGACTCTGATCGCTTCGCTCTGGTAGCTGAGTTCGTTGAGGAGGCCAAGGCGGACCTGCTCACTTGGGGCGGGACGTCTCTGATGAAGACCTGTCGCCAGCCTCTCGCGGCTGGGGTTTTCTCCCGCTAGTCTGGAACACGCGCGCGCGTGACGGCAAGGCCCACGGCTTGGCCTCGAGTTCCCCTGGAGACTGAACACGGGTGACGCACATTAGGAGCGCCGTGGAAGCCCCCGCGTGTCGATGAGTCCCCTTACCTTACATTCGCACACCCCTACGCGTTACTTGTCCTGACCCTGAGCGGGGGGAGCGTTTATTAAACTTCATCGAGAAGTGGCCTGTATAGAAGCGCGCTGGCAGTCGCAAGCTTTCCTGCCCAGCTACTTGTAGTCATTGGAGGAACAACATGACTACAAACTATTTTCAATATTTTTCAACCATTCTTGATGAAAAAGTTTTGACTCCCAACATTGATAGAGGCCTACAACTTCGGGTCATCGATCGAACCTAAATTCTCACGTTTCGAACGATAAGGCAAACGAAGCTCGAACTCGTTTGCCAGCGCGTGGTGGACCTCGACTGCTCGTGGCGGTCCACCTGCGACGGTGAGGGATTTGTTGCAGTTACACAGCAGCCTTCTGCCTATCGATTTGCGTGACCGGAGTTGAGATCGAACGGTCCTGACTCTACTAGCTATTCAGGCGGCCTTTGGCTCGTTGTATCATGAAATTGCATTATCGTTAATACTAGCTTGGAGCGTCCGATAACATCCCTCCCACTAGGATCCCCCTCCTCCCCAAAATAAGAAACCAAACAAGGCAAAGACGTAAGCGATATGCGTTCTCAAATTTCGAAAATTTTCCACGTTTTGCCATCGTTTGAGGATTGGGCCTCGTGCGTTTGAAGTCAAGGGCTAAGATCCCGAATCTTTTTGACTTTAAGCCGTTCCGCTGAAATTCAACTTCTTGGATTTGCGTTCTTCAAATTTCGAAAATTCTCCACGTTTTACGGTCGTTCTGGGATTGAATTTAGTGCGTTTGAAGCGCTAAAGTCCCAAAGTTTTTAAATTTCAGCCCTTTCCCTGCGATTCAGTTTCTTGATTTGCATTTTTCAAATTTCAAAAATTTTACACATTTTGGCGCCGTTTTGGGGTTGAATTCTGTGCGTTTGAAGTGCTAAAGTCCCAAAATTTTTGATTTTAAGCCCTTTCCCTGAGATTCAGCCTCTTGGCTTCGCGTTTTTCCAATTTCGATAATTTTCCACGTTTTTCGTCGTTTTGGGAGTGAATCCCGTGAGTTTGAAGTGCTAAAATCGCAAAATTTTTGACTTTAGGCACTTTCTCTGGAATTTAATTCCGTGGATTCGCGTTTTTTCAAATTTCGAAAATTTTCCACATTTTTCGCCATTTTGAGAGTGAACCCCGTGGGTCTGAAGTGCTAAGATCCCAAAGCTTTTGACTTTAAGCCCTTTGCCTGGAATTTAATTCCTTGGGTTCGCGTTTTTTCAAATTTCGAAAATTTTCCAAATTTTTCGCCATTTTGAGAGTGAATCCCGTGAGTCTGAAGTGCGAAGATCCCAAAATTTTTGATTTTAAGCCCTTTGCCTGGAATTTAATTCCTTGGCTTCGCGTTTTTTCAAATTTCGAAAATTTTCCACATTTTTCGCCATTTTGAGAGCGAATCCCGAGCGTTTGAAGTGCTAAGATCCCAAAATTTTTGATTTTAAGTCCTTTGCTTGGAATTTAATTCCTTGGATTCGCGTTTTTTCAAATTTCGAAAATTTTCCACATTTTTCGCCATTTTGAGAGCGAACCTCGAGAGTTTGAAATGCTAAGATCCCAAAATTTTTGATTTTAAGCCCTTTCCCCCGAAATTCAATCCCGTGGCTTCATGGTTTCCCGGTTTCATGGTTAGTTTCATGGTTTCATGGTTTCATGGTTTCGTAATTTCATAATTTCATGGTTTCGTAATTTCATGGCTTCGTAATTTCATGGTTTCATAATTTCATAGTTTCATGGTTTCGTGGTTTCATGGTTTCACGGTTTCACGGTTTCACGGTTTCACGGTTTCATGGTTTCATGGTTTCATGGTTTCATGGTTTCGTGGTTTC
>CAJINU010000083.1:510530-601931 GCA_905178165.1 Amoebophrya sp. A25
CATGGGTTTGGGGTTCATGGGTTTGGGGTTCATGGGTTTGGGGTTCATGGGTTTGGGGTTCATGGGTTTGGGGTTCATGGGTTTGGGGTTCATGGGTTTGGGGTTTGTTTGTTTTTGTGTCGGAGGTTTTGGGTTCGGGTGTTGGAGGTTTTGGGTTCGGGTGTTGGAGGTTTTGGGTTTGGGTGTTGGAGGTTGAGGTTTCGGAAGGGATGTGTTTGCAAAGTTTTATTGCTCTTAATATTATCCTCGACCTCTTCGTTCAGAAGATTTTTATGTGAGGTGCCGCATAAAGGATTCAAACTGATGAGGAAGACGAAATAGCTTTAAGTCGTATTAGATTAAATAAGTTGTGCAAAGTAGAGCGAGTTTCATCGGGATTCACACTTTGTTGGGAGTCGATGAAAATCGCTTTATGAAAATGGTATTTCTCACCAGCACGCGACTGCATCTTCCACTATCACGGCTAGGTTATCTTCTGAAATTCCAAAAAACCAAAAATATTGACATTTTCCGAAGAATCAGAGTGCATATGTTGGGCTACTAACTATCAAGATTGATTAATTATTCAGATCTATGATTATATCATGTGATTTTCCTTCGTTTACCATATTTTTATTTTCAGTACCACACAAAGCATGTCCACGAGAAAATTAGACAAATCGCACATGGACGCATATCGGCGTAGAAGTGTCCGAAGAACAAAAATATTTGATTTTGAAAGTGTCAATGCGTTTTTCGTCGTTTCAAACTTATTTTAGATCGTGAGAGAAGATGTCGCCCATATTTATCATAGAGGTGGAGAGGAGATAAAGATTGTTGGATGATCAAAATGGGTGCTTTGGAGTGGTGTCACCCAGTACAGGTCTTCTTTCATACATGGCCTCTTCCATAGAGAATTCATGGTCAAAAAATATTGATAGTTTTATGCGATGACGAAGAATTCAAAAGAACAGCATGATGACGATGGTTGCATGTGGTCTAATTTTTCCTACTTTTACTTTTGACAGATTAATACTTGTCTGAGATGAGCATGGGTGTCGAATCCTACTACTGCTTGATTATTATTTACTTGTACTTTTATTACTAGCAACTGCTTACAAGAAGCAAAACCCTGCATTTTTGAAAGACAGAGAGATGAAAATGGCAGGAAGAAAAAGAAAAAACACAGAAAGTAGAAAGATCAGCAAAATGATGTGTGCTAATGACTTAGGTTCACCATAACAAGTATCGTTATCAATGCAACAAGTAGTTGTCCAGCCTGAAGTTCAACTTCTGTGGAGCCTGCTGGCGGAGACAGTACTAGGAGATAGGTACTCACGCACGACCGAAGTGATCTTTCAGGTAGAACAACCTCTTTTCGAAAAATTGTTGCAAAGCGGGTATGGAGAGTGTGAGTTGAGTCAGTGGTGGATATTTATTGACCTTTCAGACAGTGCATTGATCCTCTGTTTGATCGAAGACATTAAGATTGAAAAGAGAAAGTCCGTTGTTGTGGAGCAGACACGCCCTCCATATATTTATCTGAGTGACTATATAAAGTGGGTGAATGAGATTAGCTCGTGTTGGAAAGGAAAGAATGTCTCCCATGATGCCAGTAACAGACCAGACGGCGGCTCGCACGACGAGCAGTGTCCTCCAAGCTGACGCGTGTATGCCACGCTCCCCCGTCGCAGCGACAGCAGTCTCCGTTGTACTACTAACATATGTAGTAGTAGTCATAGTTGTAGTGGCGGTGCTCTACGATTTAAGCTGTAACACGAAGGATTTCACTAACTTTCCACTATTTTTATTGCAGATGGTAGGGCTCTATCGTCTTGAAATTATCCGATGCACGGTATCAAGAGTTAGGGACAGTGCAAAACCAATTGACACCAGGTCGACACGGACATTCCGTGTGGCTCTGCTAGTGGCACGGCAGGTAAGAAAGACGCAAGAGCCTTGTGCCAGGACCTTGAAGCGATGCGAAGTCGAATTCGCTCGCTGCACGACCAGTATAGCGATTCGCTCAGTTCCGCAGGACGGACGCTTGACCAGATTGAGGAGCAAAAGGAAAAGGCAGTCCGTGTAAATCATGGTCAGAAAGTAACTCATAACGCTCCTAGTGCGGCTACGGGGACGACGGCGATCAGTGGAAACTCATCTGGTAGTTTGCAGGAAAAGCAAATAGATGATGCACTTTCTGTAGGAAAAAGTGTTTTCAGCGCTCTACCATCTGCTGATGCTGCAGGCGGTGGAGGCGGACATATGGAGAACAGGAGACGAAGGGATACTGCAAAAGGTGTGGAAAGCACTGGAGGGAACTTTTCCAATGGACTAGCGAGCTCGATGGCACTATCTTCTAGCAGTAGTTCCGAATCACAACTTCGTGTTGGACAGTCGCCATCTTCATCGTCCTCGGGACCTGCTGGTGGGAATCAGAAAATATATCCAGTACCAGTCTTCACTAGTAGTACTACTACTGCTACTAGTAGTTGTTTTCTACAACGAGGAGGACACAACTCCTGTCCAAGTCGAGAGCAAGGAAGTCGCATTGCTGTGGAGTCACTGCTTCAATTTTTGGACCAGGTGGATGCAGAGAACCAAGAGCATTTAGCTGACCTGGATCGCAGGTCTGAAGAAGAGGAATTGTTTCGCACGAGTACAACATCATCGACTTCGACGAACTTGAAAACAAAGGACGGTGATGGTACCAAGAATGGACCAAACACGAGCACGACGTCCTCATCTTCAGGGGTAAGAGCAGCGGCGAACCTCAATAGACCTCAAACTACAGCAGGTCTGGTGAGGGATAAGATAGCACTCTTGGAAATGGAGATGGATGATAAGCGAAAAACGATAAAGACTCTCCGTTTGGCCTTGGAGAAGCAGAAGGCCGACATGCAGGAACGCGAGGCCGAGTGGCGTCGGGAAACTGAGGGTCAACTAGCGGCACAGAAAAAGGAAACAGAAAACCACTTGGAACGGCAGTTAGCTTTGTGCGACCGTTTGCTAAAGGAGAAAACGGACCTAACGAAACGTGTATCCTCACTAGCAGAAGAATTGCGCACAGCAGAACGTAAATTCGCGAAAAAAATGGAGGAAGCTGAGGAGGGTACTCTACGGATTTTTTCAAGTACTTCTACTAACTTGGTAATGCATGAAATTATACATGCATTTTCAAGGAGGAGAGGGTCCTTCTCGCCTTGCACCTTTTATTTGCAGTGAAAAATCTAACCAATCCATGATCATGACCTCCACCCATCACTCGTCCATTTACGACAACTATTGCTTTTTCATTTATCTTCGTTCTTGGTGACCTCTTTCAGCTCACGCAAAGGACGTTGCACGACAGAAGCAGAACTGGACCACGCAGGAGCGGCTTCGAAGAGAGGCTTGGGAGAAGGAAAAAACCCGTGAGATCAAAGAAGTAACGATAAAAGGACTCGAGCCCGAGGTAGAGCGGATTCTCAATGGCCATCGAACGGAGAAAAAACGACTGGAAGACCGTTTTTTACAAGAAAAGGAGGAGCAGAAGGCGGATATAGAACAAAGGTAAGGACAGGCTTTGATCTTGCTTTGCTCTTTCTTCTACCTTGACATGATCAGTTCAATTGTCATGTTTGCAGTTCTACTGCGTACTAACAAGCTTACAAGGTGAAGGTTCTTGAGCATGAATTTAAGGCATCGACTGCGGCAGGAGCAAGCCAGCAAATCGATGTCATTGCTTTGCACAATTATTTTTCAGGCACGAGCGCCGCATCGCTGAGTTGAAGGAGGCGCAACGTCGCGAGATCGAGCGCGCGCTCGCGGGAAAGCAGGACGAACTCGAGGAAAAGCTTGGGGAACACGCAGGGCGGGCCGAGAAGCAATTGATACTCGAGCGAAAACAGCGCCAGGAGGAGCTTCGACGCCTGCGCGAGGAGGCAGACAGCGAGCGTGTGGAGCGTCAAGCCGCTTGGGATCGCGAAATGCAAGCTGTGAAGGAGCAGCGAAACGCCGAGTTGGAGGAGCGCGAGACCTACTGGCGCAGCGAGCAGACCCGGTGGCGAACAGAACGCGCCGCAGAGGAAACTCAGTTTTCTGAACGCGTTGCAGCGAAAGTGGCTGAGGCTGAGACTAGGGTGCGCGCGGAGAGCGGGGAAAAACTGAAGCTAGCAGAAGCAGCGATGCGAGAAGAACTCAAAAAGAAGCAGTTATGATTTATTGAGGTTTATCGATAAGATCTACTCTCTGCTTGTACAACTTATTCACCGTCAAGGCATAGTCCTCATCGGCTACAACTGTCACTGAAATCGTCAACGTGAGGAGTCTTCCGCAGTTCTCCTTTTTGTAATTGATTCTGCTGTTGTGGTTGTCCACTTCTCGATTCTAAGCTGACTCTGGGAGATAGAGCAGTTGACGACGCGGCTAGGCAAGGAGCAGCTGGAGCTAGAGCGAAGCATGGCGTCAAAACTGGACACTGAGAAAAAGGCTCTGTGGGAGCAGATGACTGTCGAGACGCGTACTCTTTCAGCCCGTGTGCAAGAACTAGTCACGGAGAAGGCAAAGCTGGAATCAGAAGCTGTCGAAGCGGAGAAGACGAAGCTAGGAATTGCGGCTCAGCGAGATACACTGAGCACAGAGCTGGTTGACGTAAAGAATCGACTGAGCGCGACTCTGGAAAAAAGCGAGCTTCTAGCTGATCAAGTCGCAGAGGACAAAGAGGTCATGAAAAAGGAAATGGCGAAAGTTATGATAGTACAACGACACTGTTTATTTTCCAAATTGTTGACCCACGACCCAGCGTGAAGGGATTGTTGTAACACTCAAAAAGGTCCTATGAAGATATTGTTGTAATCTAGTGCAAGTACTCAAAGAAAAGCACTAAGTTTTTCGCTTCATCAATAAAGCATATTGTTGTACTAACACCACAACAACAACTTTTATCAGAGCGAAGTCCTCGAGTGTACATGCGGAGGTCGTTATTGCTAGGTACATAAGTAGCTGCTTGCTGTATGAGAATACATTTGTTTCAGTAGTTAGTTTCTAGTTCTCTACCTCAAGGTCCAGAGGAATCCAATCAATCCAAAAACATATTTATCAGTTCTCTGCTCTAACAACTTTGCCGGCGACCTCCATAGTACCAAGCAGGAGCTTGCAGCGGCCAGAGCGAGCGCGGCGGCAGCGAACGCGGAAATGGATCGCTTGTTGCAAGAGAGCGCTGAAAGAGAAGCCCAAAGCGCGAAGTTACTCGAAGATCGTGTCCGAACAACGCTCGCGAAGAAAGAAAGCGCAATAGAAGATCTGCGCCAACGCTTGGCTTCGAAAGAAAATCAAGTAAAAGAGTGCGAATTCATGCTGCACAAGCAACGGGAAGAGCTGCTAGGTGGAATCGCGACTTAATTTATGCTTCTGCACAAGCACAAGCAACGGGAAGAGCTGCTAGGGGAGATTCCTGCGTGAAGCTGATGCTAAAGATGCCAGTGGTAAATGTCAGGATCGATAAACATAACAATGGTGTTGAGTAAATATTTTCACACTTTAATTGTCGCTCGATGAATTGATGTTCTTGTAAGCCAGATTAACTACACACTTGTACTTAAATTGTTTTCGATTTGTTTTGAATTTGAACTTGACGCTAGATGCTCAAGAATCCATCGCGCAGAACAATATTTATTGTCGAACTAGAATAACAGCATCATCATATTTAATTGTGGATTTAAAACTGATTGCTGTAGTGCTGGAAAATTGATGACGAGCTCTTCGCAGTATTCTCGTCTCTCTCGCAACAAGTTTCACCACACTGATTTGGCTCGAAGAGCTAATAATTGTTTGCCGGACCCAGCAGTGTGTTGAGAGAATTGGATGTCGCCTACTAAACAAGTTAAAGTTGATCCCACGCACGTGCTCGATAGGGGACTATCGGATGGCTCCTTTGTTCGAGGCACATAAAGAAGTCTGTCCTTGCCAAACACGATCGACTCCTCGTCGTAATTAGCTCTGTTGATCATGATTCCAAACCTTATAACAAACGGCTTTTGTAGCTAGACCTAGACAAGATGGTACTACTTGATCGCGGTCGTGACAAACAAAAAGTAGATCCTCAGGAAGGTAGATCGATTATAGAGAGCATTGTGCAACCTGTGATCGTCATCAGAGTAGAAATCTACACAACACAAACAAACGCCGGAACAAACGAATGACCTAGATGAAAAAACTTCGATGAGAGTAGGTTGACATGATAGGTATAATTACTAGGTAGGAAAACATAGACGATAATTAAATAGTCGTGAAAAATGTACTTTCAATGAAACAGCACACGAAGACGAAACAACGATACACTCATAGAACATATTTATAGAAGAACAAGAGCGACGTGATAGCGGGACGCGACTGCGTGTATTTGGGGAACCATTGCTCGTTCCTGTAATACTTCGTCTAAACATGATGCATCACACGACGACAGTATGACAATGTACAACCCATCCTCCGCCGCATAATTGAAATAAGAATCAGTATTTTTGTAAAGTTTCTGGCTGCAATAAATATAGAAACATCCTCTAAACATCTAATGCAACCAAATTGATCGTCGACGGGTGGAAGACGTGGAAGACTGCGTAACTCGAAATGTTTTCAAATTCGATGCTACGTTGATTGTTGTAAAGATAGAATAAGAAGTTGTAGAAGGCAAACAAAAGTAGAGAACAATCACCCGAGCTCTAGTATTATTTTCAACGGCAGTTTTTGAAGTACTAGAAGAACTACGTAGGTTTCTTCTTGTTGGCCACTGTGCCTGACCCTGCGGGGCTATGCGCCCCGCCCTAAACGCGTCGTTGCAACTGCTCACGCTCATGCCCTAAGTCGATTGTTCCACACCTCGTGGTCTCCGTCTGCAAGCAGCTGCTTTGTAGATTCTCAACGTGAGCCGCGTCCTCGTCCTGCAATGTCAGAGGGCCGAGATCCTAGCTGGTCTGCGCTTTGGGAAGATGAGCTCTCCTGAGTCAATTTGGGCGCACCGGTGGTTGATTCCAGTCTAACAAGTACGAGGAGGCTCGGGTTTTCGTTTTCGTGCTAGAAAATGACGGAACAGCAGGTGAATCCAGAATGCGCTTTTCCAGTGCTGCTGGAATGGGTCCGGCTAAGTCTGGCACCAGCCGCGACCTTGGACCAAATAAGAGAAGGAGAGCTCGTGCGCCGAGTTTACAATGCTGCAAGCGGGGAAAACATACCGAATGACTCAGTCCTGTGTGACCATTTGGGTGTCGAGCCCTTGTGTCCGGGACGGGCGTCAGAAGCGATGAAAACTCAAAAGCGTCTCGAAATGTGGACGGCGACACTGTCCAGTATCGTGACGGAATTCGATAAAGACGAACGATACTCTTCAGAAATCCAAGCACTTGCCGACGACAAGCAGCTGGTACTGGTTCTTTCTCTTTTCTAAAAACTAGTGCGGTTCGATGATGTTTTCGCCAACGTCATGTTCCTGTACCAGCGGAAGTAACGGTTCCCTCGTATCATGATCGATGTGTAATCAGGAGCAGCGAGGCTTCCTTTCACTAAATGTGGCTCGTTACATCTGGCGAAGAGCCTTTTTAACAAGTACAACTTCCTTCCACTCCACCTGCTTGATGATGATGAAGTAAATTTTCTTTCCACACTTTAAACCAGGTTTTGATGGATCTTGTTGAACCGTTTTTGGAAAAGGAGCCTCCTGTAGGGAGTACGCCTAACGCACGAGCCTATTCCAGTAGCGACGAGAATCTTGCAGCGCCCATGTCAGTAAGCGTGAGTTTGGCGAATTTCCAGTCTGGTGGGTCCTCGTCCTCAACTGCGCCTCCCCATCTGGCAAAAAATGTGCCTGATACTTCTGTGGGCGGAGGTCGTGGATCCTCCTCGTCTTTGAGCCGCAGGTCGCCGTCGCCAGCGGCCCGATCCTCGCCTACGCGTTTGAACAACACGAATCTTGGTACTACAACAACGAATACTAGTGGTGGAAATATCTCTGCGAGGGACAGTGGTCCAGGAGGCACAACTGCGATAGGCGCCGGATTAGCGTCCAGCTCGGCAACGCTGCTAGATCACCATCATCACGAGGAAGATGCTAGAGGACGCGAAAGTGACCTTAAACAGCGTGTGTCCATGCCAAGAACGTCCACACCCGCAACGGTTCAGCAGCACGAGGAGCAAGCGCTAATCGCTCAGTTGCAGGCAGAGGTTGCGCGGTTGAAGAAGGATACTGCAGGTCGCGCAGCAGAGTTGCTAGACGCGGAATTCGCTGCTTCCGCAGAAAGACATGAGCTAGATCGCCAACTTCGCGACGCACGAGAGCGTCTCAAGGCAGCTGAAGACCGATACGCGAAACTAGAGCAGCTTCATGCGGCGCAGAGCGAAAAATTGCTTCACGCTGACGCAGCGAAAAGTATGGAAGAGAATGTTGCGGCCACTCGGGCGAAACTAGAACGGATGGCAGGGCGCGTTGCAGAGCTGACGACTGAACGAGATACACTTTTGTCCGAGAAAAAGCGTGCTGACACTGCGCAAAAAGTAAGCCAGCTATTGTTCTAGTTCTACTTGGGATCGTTTTTTATAATTTTTACTTTTGATGACTGTGTAGGTTTACACTGAGTAAATTAATAAACGAGTTATCGTTCTTACGAGACGCGGACACCATTCTGATCGCTGTGATCATGATGCCCACAACGAAATCGTTCTCATCAAATAAATTCTTGTTCCAGGACCTGCGTAGTGCACAAGGGGAGCTGCAACGGCTACAGGAGAACATGCGCATAAAAGACGCGCTTCGCGAAAAGAGCTTGAAGACTGAAGGCGTGGTCGAAGAGTTGCAGCAGGCCGTTCAGCGGTGGCAGCTGAAAGCGCAAGAAGCCTCGGATAGTGCAGAGCAGCTTCGCGTCCTACATGAGGAGGCGAACAACGCAGCGCGGATGCTCCAGGCCGCGAAAGAGGAGGAGCTCTTCGCAGCTGAGGAGCGTCGGCGAGAAGCGCTGCAGGAGCAGCGGACACGGCATGAGCTCGAGACTCATGCTGCTGAGGAGAAACTGCAGCAGGAGAAGCGCGAACTCGGAGAACGCGAAGAAGTACTAAGGCAAGCGCATGCGCGAGAAACAGAAGCCTTGCGTGATCATTTGGAGAAGAAAGACGTACTACTGCAAGAGCGAAAACAGGCACTTCTGGACAACGACACGCAATATAAAGAAGATGTCAAGCAGCTGGAGGCGAAGCACGCGCATTCGACCGAGCAATTGCGCCAAACCCTCGAACGAGAAAGAAAAGATTCTGTATTTATGATTTCGTCAGCACTCTGTCTCTTGCTCTACAGTTACACTTTGATTTTAGTGCTCTGTTTCTCTTCGAAGATGTTGTAGTTGGTATCATTTCTATCTAATTTATCACAGAAACCAACCGGCACGAGTATTATAGTCAAGAATTTGACATCAAGAAATCTATCTTAATCTTTTTCATTTCCTTTTCTTCCACCTCCACTCCCACTATTCTCAGGAGTCTCGGCTCCGTCGCGAATTGCTGGCTCAGGAAACCGCTTCCGTCGAGAGGTTGAGCCGAGAACACACTGAGGCACTAGCAAAAGAGCGAGAGCGCTATGAGGACGTGTGTAGAGAGCATGATTCCGTACGCGCAGAACTCAGGGAAACTAGGCTCCAGCATTCTAGGGAGATTGATGACTTGCGGCAACATGGAGACTCGACCGAGCGCGACCTTGTAAGAAACTGGTCCACCAAACTCGATGACGCAACGACACAACTCGATCTGGAACGACAGAGAACTGTTATGAAGATTGATCATTGCTCATACATTTGATAGAATTCCTCCAATGAATGTTGCTTGACGTTTTACCGTCGGTCGTTGTAGAGGTACTACTCGAAGATCCTTGGTTCGTCCGGTTTTTAGTGAATGTTGTATTTTATGAGTATCTTCAGACTCGCAGCTGCTACCGCTGCGCGCGTCTCTTTGTTTCATCCTCGGCCCCTGCCGTTTCTTTCTGTCTTCTGCAAAGCAAGCATATCCTTGAATCCACCTCATCCCTTTTCATTCTGTTGGAGCTAGAGGCCGAGTTGAAGCAAAAGTGGGAGCAGGAGTGCGCCACACTCCGGCAGCAGCACGAACAACTACTTGCGAGCCAGTTAGCACAGGTCGAGTCCGCCTGGGCAGATAAGGAGAGGGCGTATAAAACAGAAGCTGCGGATATGCTGGCTAGAGCCGAGCAAGAATTTCAGAAACTTCAAGCGGACTGTGCAAGCCTGCGGAAGGAAGCGAAAGACGCACGTGATGAAGCCGAGAGAGCGAGCAAGGAGGCGAGTGCGGAGAAGGTATTTTTGTCTGCTGGCATAGGTATACTATAGCCTATCACTAGCGCAACATGTTCTACACCATAGATACACCACCTCAATGACATTCTTATCAATTCACGAATTGAATGAATACGGTTACGGATTTTTCTAATCTATGTCTCTTCTACTTACCTTTTTTAGGACGCATTGGCCCTGAAAAACCAGAAGGAAACGCAGAGTCTTTCTGAACACTTGCGCGGCAAGGCAGAAGAGGTGCTAAACGACCTAAAGCAGCGGCATCAGCGCGAACTTGAAAGTCAGAAGCGGCAACTTGAGGGCGAGCTTGCGAATCGCCACAAGCTCGAAATAGACAAACTGAGGAAAATTGAACATGATCTGCGAGCGCAGCAGGAAAGTGACGTCGCGGAGCTCGTCACGACGATACAAACGCTTCGAAACGAAATCGCCGAAAAAGAACAGCGCATTTTGAAAGCAGAGGTATAGAAGAAGTTGATGTACGTAGGAGAGGCTTCTGACATTCTGTAGTTATAGGACCATTACTACGTATATATGACTTCGTCTAGTTCTTGTTCAGTACACTTTTCAACAAACGGTTACAATTTCCGCCTACAAATACTCTCATCGCAGAAGGAACAGCGCGAGGCTTTGGAAGCGATCGAGCAAAAGCAGAGCGAGAGCAGCAACACCGCTTTCGCGACGCTGCGGGACAAGTGTGACCAGTTAAAGGGAGCGCTTAAGGCTGCGAAGGACGAGCAAAGCCAGTCCCAGTTACAGCTTGACGAAGTGCGCTTGAAGTTGCATTGTGTCCTCGAGAGTTCGAAAAAGGAACGCGACGAAGCGCGACGCGAAATTGAGATGCTCAAGAAGCGCCTTGCCAGTGCGGAGGAACGCGTGTTGCAGACGGAAGCCAGGCTTCGCCTGGAGCGCGAGCAAGGTGCAGCTGCCAAGGGCAGCATTAGCAGTATGAAAGTACTCGAAACGCTCCGTGGAAGGCAACTGGCAGATTTGGAACAGAACGGCATCAACTGGCAAGAAAAGTACAGAACTCTGATGGAAAGCTATAAGGAAATCTCTACAGCCTACGAACAAGATCGAAAAGAAAGAGAACAGCATCAACGTACTGTAGCAATATCAGGGATGCACGCTTCGGCGTCAAGTTCAGCTTCCGGTGGTGGAGAACAACCGAATAGCGGCTCATCTTCTTCGCTGAACGGCGCCTCTTCTACCAATAAGAATGGCAAAGCGAGTGGAAATTTTGCCCAGAGTCTGCTTGAAGAGAATATTGCTTTGAAAAAGGAGAAGCGGGATATGATTGTTAGGCATGCAGCGGCTTTGCGACAACTTGCGGCTGCATCTTCCTCGCAACAGCATAACGGCGGAAAAGAGAAAGACGCGAATATGACCGGGAACAGCAGTGGCATGGTAGCTTCTCCAGCCGCTTCGTCCAACATCTCTTCGCTGTCGTCGGAAGAGCGTAGAAGAAGAAAGCGCGACGTGCCCATGCAGGACGCTTCTGCGACGAGTGCTTCAGCATTGTTGTTTCCCGGAGGTGCAGCATCGGACAAAAGTAAGGGAGATGCAACAGGTGAGAAGTTGAAGTCTACTTTGGGTTCTTCTCATGGTGCTCAGCAAAGCCATCAGCCGCGTTCAGGAATCATGAAGAACACGACAGCGCAGGCAAAACCGTCGACGAATCGAGGAGATTCATCCGGCCATGGCACAGGCGACGAGAACAACAAAGAAAATGTAGCCTACACAGTTCCTCCTGCCTCGTCCCCTGGCCCACCAGGCAGCGGCTCTTATACAGAAAACAACAAAGCGACGTCGGGTCGGGCCTCACTCGTTGCCGGAAGTCGTCCTCCGTCGAAACTCGGTTCCCCTCAAAGACAAGGCCGTGACGATGACATGGACCGGGACGGCGGTCCCGGTGCTCTGTACAACAACCCCACCGCGTCACCAAGTGTTGGAGCAACAGGAGAAGGGCCAGGCGATGATGGGAGAGGCAGACCAAGAAACATGCTGGTTTTGGAGGAGAAACAGAGCGGTCAGCCGTCGCCTGGAGGTTATCCGAGCCGCGGAATGGGAGTCAAGCGCGAACTGCTCAAGCACGAAAGGACAGACTCAGCCGAAAAGCGGGTGCGCATGACGCAGCCAGCCGATGATGATCGGTGCAGGCAGCAGTAGCGCACTAGTAAAGACGCTGGTCATGAAAATCTATCGGTGTTAATATCAAAGTCATATTGTTATATATAGTTGTTTTAGTCATCTTCAACTTCAACTTCGTCCACGACGACGTGCATGATGTAGTATTTTTTGATCCTGAAATAATTGCATCCATCGTGTATGTGTAAATTCAGTCATAATAACATAATCCAATAAATCCTGACTCGTTCATCCATTTGTAAAAGTCCATCCAATGATGTGTTGTACAAGGGCATCTGCATTCCTCCTGTTTATTCTGACTATTGTTATTCAACAAGTAGGACAAAGAAAAATGATAATGAAATTGCTTTACAACTACTACATGTCTTCTACTTAATACACCAGAGGCAGAGAAATGTCGTTGAACTTCCGTAGTTAAAGTCTTCTTCTGATACTCACATCGGCAGGGATTACGCTGATCATATTCCTGCGTATGGCAATCACCAAAGAATTGGGTTTGTAATACAAGATGATAGAAGAAACAGTCGTGTACGCCAGCTGGACCGCTGGTCATCATGCTGAAAAAATCTGGCTGACGGCGTGACCGCGATGAAGATCCAGGATGAAGATTCAGATTGTGCTTACTACGAGCGATGAAAAGAGAGTAGAGAGCAACAGGGTCCTAAAATAAATGATGAATGAAATGTAGATGGCATAAACTACAGCGTTGCCCCGTCTTTCATCCACTTCGGTCCGCGCCAATTCAAGATCTCTTGTAAGATTGATTGTAACAGCAGTACGTCCTGCTAAGTATATCATTCTGAAGCAAAAGTTGTCACTAGCATCGGTCTAGCTCTGGTGCTCCACGTCGTCCTTTTCTTGGGCTCGTTTGCATTGATAGATATTGGAAAGAGGCTTAATATGATTGATCCCTAGGCGGGGGTAGGCCTAGTATACTTCAGCTCCGTTGTGTGATCTATTGGTAAAAAGGAGTACGCTGCCTGCAGAGGATGAACAAGAATCAATAGTGACTCGCACACTTCTTATCTTTCTTTCTGCTTCTGGAACGGAAAAAGGTTGTAGTACTTAGATGAATGCCCGAGGACCATTTGCCGAAAAAGTGTCATCATCGAGAAGATGTAAAATCAAGAGTGTTCGACACGCACATCTAAGTAGTTCCTAGTAGAAGCAAGTATGGATGGTTAGATGATTTGGAATGAAGTCGAATGGGTTAGCTGCTAGTTGATGTCCTTTAAGTTTATCTATATAATTATGTAATAAATGCCCAAAAATCCGCGCTTGTGCTTGAATGCGCGATAGTGTTTTTGAAACAACACCTACTTCATTCTAGCTCTACTTTTATTTCTAGCTGCTCTTGTCACCTATTCCTACAAGATTCGGAAAGTCAATTCGTGGTAAGTACCTTGTCGTGATCATTAACTGTTTCATAGATTTTTTTTGTAAACTTGTCTTCTTCTTCTTGACATGATTATTATAGTATTGATTGTGGCTCGCACTCTTCTCTGGTCTTAACATTCCGAAAAGGAAAAGAAAAGCAAAAACACTAGTAGATCTTGAGTTTATGACGTCATGAGCAACCGATTGCAGAACTATCTGGTTGGCTCCTCCTCGTCCTATCAAAGCGCATTGCCAGTAATAAGATGAAGAGAGCCTGGTAAAGGTGATGCTAACGACGTCCAAGAATAATCAATGAACGTGCCGCCGTAAGCATAATGGCGTCCTCTGGTCCTACTGCTTCCGGAGAGGCAGGGCCGAGCGTGGGTCCGCTTGCCGAGTTTTTGGCTCAGGTTTTACCGGTGTCTCTCGAGGCAGACCAGGCTCTGGTCTCGAGGCGTCTCACCGAGCGTGATGTGTCGGAAAAGCTGCGAACCTTCGTCACTGACGCACAGGCGACGACCGTTGTTTTCGCTTATGCCGCCAGTAAAGTCGCGGAATCGCAATCCACGTCAAGAGCGAGTGAGCTTACGTCATCTGGGGCAACAGGAGGCGGTGGACAGTTGATCGCAGCGTTGGACGTTCAAGCCTGCTCGAGTGCCCTGCCGCAGGGGTCAGGACCATGTACTGCTTTCGCCGTGATCAAACGAGCCACGTTCGCAGAGCTTTATGGCGGGGGTGGCACTGGCGGAGATTTGCCTGGTGGCGGAGCTACTCCTAGCGCCGTCACACCCACATCCACGAGCGGGGGTCGCAACAGTGCAAACGGAAGGTCCAAGACAATGCCTAGTGGCGCGGTCCAGACGGTAACGTTCGACTTGCATCCTGGCGGCAATACCGAAGCGCCATTCGACTTGCTACACCGTTGCCTTGCGAACGTTTTTGCACCGCTTGTTGCACTGGGCACGGCCTCAGAGTCATCTTCCGGGAATGAAGATGTTGGAGGTGCCCTCACAGGCAGAGGAGGTGCCTCTTCAGGCAGACATATTGCGGGTAATGGAGATCCGAATAACGCGGCAGCATCACAACTCGTGCAGAAGAAGATAGCTGAACTCTCGATGGCCTTGCAGCAGTGCGGTCAAAGCTTTAGGATACCCGAAGTTATGCTGAAAATTGACCCGACTGTGCGACACCTCTTTGATAGAGCGAGGCATCAGCAACAGCCGCCTCCGCAGCCTGAAAGGCATGCGGAAGCACTATTAGAACCACAAATTGTGAACACACTGCATAGCGGAGCGAATCAATGGGTGCGGGAGATTCAGAAGGTACTAGTCGTGACGCTTCAGGAAGTGCTCACGGTCTCGTGTGGCGACGAGAGACTCGAGAAGTAGACAGCAAACTGTGACTTTAATGTTTTTGAGGTTGTATGGCTCCTATCTAGTTGTGGGGATCTTCACTCATTACTCTGTCTGGCCTACCCGGTGAGCTGTGTCAGATGAAGTGGAAGCCACAATCACACCAGTCACAGTCTCTATATCTACGACCTTCAATGAAATAAAAATGCTTTACTTTTAGGTAACGAAGTATCTGCAGCACGGCGGTTCGAGCATTCGGGGAAGCGCCGCGAGCGAGGTCAGCTTTTGGATTAACGTCGAGAAAGCGCTTGCTCACCTGCGCGCGCAGTTACAGCAGCCTGAGGTCGAGTTTACTTTAGCAATCCTTCGCTTAGGAAAGCGGTTTCTAACCTCGGTGAGTTTCGAGGCTGACACGGGCCTCAAGTCTGCCATCGATGCGGTCGCAAGTTACATGGTGCTGTTGCGCGACTTCCCGGTACAGGAGATCGTGGCGGCGAGCAGTTTTACAGGGCTGCAGCAAGCAGTGCGCACCGTTTTCGGGCACATGCGCAAGTTGAAAGCAGCAACGGCGTATCCACTCGCACGCGCGTTTCAGTTGGCGGAAGCGGTGTCGCGAGACTTGCGTACGCAGATCCTCCAGATCTTCCGTACCAGAAGCAAGTTGTTGCTCGCTGAGGACTACAATGCTTTCGAAGAGGGCACGCGGGAAGCGGAGAAGCTCTTTCGCGTATGGGATGAAGAGCTGCGGTCTTTCAAAGAGCTCGTGCGCGACCAAGTGAAGCGTCGTGGCGCCAGCGCAGAGCGACCGCCGCACCGCATAGTGTGCGAACATCAGCAACTGCAGGACCGCATCGACGACCTGCGCCAGTTCCGACGCCAACACCGAAAGACGCAAGAGGTGATGGCAAAAATCTTTGCACAGGAACGGCGGACCGACCTCGAAGACGCCTATGCAGCGTTGATCTTGGAATTAGAGGGTGGTGGAGACTCTTCGGCCGATTTCCAGGACGCAACGCTCCAGCCTGTCTTGGATACTTCAGTCGCGGGCAATGCTCGATGGGAAGCAGCAAAGCGGAAATACAACGAGAAGATCGACAGATTGGAGAGCGTGCTGATCCAGAAATTGAGACGGGAATTAGGAGATGCGAGGAACGCAGACGACATGTTTGCAAGTTTCCAGAAGTACAACGTGCTGTTCTTCCGACCACGCATACGCGGCGCAATCCAAGAATACCAGAGTACACTCCTGGAAAACATCCGTTTAGAGGTCAAGAAGCTCCAGGACAAGTTCAAGCATGACACTTTCTTTGGTGATAATCTTATGATATCAGATAAACATGATGATGACATTCATCTTCATGATCATCAGATCATGGACATGTTGATATTCAGCATTAGTTGCACTCCTTGTCGCAACAAGATAAAGTTGATGATGCGAGGATTGAGCTGAGTACATACTGGGAATTTCTGTTGATTGAATGAAAAAAAAAGCATCATGATTTTGTAGCATGCATGCAAAGGGTAATCTAGAGATGATCGCACGTTTCTGACGTGGCTAGCAGTGTGAGAAGATTATAGAGTTTCTTTCATAACGCGGGCTGGAGCAGGTTCTACGTCTGCCGCAGTTGGATCGCACAAAGTAACACTGGCGCGGGACATCCCTGGCATTACAGGAGCAATCCTGTGGGCGCGTCAGATCGAGAACAAATTGCGCCTGTGCCTGCGTCGAGTAGAAGACGTTCTAGGCCGTGGATGGGAACAGCACGTCGACGGGGGACGCATCAAGCAGAATGTGGAAGCGTTTCTGCAAAAATGCTCCGCTGCGGGTTTGTTCGAACGGTGGCTTCGCAGCTTAAAGGAAGACAGGCGGCCGTTCGATGCGGCGAAAGAGCGACTGCTCAATATCGCAGTCCAGGGAAAACAGTACCAACTTCTGGTCAACACTGACCCATTGATCACGTTACTGTTCAAGGAGGTTCGCAACCTGCAGGCATTAGGCCTGCGCGTGCCGTACTCGTTGAAAGTGCTAGCCGACGAAGCCAAGCTCTCATACTACGGAACTGCTTGTGGCCTGGAAGAAGCGTGTCGCAGTTACATGCGCACGGTCCAGCGCCCCGACTTCGATTCCACCGTTGAACTTCTGCTCGCCGGACACCATGCCTCATTGCAACGACTGCTAGCCCAGGGACTGCAGCTGCGATGGATCCATGAGCGGGTGGAGCCCTATGCGCGAAAACTGTGTGAAGAGGTCCGCACTTTCGAAGATCGCGTCGCTGAGGTGACAATCTGTGCAGCGAGAATGGAATCTCTCATCGCGAAACTAGACGACTTCGACTTCACTAGTCCAGCGGGTGAAGATGGTAGTGTGCCGGGGATAGCGGAAAATATGGGTGGTCGTGGCATCGACAAGGGGCAACGTTCGAAAGATGCGGGTGGAGATGGTATTGGTGATACGTAAGTACTTAAAAAGACTTAGCGGTCCACAAGCACAACTCGAGAGGTATCCGTGGAAACATGAATCACGTGTGGCATATGAAACAGTCACCCTATTTCTTTGACAGACTGACCTATTCAATGTCTTCCGTTCATGCAACATCATCGACATCGAGCAGTATGAGAACTAAGTTTGCGTTTGAAGTTTTATATAGTTTGCCATCTTCATTATTGCACCTCCTACCCATAGTGGCGGACCATCTATTTTCCCAAAAGGCGCGTCCGCATCGCCACGCAAGGGGGAGCTTTTACCGCTGGATCAAAGCAGCCCCACGGCATACTTTCGTTCCATCCTGCTCCAGATGCAAGACCTCATCGACGATATGAACTTGAAAAATTTTTCGAATCTCGAACACTGGGCTCACGAGAAGCTCCGCGCACGAATTAATGCCAAGCTGGCTGCAAGACTGCAATATATCGTCAAAGAGTGGGTGAGACAGTTCCGACAGTGGCCCGTGGCTGGTACAACACTAATCAGAGGCAACACGGTGCAAGAACTGACGATGCAGAGCCAAGTTTTGACTTTGACACCTGCCAAGGAGAGCGCGCGGCAGTTTTGGATGCGGCAACTGCATGAAAGCCTCGGAATTATCTGCGGTCTGCCACAGTTGATGGCATCGCGGCTGGACGGAACCGGGCAGAACATTGCTCGTCTGGACGCGAATCCCACTGCGATGCTGAACCGTAGGAAAGCCTCGACTTACCAGTTTCTTTTGCGTGAGTTGCCGCAACAAGCCTTGACCGACGCGTACGACGCGATTGAAGCTGTTTTGGATCAAGCACATGAGTATGCGGACTCCTGGCTTCAGTATCAGGCACTCTACGACCTGTCGGTTGGAGACGTGTTTGAGCGGGCCGGGGACGACTTGGCCCGTTGGCAGCAGCTTCTTGCTGAGGCGAAGGCGTCGCGACAGCAGCTGGAGCGTGCAGCGACCAAAAGCGAGCAGGCGTTTGGTCCGATGACGATAGTGCATGCCAAGGTAGCTACGAAAATCCGTCAGCGGTACGACCTCTGGCGTCGCGACATGCTAGGCGAGTTCGGAGATCGCGTCTACGGACGAGTCTCGCAGCTGGTGCAAGAACTTCGCGGTCAGCGGACCATTCTCGAGGAGCAAGCCACGCTGGACGGCACTAGCGTCGTTGCGGCAGTGAAAACGCTTACCGCGATCCAGGGTTTGAAGCGGCGCAGAGATGAGCTTGGCACCACCGTGTCGCAGTTGATCGACTGTACACGAACGCTAAGTCGATCCGGCTTTGCCTTTCCCGACGACTTTCCGAGTGAGGAACAGCAACAGTCAGAGTGGGATTCTCTGCAGGTGGCTTTGGATCGTAAGTCCGCTGCTCTAGAACGAGAATTGCCGAAGCTGCGCAGCGGCATCGAACGTCGCGTGCAGCGCGTGACTACCGACGTGCAGCAAGCCTACGCAGACTGGACGCACGACAAGCCGGTGCACGCGGTTGCGGCTGCAGTCGATGCTATGGAAGTGGTGACAAAGTATGAGCAGACTTGCGCCTCTTTAGAAGCTGAGTGCAAGGACGTGGCAGAGGCGGCCGCGTCCATCTTAAACCAGCCGTTGAACGTGCTAGAAAAAGCGCTGCGGCCTCTTCGCGAGGAGGTAGCAAGCCTCCGAGAGGTCTGGGGTCAACTGCAGGCCGTCGAACAGGAGATCGCAAAACTGCGAGAGACGCCATGGTCTGCGTTTATGCCGAAGCGAGTGCGCGCAGCACTGGACGAGGACCTGTTGCATGGTCGCATGAGGGAGATACCAGACCGCGTGCAACAATACGACTCGTACACGTTGATGACCAAAAAAATCCAGAAGCTCATCAAACTCAACATTCTACTCGCTGATCTCAAGACGGACGCCCTCAAGGACAGGCACTGGGACTCAATCTTGGATCGTACTGGGCTGAAAGCGAAAGAAAAAGTCTTCTCGGATCTGACACTAGTTATGCTTCACCCTATTTCTTTCAGACATTGATGTTGTTCATCCGAATCAAGTTCTTCTCAAGGTGTACGTAGTACCGTAGATAGTACCACATACAGAGTAGGAGGACTACTTAGAAGTTGCTATGCTGAAGAGCACGCTTCTTATCTCCACCCATCTTTCCATTCTTTCATTTTTTGCGACATGTGGGACGTGGAGTGGACTGAGTGCGAAAAGGCCGTGCGTGAAGAACTGGCTTTAGCTGCGGGTGAGATGGCATTGCAGGTCTTTATGTCGGAAGTGAAGACACTGTGGAACGCGTACGAGCTGGAGATGGTTGCCTACAAGACTGGTCGCTGCAAGCTGATCCGTGGTTGGGATGCCCTGTTTGCGCAGCTAGACGAGCACTTGAACAGTTTAAGCAGCATGCGCATGTCGCCGTTTTACAAAGCTTTTGAAGATCAAGCCGGAAGTTGGGAAGATAGATTACGGAAAGTACAAACATTGCTAGACGTCTGGATGGACGTGCAGCGAAAATGGGTGTATTTGGAAGGCATTTTCTTCGGGAGCGCGGACATTCAGACTTTGTTACAGAAAGAGTATGCGCGATTCAAGCAGATTGACTCAGATTTTCTGGGTTTGTGCAAAAAGGCTAGCACGAAGCCCAAGGTCTTGGATGTGATACAGATAGATAACCTCGACAAATCACTCAGCCGCATTCAAGAAGGCCTCCAAAAAGTACAAAAGGCGCTCGGGGACTACTTGGAGCAACAGCGAATCCAGTTCGCGCGATTCTACTTCCTCGGCGACGAGGACCTGTTGGAGATCATCGGGAACAGCCGCGACGTCACCGTGCTCGCGCATCACCTGGGTAAGATGTTTGCGGGCGTCGCTGCTTTCGGCACCCAGGGCACGGACGGCGACGAGGTCGTGCTGATGCGGAGTCGGGAAGGCGAAGAAGTGCCGTTTGGCGAGTACCTGGTGCGAATTAGCGATGACCCAAGCATTCACGGTTGGCTATCGCGCGTAGAAAGCGCAATGCAGAAAAGCTTAGCAGTTTCGCTTTCGAAAGCTTGGCCTGAGTTGATGGCTTTGGATAATGCTTCCTCGGGTGCCAGTGGCGGATCCGACTTTCTCGCTTGGGTGGAGAAGACGCCTTGCCAGTTGATGCTAATCGCCTCGCAGCTGTGCTGGACCAACAAAGTGGAACTCTTGCTCCAGCGCAAGCAGAACACATCGTCCGTAGCGGACTCATGCGTGGGCGTGTTAGAGATGTTAGCACGAAAAGTTTTGGATAGTGGCGTCTCCAGAAATTTTCTGACTAAAATGGCTCAACTCATTACAGAGATGGTGCATCAGCGCGACGTCAGCAGAGATCTAGCCGCTAAGCGCATTACTAGTGCAGACAGCTTCGATTGGCTCCAGCTCCTGCGCGTCTACTGGGCAGGAGGGAACCAAAAGACGAGTCCTGCTCTTCCTGCAGAAGGTAGTTCGTCTGGGTCCAGTGGCGCATGTCGCATCGAAATGACCAACGCTGTCCTGCCATACGGATTCGAGTATTTAGGCATGGCTGAGAAATTATGTCAGACCCCGTTGACTGACAGATGCTTTTTGACGCTGACGCAAGCACTGCACATGAAGATGGGTGGCGCTCCCTTCGGTCCGGCCGGAACAGGTAAGACGGAATCTGTGAAGGCGCTGGGAGCACAGTTGGGCTACTTCGTGCTGGTATTTTGTTGCGACGAGACGTTCGATTTCCAGTCCATGGGCCGGATTTTCGTTGGGCTTTGTCAAGTCGGCGCTTGGGGATGCTTCGACGAGTTCAACCGACTTGAAGAGCAAATGCTTAGCGCCTGTTCTGAACAGATCCTAACGATTCAAGCCGGGCTGCGGCAGAATTTGCCAACGATCGAAATCGTGGGTAAGCAGGTCCGCTTGAATCCGGGTGTCGGCATTTTCATCACTATGAATCCGGGCTACGCCGGACGCAGCAACTTGCCAGACAACCTGAAGCAACTGTTTCGCGAAATGGCGATGATTTCCCCCAACAAAGCCTTGATTGCCGAAGTTCAGCTCTTCTCGCGAGGATTCGCTACAGCTGAGCGGCTTGGCAGCAAAATCGTGTCGTTGTTCGATCTCTGTCTAGGCCAGCTTTCGCAACAGCCTCACTACGACTTCGGATTGCGGTCATTGCGCGCTGTGCTCACGACAGCTGGAAATATGAAGAAGGAGATCTCTGCCTCTGACGAGCAGCCATCTTCTTCTGCTGCCGCATCGACGAAAGAGGCATCAGCCGACGTCGCTCGTACCGAAGAGGACATCTTAGTTCGCAGTATCTGCAACACGCTGGTTCCGAAGCTCGTGGCCGAGGACAAGCTCCTACTGCGATCTCTGCTAGCAGGCGTGTTCCCAGGCCAAGATCTGATCGCGGTGGACGAAGCGGAGCTTGAGCGAGAGATCCGCCTCTTGTGTCGCCAGATGCACTACCAAGTCGAAGAGGTGTTCGTGGAGAAGATGATGCAAGTGTACCAGATCCAGCGCATCACCCACGGCGTGATGATGGTGGGCGGTGTGGGCACCGGCAAGAGTGCCGCGTGGCGCACACTGTTCGCAGCAATGGAAAGAATTGATGGTATCAAGTCGGAAGCTGTGATAATCGAGCCGAAAGCCATCTCCAAGGACGAACTTTATGGTCGCTTGGACGCTACCACGCTGGAGTGGACCGACGGCGTCTTCACTGCCACACTGCGCCGCATACTCGCAAAGAACTCGTCTAGCAACGCGAACAGTCGACGCTATTGGATCGTGTTTGACGGCGACGTAGATCCAGAGTGGGCAGAAAACTTGAACTCGGTTTTGGATGACAACAAGCTATTGACGCTGCCAAATGGTGAGCGGTTGTCGATACCACCAAACGTGCGAATTATGTTTGAGGTAGAAACGCTGAAATATGCGACGCTAGCTACAGTTTCGCGCTGCGGTATGGTCTGGTTCGCACACGATGTAGTCACCCCTGATATGTTGTTGCGGCATTGCCTTGACGTGCTCGAATTCGGTCCGGGAACTTTGGAAAACAAAACTTCTGGCGGTCAACCTGGAAAGGGCAAGAAATCCATCGTGGGAGGTGATAGTGATTCACCGGCACCAGGCTCGCCGGGTGCGGACTCCGAACGCGCTTCGATGGGTGCCGCAGAGGCTGCGGAACCAGCTGCACCCGCGGCTGCTTTGGCTCCTCCGGTGCAGGCCGATCGCGCAGCGACACTTGTGCGGCAAGCGGTGGAACAGTACACGTCCCAGATTTTGGAGTTGCTTCAGGTTGCAGCGAAGTATACTCACGTGATGACGTACACGGACATCCGCGTCCTTACGAGCTTCTTCGGTCTGTTGCGCACTTGCGTCCAGGACTGCCGTGATCAGGACCTTGGAGGCAGTGGCGAAAACCGCAAAAGCGGCGAACCACTGAGTGATAGCGATATCTCCTGTTACGCCACTCAGGTCGTTCCCGGGGCCATCTGCTGGGGCTTCGGTGGCAGCATGGACCTCGCAACGCGGACTCGATTCGCAGCAGACGTCGCGGATCATTGCTCAACCCTCGTTTCGCTTCCTCCTACGTCATCCGAAGTGACATTGCTCGACTACGAGGTGCGTCTGGAAACCGGGAAGTTTCATCTATGGACCGAGAAAGTACCAACGTTGGACTTGACACCGGAACAGAGTATGGCATCGGATTTGGTCATAGAAACGTTGGACACATTACGAAATCGCCATGCTTTGGGCAGTTGGATGAGCGAGAAGCGCCCCTTCATCCTCTGTGGCCCACCGGGAAGCGGCAAAAGTATGATGCTGATGAGCACGCTGAAAATGGCGGGCGACTCCGTTGACCTGGTGTCGTTGAATTTCTCTTCCGGCACAACGCCGAAGCTGTTGCAAGACTCCTTAGCGCAGTACTGCGAGACAGTGAAGACGCCACGTGGACTGGTGATGCGTCCTTTGCGCCACGACCGCTGGGTTGTGGTCTTCTGCGACGAGTGCAACTTGCCAGCTGAGGACAAGTACGGCACACAGCGCGTGATCCTGTACATCCGTCAGATGTTTGAGCAGGGTGGTTTTTACCGCTCAAGCGACCGCCAGTGGGTGTCGCTGGAGCGCGTCCAGTTTCTGGGTGCGTGTAACCCACCTACTGACGCAGGGCGATTTCCCCTGAGCGATAGATTTCTCAGACACTGTCCGATTTTGCTTGTAGACTACCCTGGCCGCGAAAGTTTGACTCAGATTTACGGAAGTCTGATGCAGGGTGTGTTCAAGCTGTGTCCGCCGTGCTCGCACCTCGCAATGCCGATTGCCACGTCAATGGTCGACTTCTGGCTAGCTTCCGCAGCACACTTCACGACCGACATGCAGCCGCACTACTTGTACTCGCCGCGCGAGTTGACCAGGTGGAAGATCGCGATCATGGAGGCTATTGTTGGATCGCAGCATTTAGCCAATGGCGGCTTTACTCCACAGGAGATGACGCGGCTCTTCGTACACGAAGGTTTGCGCATCTTCTGCGATCGCCTGGTCTATCCGGAAGAGCGTCAGTGGACGAACGAGCAGATCGACGACATCGCGCGCAATCGCCTTGGTGCTAGTGATGCGACCTTGAAGCGACCGATCTACTTCAGCGTGTGGGGCGGCGCTGACCCGCACTCGCCGACCTGTGGCGCGCACAAGGACGCAGCGCCCTACCGCGAGGTGCACGAGGAGGACTTGCGGGCGCTGGTGAAAGAGAAAATTAAGAATTCTTCGATAAAGTAGAACTGGAATTGGAAGTACTCCTTCTCCTGCATATTAAATTACCTCATCATAGATAGCAAGCCTGCTCCTGCATGGAGAATCAATAGTAGACAGAGTAGTAAAGAAAATGTATGCGATCAGGCCAACCGCGTAGAAGTAGTCCGCCCAGCGTAATTTCCTCTTCTAAGAACCTTACCGCATTCTCAGAGGAAGCCATGAATGTGCAGCTTGTCGTCTTTGATGATGTCTTGGAGCACGTGACGCGTATCGATCGCGTTCTGCGGCAGCCTCTAGGGCATTTGTTGCTTGTAGGGGTCGCAGGTGCGGGCAAGACGACGCTCTCGAAGTTTGTCTCCTACATGAATGGCTTGGACATCTTCCAGATCAAATGCGGTCGTGGGTACAACGTGTTGAATTTCGAGGACGACCTACGAACGGTAATGACGCGAGCGGGTGCGCATGGGGAAAAGATAACCTTCATATTCGACGAAAGCAATGCACTTGGCCCAGCGTTTCTAGAGCGCATGAACGCTTTGCTCGCAAGCGGCGAGGTGCCTGGCCTGTTTGAGGGCGATTTTTACAAGGATGTCATCCAGGAGTGCAAGTCTGGCATGCCCGATGTGTCCCACATGGTCGATGACGCCGAGATCTTCGCCAAATTTACGAAAGCGGTGTGCCGCAACTTGCACATTGTTTTCACCATGAACCCGGCGAATCCAGACTTCTACAACCGCAGTGCGAGTTCGCCAGCGCTATTCAATCGTTGTATCATCGACTGGTTCGGTGACTGGAGCCGTGACGCTCTGTGTCAGGTCGCATTCGAGTTCACTGAGGACATTGCGCAGTCTCTGACGGCCGAGTCCTTTACACGACTCGAGCACGATCAGCAGGACGATCATCAGTGGCTCCACATCGTATTGGCGGAAAGCATTGTTGGTCTACACGAAATCATCGAAAAGACGCACGATGCCGCACGGCGCGATGCCAAGAAGTACAACTACATCGCGCCGCGGGACTTCCTCGACTTTATTCACCACTTTGACACACTGCACACCAAAAAGGGAACGGAGATTCAGGCCAGTAAAGCGCATATCAGCGGTGGGCTACAGAAACTGGATGAGACCGCGAGGCAAGTGAATAACCTGAAGTTGTGAAGAAATATGTTTACAACGCAAGCGCAAGCGGTAACTACTCTCTCACCGACAATGATATCACATTTTTCTATCATGTTGTTATCTATCCTGATCCTCCTCCCCATCAATATCGAACCCGTCACTTCGGCAGTCTATCAATTGACTCTTCTAACTGCAGCCGGGTTGGAGGAAAAGCGACAACAGGTGGAAGCCAAGCAACGGGAGGCCGAACAGAAAATGAAGGAGATGGTCAAAGGCCAGGGTGAGGCCGAAACGAAAAAGACGCAAACTGCGCAACTTTCCGACAATCTGCGTAAGAAACAAGGCGAAATCGACCAAAGAAAGAAGTCTGTCCAAGACGAGCTGGCAGACGTCGAACCTATGCTGGCAAGAGCAAAAGAGGCGGTCGCGAATATCAGCTCGGCGGCGCTGACAGAGCTCAAAAACATGGGTGCTCATGCCCCACAGGGCATCCAGATCGCGTGCAGGGCCTTGGTCACGCTGCTGAAAAATAGCAACAAGTATGAACAACAGTATACTACGCTGTTAGAGCTAGTGGTGTCGCTGTGTGCGGGCTCTTTTATTTTTTGCCTCGATGAGTTTGACTTTGAGTTTAGATTTGATTAAGTACCTTTGACAACAAATCCAGACTTGCTTCTTTTTTTCGTCCATCCATGTTTTTCTTGACTTTTGCTAACGCTGTCCAGACGCTCCCGATATAACATGGGAGATGGCGAGAAAAGAGATGAAAGATGTGCGCTTAATCGCGAATGTAACCGCCTTCGATCCAAAGGAAATCAAGGATGCTGCGAGAGCGCGCGTCGAATCCTTGACAAACTCGTCAGATTGGGACACGGCGAAAATAGCAAGAGCCTCTAAAGCAGCAGGTCCTTTGGGAATATTAAGGCACGTTGTCAAGAATTTGACATTGAATTGAAGTACAGGGTCGGTAAAGCTCTACCTGATTATTACATTCATATTTTATTCAGCATCTCGTTTTATTCGTTGTCCTTCAATAGTAGAAGACGATCTACCTCTGAGAAGTAGGATTTTTGAGTCTTCCAGTTCCACTTGTAGTTTAAGAAATCATGCGTAGAGGTAGAGTCAAGGACATGCTGAAGAAGAGGTCTAAGGATATGGGTTGAGGCGCAACTGCGCTATAGTACAATCTTGATGCGGATGGGGCCGCTTCGTGCCGAGCTGACAGCACTCGAAAACGAGGCTGAAGAGAGCAAGAAGGGAATTGCAGCGAACGAGATTCAGGTGAAAGAACTCGAAGCGAAGCTGGAGCAATATCGTGCAGACTATGCGCAGCTGACCATGGCAGTAGAAAAGCTGAAGGCACAGATGGACAGAGTGAAGCAAAATGCCGGTCGAGCTGAGAAACTCATGGCGGACTTGTCGGGGGAAATGCAAAGATGGACTGAGAGCACTGCGCAGTTCGACGCACAGTTGCTGAATTTTATGAACTTCAAACGAGCGTGAGCCTACTTTTCGATTTTAGTATAGAAGAAGTAGATGAAGCAACATCAGTTTTTCGTGAATGTACTAAAGGGGAAATCGCTAGAATCAGAAAAAAACTAAAAATGCACTTTGAGACTCGCCCTTCGCGTTGCAAAATGATCCGATCACTCAGGCGGAGCCGCCTCTGCTGCGTTTCTGAGTTCCCCTTGCCCCACGCGCGGGCCAAGGGCCACTGCGCACGAGCTTGCCCCGCTCTACCAGCAAGCCGCAGCGCTTTGCAAGCGCCAACCGACCAGCAAGAGGACCCGAACACCGGAGGGAGGGCGCCCAAGAAATGGGAGGGCCCCCGCGATCGATGCGTCTGGAGTCTCCAGGAATGTGCCAACTCACACATTGTGAACACTTGGCAGCGCATTGGCAGAGGGATCGCCAGGCAGTTAGTAGTGTCTGCCCGCATGCCTGCGGCGCTCTGGCGGGTGGCTAGGAGCTTCCATTCGAGCCCCGTCCGAAACGCTAGAATGGGACCAAAGGGGGTGGCGCAACGAGGGTCGTCCGAAACGCTAGAATGGCGATACTCGTCGCGTCCGAAACGCTAGAATGAAAAGAGAGGGGGTCAAGGGGTTGGCCCCCTTTGGTGCCCAAAAACTTTTTTTTCGCGCACCCTTTTCGAGGACGTTCAAGGGGAGGGTGGCTGCCACCTTCAGCCGATGTACCACGCAAAGGGACACCCCGAGGCAGCCGCCGGCGCCTCTGCTCCAGTGCCACGCCCTTGGCTGGATGGTCCCGGCCTTTTTGACCAAGGTGCGACAAAGATGGCCGCCTCTCACTGCTATGGGGAGCGCCAAGCCCAACGAGGCAAGGAGTCCGGGAGGCCGCTCCCCAGGGTCCGACGACCATCGGGTGGGACCGGGGGAAGGCGTCCGCTTGCTCTAGAAGCAAGCGCCTGGAGCGCTCTCGTGGTCTTCCTATTACAGTGGGGCCTGCGCCCAGCTCTTAATGAGGGGCGCGGTGTTGGGTTAACGCTTGAGGGCATTTTTAGTTTTTTTCTGTTTCTAGCGGTTTCCTGGTCAGTAAATGCATCATTTGTATTTGATAGAGAATACTTAGAGGATAGAGTTTCCCGTCTCTAACACCCTACACGGCGACACGCTTTTGTCCGCTGCCTTCCTAGCGTACATTGGCTTCTTCGACGTCTATGCACGACAACAAGTATTGCGAGAATGGGAGACATACTTAGCAGATGAAAGAGGACTCAAATTTAGTCCAGCTTTGTCAGTTACCGATTATCTCGTGACGACGACAGAGCGTTTCCAATTCGTCTCCAACGGGCTCCCAGACGACGAACTTTGTGTCGAAAATGCTGTCATCATCAAAAATTATCAGAGGTATTCCGTTTCGTGTTCAGGTGCACTAGAAGTACTAGATTATCGCTGCACTCACTTTTATTGTCTTTGCTTCTTCATTCATGAATTCTACACTCGCCTGGGCCTACTTAGCTCATTTGTATTGGTGTCAACAAAGAAGTCATTCGAAATTCAGATAGTGTTATTGATTCCTTCTCACCTTTCCTCCAGGTATCCCTTGATCCTGGACCCAAGCGGGCAGGCTTTATCGTGGCTCCAGCAAGAGTACAAGAAAAAGGAAATGCACGTCACCTCCCTCTTGGACCCGAAGTTCTACAAGATTCTAGAGTCAGCAGTCCGGTTCGGCACCCCGGTTTTACTGACGGATGTGGAACGACTAGACCCTGTTTATGGAATACGAAACTTTTGCAACGCAAGCCTAACGCTACTAAATGTTGGTGTGCTTCATCACAATCAAAAATGTTTAACTCCTCTGGGAATGAAGAAAATAGGAATTTTCCCAATCCAGGTGTCAAGCCTCATTTCAATAATTCTTGCAGTCGCACCAGAGTATACCGAATGATTTTTCGCACTGGTCTACCATGACACTCATCTCTTTCATACCCTCCTGAACGGCATCTTGAACAAAGAGACGCACAAAAAAGGTGGTCGATCGATGATCACCTTGGGCGACCAGGAGGTCGATTTTTCGCCAGCCTTCGAGATTTTTCTGAGTTCGCGTGACAGTGCGCATAACTTTGCCCCCGACCTCTGCAGCCGTGTGACCTTCTGTAATTTCACGATAACACCAGCGTCATTGCAGAGTCAAGCCCTGAATATGCTGCTCAGGCAGGAACGCCCAGATGTAGAGAAAAAACGCCGTGACGGGATGCTGCTACAAAGTGAATTCAATTAAGGCGCTTTGCTCCACTTCAGTAGTTCGTTGATGGTTTACAAGATAAGCAAGATGAGACTCGGTTGAAGATAGTGATGAGCAGTGATGACGTGGCTGGTTTTTCTTTTTCTAGTAGTAGTACATTCCAGTGCACTTTCCTCGACGTGCAGTACAGATGTTGTAGAATCTAATTTTTGGTGAAAGCCCGCGAAATGGAAGATGGCCTGCTTTCTGCACTCGCGAACGTGGAGGGCAGTATCTTGGAAGACCAGACAGTATTGACAACAATGGAGAAGATAAAAGCGGAGAGCGCGCAAATCAAAGAAGAATTCGCGAAAATGGATGAGGTCATGCGTGAAGTCCAAGAATGCACAGCAGAGTACGAAAATTTGGCGCGGGCTGCAACAAGAAGCTACTTCTCACTGGAAGCGCTCACTGCAGTGCACGACCGATTGTACCGATATTCCTTGGATTTCTTCTTCGAAGTGCTCCGAGTGAGTATTTCAGATCCATCCATAGCGGCAGAACCAGGTGCGCCTTCGGGAGGAGCGAGTGCTCCGGATAGTAAGATTATGTTGAGGATGTCCTTGTCTAGCTTCAAAAAGAGAGCATGTTGTCGGCTCTTCATGTACGAGTTTGTTGTTTCCGAAATATTGTCAAAGGTGCCACTGGACTTTCATTCTGCATTTTCGTTTTCCTACGTTCCCTTTGTTCCGTCTTTTGACGATGTTAGATTTTTGATTAGTCATGTTGCTCTAATAAAAGCAGTGAAAACTACGCGCGGCGGCGTGCGCGCATTGAAGATCTGTTCTTTCGAACGCTGTTTGAGTATGTGGCGCCAGGGATGTTAGTGAACGACCGATTGGGCCTTGCGCTTCGTCTTGCGCAGATCCGCGCCGATATGGACGGACTAGGCTTGGATCGCGACGCCCTAGCGGTGTTGCTGAAGGGTGCGGCGGTGCTTGAAGGGTCGTCTAAGGGAGGATCGTCAGGACAGCAGACGTCTGGAATCTTGGCAGGCAGTGTGCCGTTTTTGTCAAACACCCAGGTGCGGTCGCTTGAGGCCATCTTAGCTTTGCCGGGACTGCAGGGACTGCCGGAACACCTGAAGCAGAACGGGAACGCGTGGTCGGCGTGGCTTTCCGCGAAAGATTCAGCGAAAGATGCTCCAGTTCCAACTGGTTGGTTCAAGTACACGGCGAGCGGCCGTGCGTCAAGTAGCACCGCAGTAGCAAGTTCTGTAGGTAGGCTTGGGCGCGGCGAGGATACAACGAAGCGCGCAGCTACCGCAAGTGAGCGACTGCACGCTTGCGTCGTCGCGAAAGCGCTTGCGCCAGATCGGCTTCCAGCCCTTTTGTCGGATTTCACGCACGACATCATGGGTGCGGAGTTCCTGCACCTCGCGCCCTTTGACCTGGAGACGCAGATGCAGCAACAGGAAAAAGCGGGAAGCAACCGGCCCATGCTGATGGTGTCGCAGCCAGGCTTCGACCCCAGTGGGCAAGTCGTATCGTTAGCCGCAAATGTGAAAAGACAGTGCCAGAGCATGGCTATGGGCAGTCGCGAAGGTTTCGACGCGGCGGATTCGATGATCCTGTCGTCAGCGAAAAGCGGACAGTGGGTCATCTTGAAGAACGTGCATCTGGCGGTCGATTGGCTTAAATCGCTTGAAAAACGGCTGGCGAACATCCTGAAGAGCGCGAACAAAGAGTATTCTCAGTCTCCATTATTTTATGCTATTACCGATACCGTGTTCATTTTGTAGGGGAATAAGGAGTATACTGGCTTAGCCTGTTGCGAATACCATAGTAATAATTTGCGATATTTATGGAGTTATGCTTGCGTCTACTTCTTTGGTCCACTAACTTGTCCTTGCACTGCAGAGTTTCAATGTTTTCTTTATCATCTACTTCCAACCTCTGGAGGCACAATGAATGAAATACAGAAGCTATTTCCTATACTTGCTTCTACCCAGTTTCCGATTGTTCCTGTGCATGGAGATGTCGGTGAAGTTGCCTGCGAATCTTGCGAAGCAATCACGCATTTTTGTGTTCGAGCCACCAGCGGGTATGCGAGCCTCTCTGCAGCGCAGCTTCGCCGGCGCTCTGCAAAGTGACAGAAGCGACGCGCCGCCAGTGGAACGGTGTCGCCTGCATTTCCACCTTGCAGTGTTGCACGCCATTGTCCTAGAGCGCGTGCGGTATGCGCCTGTCGGGTGGACGAAGAAATACGAGTTTTCAGACGCAGACTTCCGTTGTGGACTCAGTGTCCTAGATACGTGGATCGCACGGACGTGTGGTGCAAAGAACGGGCAGAGCTTTCCGTCAAACGTGGATCCGAGTGTTTTACCCTGGGCGGCGATCCAGCACTTGCTGGTAGAAGTAGTCTACGGCGGACGCATTGACAACGATTTCGATAAGGAGCTGCTGCGCAGTTTCGTAAGCCACCTCTTTTGCGAGCGAGCGTACACACGTGGATTCCTCTTGAATAATTATGGAAAGCTTGAAGTTCATTTGTTCTCCGGAGAAGACGTACAAGTAATCACGCATTCGTTTTTTGATTCTAACCTAGATTCTATAATACCTACACACAAGATAGTCTCTGGGCATATTTTCAGATCGTAGATATGTCGTGGATACAGGTTTCTTTGTTTATGCTTCAACGTCAACAAATAGATGAAAACAACCACTACTACACTGGTGAGTCTCATCTCCCTCTTCATAGTTCAGACGAGTCTGTCCCGCTGGCAGCACCAGAGGGCGCACGCAAACTGACGGACTTCGAGGCCTGGGTGGCCCAAATGGATGCTAAAGGGTCGCCCGCGTGGCTCGGCTTGTCGGCTCAGGCGGAGAAGATGCTCCGCGCCCTCGCTGGATCTAACACACTTGTGCACTGGCTGCAGACCCAGAATGTCGAAGACACAAGCGGCCCGACGTCAGCAGTCGGCAGTACAGCGAAGGTTAAGTCTAGTCGACAGTCGTTACACTACGCGTAGGCCTACAACTATCTCGAAGTGAATCGACCCCCTAGATGAAGTATGTCATTTTGTATTTTATCTAGAATCCGTAGTCAGTGTAGCCACAGGCATTTGTAAGAGTAAGGGAAACTGATGTAGATGCTCACGCTGAATCTGTATGCCGGGGACAGCAGTTCTACTAAGAATCCAAAAGACGGGGAGGCGAAGCAATCGAATGCACTGGGGGAGTTGAGACAGAAAGTAGAGCAGATCTGGAATGCACTCCCACAGGACAACGCGCTGCGGGAAGGACACTTACCTCCCCAAAGTCGCGGACAAGACGCCGATCCCATGTGGCGGTGCTTCCATCGTGAGTTTTTAGTGGTGTCGGGACTCCTGATCCGGATCCTTGGCGATTTGCAGGCGCTGCGGGAGGTCTGCGAGGGCACCCAGCGAATGAGCAACGCCTTGCGCTTGGTGTCAAATAAACTACAAGTCGATCTTCCGCCCCTTTACTGGTTGAGCGCGTATCCAATCAGCAACAAGCTGTCCTCCTTGGAGTTATGAACGGAGCGGTCTCCAAATACTAAAATGGTTAGATACTTCGCCACATGGAGCAACAAGAAACAAATGAGGATTTCGTTGCCATGTTGGCGGTCTGATGGCTGATTATCTCAGTATCTTCAAGGAAGTTGTTTTGGTTTTCCGCAGGCCCCCGCCGGGTACTTACTTGTAAAAAGCAAGTTGTGCTGACCATTGATTTTCTAAACCTTTGGGTGCGTGATTTTCGACGACGGGCTGAGCAACTTGTACAAATGCTTTCGGGTTCTTCGTCGCTGTCTGACCGATTATCTCTGTGGGTAGGCGGCTTGCTTTTCCCCGAAGCCTTTCTGTCAGCAACGCGACAAGCAGTGGCTCAGCGCAATACATGGCCGCTAGAGCAACTAGAGCCGCAGGTGGAGCTTCTCGGAGAACGCCATTAAGAAATTGCAGTTTTTTTAGCTTTTGCTGTACAGCTCAATGCGAAGGATCCATAACCTAACCTTACCTGTATACAAACTGCAAGTCTGTATTTGAATGGGAACCGTCCCGGAAGTACTGAGAACGGATTTTTGGTTTGCATCGTCTCTTCTCCTTGTAGTGCGTCTGTCCACGCTGCGGATCTAATCTCAGCAAGTTGCAGACAGTGGATGCTGTTGGATATTAAAGGGGTGCGTTCTTGAAGGTGCCCATGCTGCCGAAAACCGACTTGAAGTCAGCGACGACCTGTCTCAAGAAATGCCGCCTTTGCGTCTGCGTTGGGTCCTTAGAGACGAGGCAGAGAACGCAAAAAGCAAGGACAAAGTTAGGCTACGAAAATTACATCCCCGCCAAGCGGATTTGTTGAAGGGAAATCATGGTTCTAGAAGGCAGAGGTAGAAATAGATTTAGAGATAAATTTAGCTTTAGAAGTAGGGTGAGAAAGAGGACATCAAATGAAAAGCCAAAGCTGCTGCAGCTAAGAAGCTAGATGTGAATGAAACGGGTTACAACAGGTTGGCTGGCCTTTCCACTCTACTTTTATCGTATCATGAGCTCCAGTACTACTTACAAGAACTACTTCTACCTCTAACAAAAGCAAAGCCCAGCAGGGACTCTCGCTGTGGCAGATTCCGGTTTACCTCAACAGCGAGCGCGCACAGCTAGTGACTTCGCAGCTCTTCCTCGCTGCACAGGGCGCGGAAGCGGTCTGCCGGCAGCGTGGTGCGGCGATCATCTTTTGGAATTGTTGATTATAATCTTGTTAATACTGAGGCATCAATGAGCAAGGAAATCGTAGTGAATTGGGTATCGTTTTATTCGTTTTCTACAACACGACATTCACATGAAAGCTTCTACACATGTTTTTCCACGGCTTCAATCAATGATTTCTTTTTCTGTAACCTAAATCAAATACAAAGAAATACAACAAGAAGTCTACACCTATGACTCTTGCACACTCGAACCTCGCCAAGAATTGATATAACTGCTCAATGCTTGGTGAAGTTTCCTTTTCTAAGCAGGTTTTGATAAATATGATATTAACCATATTTTGATTTTTACTTATAAATTGCTAGTGTGATTGTTTCATGTAGTCAAAAAGTTAGATCGNGGGGGGGGGGGGGGGCCTCCCGCCCCGAGCCCTGGAACATACATAGATACCAAGTAGTTTGTGAATAAGATGGGTCGCCGTGATCATCGTGGGCCATTGATTTCCCTGGATCATTAGACACCAGTGGGGGATTTCGTCACCAGCGATACTCGAATGATCATTAGAGGTAGTGGCAGTGGTCCATCTCGACGCCAGGGTCAGCGCTTTTTAGGAGCATATTAGACTTCTAAGAAATGTTTATGTTGTTGTTGTATCTAAAATGAATGACCTTGTTTGAGATTGGGATGCTTTGGGGGGTGACAGCATTAGTTTCCTCGTCGACGGTAATAAGACTACTAGATTTCGTCGCAGCTATGAATTATTTGAATGATAAAGCAAGGCGGGTTCATTGTCCGCGGGAGATTTTCTATCTCATTGATATGATGCCATTGTTTTCTCGCCTCTCTCACACGGTGATTTTGTGTTCGCAATCGGAGTCGAATACAGCAAGTTTCGTGGATAGTTTCTTCTGTTAGTACACAAAATTTGGCGAGTCGTGTTCCTCTAAATAGTACGGAGAGTACATCGATATCCGGATCGAATCTGAATCTGAATCTGAATCTGAATCGATATCCCCATCTGAATCCGAATCTGAATCCGGAAGCCCGCTTGGTTTCCGCTTGTACCTAAAAATTCGGTAGGCATGAATGAGAATTGGTCGAATTCTACTCAGAACTCGTGCCAGATGACGTCGTCCTCTAGAGCGAGAGACGACGAAGAATTAGACCGAGAAGCGAATTCTGACTATGACCACGACACGAAATGCCTGTCCCCCTCCCCTTAGGAAACTGCCTGTCTACTAATCTTGGTCGCCACCTTCGAGATCGATGAATCGCTTGACTAAAACCAAGCCTGCCCAAAAGCTTGCTAGTAATGAAACTTGTAAGTTGTTCCGTACGTGCAGGGCTTAATTTTAGCATTTTTCTTTACTCTTTGTAGTCAAAAAGAATACGTAGGAGAGAAAGTGCAGGATTCTCGGCTGCGAGCCCTCCCTGAAGGTGGCCCACCTTGAAAACGCATTTATCCACCTGAGGACTAGCCGTAGGGGGTAATTGAATGGCGATTCCTCGCCTTGAAGGTCAGGTACCCGGTAGAAGGTCTCCGTCTCCCCCTTGCCCAATTCTCCAGAAGTGGCGGTCGCGCGCATAGCAGAAAAACTACTCACAACTGCTGCAGTCATAGATCGCCTTCTTCGGTGCAGGTTCCTTTTTTTGAGCAATCACTGTTCTCTCCTTGCTCTTACATCTGATCTTCGTCCTACCACTGTCCAACTTATTGCAATCCGATGATCACGGATATTATTCCACGCCTGCCCCTCCACGTAAAGGTTCAAGAGAAAGGTAATCAGTGGACCTTATCTCAGCGACGTCTCCTTGTGGGTCCACAGGCACGAGTGAGGCTCAGTTTCATTTTCGCCAGGCTGTCGCACTTAGCGTTCTAGCTGGAGTGGATCCCCTTGAATCTTGAGTCCGTCTTTCGACGTCATCTTGCAGTTAAGGCAATCCTGGGTCGTGCATGTTACGAGAGCTCGGAAAAGAAAGCTCGCGATGCGTTTGCTGTTGTATCATCAAATGGCTTTGAAGCTGGATCTACTAATTCTAATTTCTTGTCTTGTTCAGCTTTACTCGATTCTATTTTCATATCGAGGCCTCTGGAGTCAACCTGGCTTGATGTTAGTATTGTGAGGTGGATACCGGCCAAAAAGTTGGTCTGGGAGCAGACAGGCGAGACCTGCAGATAGCAGTAAAGGATTACAGCCCTGTAGAATATGGGAGGTAGCCGGGAGTGGAACTAATTCCAATCGCATCAATCTTCTGTAAGTAAAGAAGTCAACACCACGACCGCGTGCTTTGAGCGATCGATGATCTGGCCGTGTTTGAATCTAGAGAGAAGATGGCGCTTGGTGGCGGATTTCATGATTCTGCTTCTGTCCGGTGGCCTGCGTGCGCTACAACTACCGAATTCAAAGCGGATCAGCGAGTCCAGCCTAACCTAGTATACGGAGCATCATTGCCGAAGCTAGAGAATTCGGACAAAAAATTCGTGGAGCAAAAAGAGTATTTCAGCTCCGACGAATTCGCGAAATGGGCTCTCTGGTTCTCCAAGGAAGCGGTATCTCCAAGCAAAGTGTGCACGCAAAACTGAACAGTACCTCTTCAAGACAGAATCCTTCCGCAAGTACGTGACAAAGTATCCCGCAGATGCGAAGGATCACTTCTGGCAACAGGCAGAAGAATTCTTCTTTAAAACTGGTGTACGTGTATTCAAGGAGTGCGAAAAACAATCTCGCAGACGCGCTCCAGAAATTACCGCAGGAGACGGAAGACAACTTCATCAATACACCTGACTTCAATGGCTCACAGGAAAAGGTATCTATGCCGTTGTCGACGAAGAAGGAAGTTCAGTCTGATGACTCCGGACGAAATGAGCCTACTCGTGTCATGATCGAACTTTTCTGCACATCCTTCTGGAGAAACATACATTCAAGTCGAACTGCGTACAAGTCTCTCGAAATAGAACCGTGAGGAAGCTCGCTGCAGTTTTAGCATCCAATTCGTGATGAAATGAACGAAGTGGCTTGGCAGTGCGGCTGCTACTATTGCTTTGCGACTAGTAGTATTGAGAAGATGACTCGAGCTCCAGGAGGAAGCATCATCTCCCTGCTTCTGACTACAAGTCGTGGTGGCATGGTGATGACCGGAGAAGGAAGCAAGTATCTTGACCTTGACCTTGTTTCAGGGCACATTGACGCGCTGCGTCACAGAATCGGTCTCATATCTGACATTGTCACGTATGATGTTGGATCTATACTAGTTGTTCCGAATTATAGTAGTTCCACTAACGCCGAGAGAGTTTTTCTTTCCTCCTGATCCACATGAACAACGCACTGAAGTCTGAGGCTACCGCGTCGCTTTCATCCTTGATGTTGTCGAGTCTTGGGCCTCCGGTTCTTTCGAAACATGGAGCAGATACAGCCCTACGCAAGCTAGCTCCTCAAATGAATGCACAGGAGCAACGAAGGAAGATCAAGAGAAAGAAGAAGTCCAAGCGGATGATCTATCCGAGCTGTCTCCTCCTATAATATTGTGAAAAATGTGACCGAAAATTTACAGCACTTTCTTCGTTCGCTTTTTACTCTTTTTTGAGTGAGTATCGGCGATTGTACTAATGCGCTTAGCCTACATACACAGAGTCTCTCTTGACGCATACCCCTGTCTTGATTATTTGCCCTTGATTATTTGTGATTCATTGATATCGGTTTTTGGCCCTTTTTTCACTTTCGTAGCATCTTGTCCTCGCGGTTTCTTTGGTGTTTAGATTTAACAAAATGACCGATACACGTCTTCTGACTAGTTAAGGTAAACACAAGGTCGAAGACTGCCGACATTTTTGGCCTTTCCTTCGTTCTTTTTTCACTTGCGTAGCATCTTGTCCTCGCGGTTTCTTTCGTGTTTAGATTTAACAAAATGACTGGCACGTGTCTAAATACATAGTTAAGGTAAACACAAGCGCGAATACTGCCGAAAAAGGTGTCACTAAAGCTCTGCTTTCTGCTGATCCTGGTACTTCGTCTAATCTTTGACTACATGGATTCTGGGACTCAAAAACCTTCATGCGTGAGCCCTCATGTGAAAGAAGTATTAGTGACACTGGAAGCACGTAACGCGTTTCCAAGAGATAGGTAACAAGTATACCCGCGCTCGCATTTCGTCTGATTTATTTCTGAGAAGAAGGCTGAATGTTGACCGAGGAGGAGGAGAATACCGCACTTGTTGAATGGAGAACCGAGCAAAATAATAAAAAGCAGAGCCATACGATCTAATTTCTGACTTAAGTGGCTAACAACTGACGATGGATTTCCGAGTTCGAGAACTCCCAGCTCATGACACATCAGGGTGACGAGATTCCACTTTCTAATAATTAAATGAAAAATTTTTCTTGTAGACGACGGCAATGTTGTAGTTCATTGTATGTAGTGCTATCAGATTTTTTGTTCTCCTTTTCAAGTCAATCTCATCTGTCCTCAAGTAATTCCAGAATATCGAATTATAAAGCGAGTAGCACGACCGTCAACGACAATAAGCAAAATGGGTCGATTCGTGCTTCCTTCTGCCATCTGCGCTGCAGGCATTCTTGCCTTCTTGGGTTTCACTGCTGTTGGCGCAGTGCGTGTGCATGGGCGTGGACGTAATAAGCAGGCGCCCACCATGCCCGCTTCTTGGAAATGTCTTGGTGCTGTTGGTTTCACTTTCAGTGTGCTTGGTGCGGCCACCGCAGAAGCAGGCTCTGCCTGTAACGATTTTGGATCACGTGAGGAGATGTTATGGGAGTTTTTGAGTGGTAACTTATTTCCTTCAGGAGGAAGAGGACCAAGTAGAGGTATTTGAGGATACCAAGTCAGGAGTAGTTCTTTAAGTTTTTCCAAAGATTATCAGGAGGATGTCTCAGGATTCAGGACTTCAAGGATAATGAGGATCATGCCTAACAAGGATACTGCAGGATCATGATGAAGGCTCGGGAAGCAGGGGAACGACCACGAGCAAATATGTTTTACTCGGTAGAGTTGGTTGTGCCAAATACATAATAACGAGGTAAGAACAATGTTTGTATACTGAAAAATTGTCAAGAAAACTTCTAAAGAAGCAAGGGTATCTGGTTCACTCGCTGCATCAGATAGAGAACGGAAAGATTGGGCCGCTATATCGAAATTTGGACTCTTCCCCGGAAGAAGGTGACTCACCGAAGCCCTTTTGCGGCTCTTGGGCCGATCATAAGCACTATAAAGAGCCACTAGCCCTGCCCCCCGCACACGGTCATCCTTTTGATGCTCGTGGGAGCACGTGGGATTGTCGCTCGGAGGGTGATGTTTATTGCAATTTCGACAATCAGGTGCACGCAAAAAGCGCGGAGCTTGACTCTCTCAGCAGATCTATCTGCCTGCAACGCCAGGTTGGGCCGGAGCTCGCGCGCCTCCTGTACGACGTCCACAATGTGCACAATCAGTGCACGACTCGCAGTGTGCTTAGGTTTCTCGCTCAAATCAACGAACCCATCATGTTGAACAGCAACGGCGAACAAGTTAGTACTATGCCGGCGAGCTCAACTACAACACGTGCCTCGTCAAGCTCAACATCGGAAGATGTAGAAGGTCGTAATGGACGAGTCGCGTGTCCATCGTACTCCGGCACTGGGGAATTCAACGGGAGCGAATCTCATTGCTACGGAAGGCGCTCGAGAAACATGATTTGTAACTTGTTGTACCGGTGAAGACAGTGACAATTTTCGTCACCGATAATTGATTACTTGGAAATGCTCCACAAATGTTTTTTCCCCTGTTTTTTTCTTTTTTTTTCCATGTTCGGTATCGGTCGCGGAAGTCTGGTTAAGACCGGACGCATCCGTTCAGGGGGCGCTTAGGAGGATGTCCCGGGCCCCCTTCCGCTCGGTAAGTTGTTTTTGTTTTGGTTTTTCTGAGAGTACCCTTCTTCCCCCTACAAATAAATATGTCTACGAACATGCAGAATGTTAAGGCTTAGATAATTAACTCGTAAGTACTTCTAGATTAGGTGCTACAGTACAGATATCATGCTGTGCATTGTGTAGCACAACGTGTTCATACTTCATAATTGCTAACCTAACATTGCCTGTATTTCTCGGCTCTTATCTCTTGCTTACCAGTGATTATCTGGAAATGCTGATGCTCTTTCGAAGTTGATTTTTGTATTGAGTTGGTTGTGAAACAGGAACTCCGAATGTGGAGGTGTAAGAAGCTTAAGCTACATACATTTTTATAAATGTTCCAGGGTCCAGGGTCACGCCGGCCTCCGAACGGCGGGGGGAGGCGGGAGCCCCGGACCCCTTTTCGCCTAAGTAGTCTGTCGTGGGTGGAAGGCCTCAAAAGGAAGCCTAGGGTCCCCCTTCGCTCCCTTCCGGCTGTCTGCATGTACCCTACAGGCTTCCAACGTGCTGGCCCCTCTCCGCAGCAGTGTGCCGGGTGGGGAAGGCGGCAAAGAAGGCAAGGCTTGACCCCCTTAGCCGTGTGGCCTGTACCCAAAAGAACCCAGCCGGGTAACCGTCCCCACTTGCCCCGACCCTCCTGGCGTCCTTGGTCTTCAGCTTGCTGGCCCTCACCGCGCATTTGATGCGGGCAACCCAGCAAAAGGGACCAGGCTCTGATACCGTGGACGCCTTCGGCGACCTTCTACCCCGTCCCCGGCGACCTCCTCCCGGCTAGGGTCGGCTGAGGACGGGACGCCTGGAGGGTACACGCAGAGAGACATAAGGGGGCCCCGGCTCCCATTTTTGACGTGTCACCCCAAGAACCCGCGAAAAACCGAACGAAAAAGTGCGCGCAAGCGCCACCACAGGGCCATCCACAGGATGGGGGCGCGCGTCCCTGTATCATATTTATAGGATTGCCATCTATCTACTGCTGAGAGTGAATTTATTTTGAACATTGGTATCGAGTCTCGGTATCGAAACCGATCTGCTCTAACTTTATGATGCTCGCATGCTGACATGGAGCAGGAATGATAGTTACATGGCAGTTGCTGATGCCGTTAGCTGTGTAAGTTTAGGCCTCAGTCCTAGACTCTGGATGGCCCTCTTCCGCAATCCGATGGCCACCGTTTTCGCCGAATTATGGTGAAGAAAGTGAAATAGCAAGGACACCCGTTAAAAGATTATACTGTTTTTTTTGTTACCGACAACGATAGCATGAGAAATAGTAACAGAAATTGTAGACGAGGGAGCGCTAACAGACGCACTCGTACGGTAAATTCAAATCTATTGGAACCGACTTAGATGATGCTCTGCTATGCAAACTCACTTACCTCCAAGGACTGACTTTTATACGATGTCTGTCATGATAATTTCCCTTTTTGTGACGTAGAAAAAATACGATCGTGGTATTGTTTTCTAGAAGTTTTAAGATCGTGGTATTGTTTTTCCACCAGCTCCTCCTCTTCATTTGCGTCAGGGCGTTTTTACCTCCGTGACCCCCTGCTGCGACAGGGAGTGTTGATCAATTTCATGGACGTTCTAGCGGAGAATTACGGAAAATCGCTCGCAGAGCTCCTACGAAAGTTTCAGCTGCCGCATCAAGACTACATTTATGATTCAGAAGTAGAATGCAACGTCAACAGCGCGACACTGGCGTAGTTCTTGTGCCCTTTCCAGAAGACAGCACCCTGGATTCAATAGACTGACTCACGAGAATCTGCGTGTAAAGACGAGCACGATGACAAGACCTGCATAATGACAAATTTTGACTCAAAGTATCTTTCTCTAATCCCTTCTGCATTTCGCAGCAACGAGGCTAATCGATTCTCTTCATCCGGTCGTCGACCTGTGGCGAGCCCTATTGCCGGAGGGTATATGTTTTTTTGGCTAGGACGAATGCTTATACCCATGGATACGAGCACTTCTAGAAGACAAAGCAACATTTTATTTAAATAGTGTTATAATATATGCGCATGAAGACTAGTCCTAATCCCATTGACCACTAAGACCACAAGGCTTTCGTGAGTATTCATTGTTGGCATTCAACGACATGCAATCTCATTCTGCTAGGCATGTCGGTTTCGATCATCAATCATTAAGTTCAGCATCGCCACGGTCGCCATTATCGTCTTCATCATAATCACCATCCTGGCAGGTATTCGCACGGAACTGGATGTCGATTCGCTCCGCCGGGGACTTCGTGCGGGCGCTATGCGGCTCGCAAGGACCGGAAGCTGGGACAGGCTTGTACTCGAACCTGCAAGAGCTCACATTTTCACTGATTAAGGCTACGCCCATATGCCCCTCTAGTATCGCCGCCTCTTCTCTTCAATTAATGAAGAGTATCTTCAACTTCATATACATCTTCTGCTATCAGCAGTTCTCTTTTTAGATGATGCTAATACCCCGTAGAACGGTATCCACTACTCAACACCAACTACTACAACAACAACATTTATAGTGTGTGAGGCATATCACACTAATTAGCCATAATTCAAGTGATCCCGCCTTAACAGGAAAACACTGTCCCTGGGATACTAAAGAGGCTTCATCACTTTGAGCATGATATATAGATCATGCTTCATTAAAAAGATGGGCGACGCTCCATCTTCTCTACGTATGGCAAAGTTTGTAGGCTGAGCCTGAAAGCCTGAGCAAGTGCAAGACTAAGACATGGCCATTAGGTAGTTGCCACGACAACATATGAATGTTCTAAGTTGATGCTTTCGCTGACGTGGAGCGTTCCTTTGCGTGAGCTGACGCTGGAAGACGAGTATGACGGTAACCTGGGAGACTAAGTAATGTGCTTCCACGGAATAAACAAGAATTTTCTTGTTCATTTAAGGGCTGCCACTTGAGGACCACCTCACCAAATTCAGACTGTAGCATACTATCACCCTCTAAGCTCCTGCAATGGGGAGTGGTAGACTTACTGGTGAGGTCACTGGATAATATCTAAGTTCCCTTTTTTCTTGAGCTAGATTTAGTTGCCCTTCGGATATTATACTCGAGCTTCTACCAGCACATTGACGTTTTTACGTCACAAGAAATACTGCTGAACATGCGCCAGATCTATGATAATATGGATTGACTTGTGATGATGATTGCGAATGCAGTCCCTGATCATTTCAGTCGCCTCTTCTTGCTCAATCCTATTCGAAACTTATTTATCCAAATCTATTTCTTCATTTCTTGTGATTCTTATGAAGGTATTGAGAATCGATGCGTTTCTTGTTTTGGAAAAAGTTCCCCACTGGTATTCTTCGTTCACATCTAATGTGGTCTTGAATTTTATTGGATGTTTCTTTTATTTTCCTGCAGCCTTCTCGTGCTATTATTGGGACCTTCTGATCCTTTTTGCGGAATGATGATGAGAGTCATGATAGGCGATGATATACAGCATCTGAGTGCGTTTTTACTAAAAATCAAAAACATAAAAGACAACTTAAAACTACAAACAAAAAATAGAAATAAAAATTGGCCGTTCCCTTGCTGTAACACTGCCGACAAAGGTGTTGGCATCTTGTTACCTTGCTGATTTCGTTTTCCTTGCGTTTCTGATCCTACTCGGTATCATGATCCCAGGTTAATGTCATCAAAGTGCGCAGCTGTGCAGGCAGGTAGAACAAGACAACACTGGAAGCACTTAGCGCGTGTCTAACTTCCTTACTTTCGATAGCTATCCTTTTTTTCGTGTGTTCACCCTTACGTGATTTACTTCATTTCTTTGTGTCGCTGCATAAGAATTGTTTCATCAAAGGCTGACTGAGGTGGAGTGAAAGTGGAGTTATAAATGAAGTACGAAGAGATGCCGAAAATAAACAAGTAGAAAAGAAAAATCAGCACCATTCGGTCTAAAAAATCTGAAATATTTATTAGAAATGACTGCTCGAGATCATGACTCTTTGTCTTTCAGGGGGTCCGAGCGGCGCACAGAAGAATACGCAAGAACACTCGTGCTCCTAGGTGGGTCGTTCGGAAAGCTGTAGAAGGATACATGTCCACATAGAAGTGAACTGCGCTATCTCCGACTCTGACATACTACTTGAATCTAGTGAAGAAATAATTCGAAGATTGTACAACGCACGAGGTCGAACTGAGCCTGCCTGGCTTTGTTGATGTAATGAGCGCTGACTGGTAACTAGTACTTGATTGCTCCTCCTGCATATTATAATTTATTCTAATTGACTAGATAATAGGGGACTACGACTATGGACGGCCATCTCTTCGTTTACTTTCAGCAGACGGCCTCGCCACATAAAAAAATGTCCTCTTTTACTCTTTCTTAGAGAAACAAATCAAAATTCGTGAATCTTCTTCTTCTTCGTTATTTTCCGACCCAGAACCAGAAGATGAAATATTGTCAAGGAAAAGGAATATAAGCATTTCTGCCTTGTGGTCTCCGAGCGCAAAGTTACACTCCGCTGTAACGACTCACTTCTAATTATATTTCCTGAGAAAATGAAGATGAACAGGAACCTCATCCGTGGAATATAGAGGGATGAGTACTTCTTGTATCTCTGATCGGGTGACTATTGTCCGACTCTATTTAAAATATATTGTCTGAGGTAATCGTCCTGCTCTCTCATGATCCAGAAAAAATTTTGAAGACACGACGAAGCATGAGTGTCAACATGCACGCAGGAGAATCGAGAACTACAGACTGCTACTTAGACAATGTTGAGAATATAACAGGGCGAGGATATTTGTTGATGATGTATTTTCTTGTTCACGAATACACATCAGGAGATTGCAGGACCAATAAATTTAGATTTCCGCGAAGCAAGTACAGGGACCACAAATTGGCAAATTTTTCGTAGAGATGTAATGCAATCTTCAGCACCTCGCATATTCAAAATTTCTTCCGACTGCTGCAAGATTGGAGTTGCACATAGGGAGCTCCGTTTCTCGCGTGTCTGTAATTCTTGAATTCGTTGATCGACTGGACATCGAATGAAAATGATACCTCCCCTCTATGACGAGGAATGAGGGAAAGAAGAGGGTATAGCAAGCACGCGGACACCGCGTCATCGCTACCGTGGAGAATAAGAGCTGAAATAAAAGCACCACTCCTATCCATATTTGAGATGGAAGAATGACACGACCAGAGGTGGTGCCATGTGGCGTCGAAAAGAAAGATTGACTAATGTGCATGTCCAAACACTAAGACTCATGGCGGTAGAAAATTGAAAGTCCTCAGAAGTGGGTCTCAGTACTCGGTGATCAGAGAAAGTCGTCGTATGTGCTCCTTTTTATTGGAATGAATCTAGGATAAAGAGAGCCACGTTTGAGCCCAGGAGCCTGCTGTATTATATATATAATTTCAGTACTCTTTTCGCCATATCATGAGTTAAAACGCCAGTTATACCCATGCAAATTCGTCGCGAAGGAGCGCATAGTGCTTCTTGATGCTGGAGCAGGGCGCTGCGCGCGATGTAGCGCCCTCTCATAGCCAAAGTCCCGCGAAGTGGGGCAGCTCGTTTACCTCTACCGACTCGATGAACGGAACAACGAAAACTGTGAAATTCTTCCCACAAGAGTAGCTCGAAACGAACAGCACGAGTCCCGCTGCGCATTAGAGGACGCCGAGTAGAAAGGGAACGCGGGCACTCCGGATGAAGCGTCAAAATGACGCATACAAGCCCCTCTGCAAAAACTTCTAGTACCTATGGTGTGTCCCTGTCCTTAAATGATCATCTTCTCCTTCATCGCGTCTGGGCATCATCAAGGTGTACTATAAACAACGACTGCGAGTTCTTCTACTGTGCCAGAACGACGAGTTTGCTTCCAACATTTTTAGCGGTCAGTTGGCAACATTGATTGATGCAGCACTGATCACTTCGTACATATCAGCAGGAGACTTGCTCCACAAACATGCCTTGCTGTGGTCCGAAATCCAAGAGGCTGGTGGAGGAGCTACCGACTCTGCCACCGTCGATTCGGAGCAGCGGCGATGTAGAATTGGATATGGACGTGCACGCGGCCGCATCAGAGGAGCAAGAACTAGGGCTGGTTTTTCATAGCCACACGTAAAGCATACAAAACATCCTGAAGGAATAGTTCAAGATTGACTTCTCACCCAGGCCAGCAGAGTGGATCAATTACAAACAAAGTGGAGCTACCTCTATCTCGTCTAGGTCTCGTCTAGCTATCATCTCTAAATTACCGAGATTTCGTGCGGATTTTCCGGGCCTCCAAACCGTCACTGTTTGTGCTAAATCGCGACGCCTTCCAGCAGTTGAGCGCGGCAAACGATCGCGCAGGCGAAACTACCGGTCATGACGTATCAGTTACGGAACTTTTTACATGAATAGCTTGAAAACCCTCCAGTAGGTACACAAAAATACAAAATCATCTGTAAGTAGTATGTCTAGAAGCAAGAAACAAGAAAGTAAAAGCCCCTTGTTGTGAAAGTTTTTCACCGAAGATGCTCATGCTCCTTTGTTCAGTTTGTTCGCCGTAACGGCCCACTACTCAAAACTTGTTTTCTAATTGTTCCTTGTTCATCTAATGCGAGCGGAGTCCGCGCTACAGTGGCGAGCGGGGTTTCCGTCACTGAGCGAGATGTCGATGACGAAGTTGAGCACTTTCTCTTATGATAGAGAGCCCCTCGGGTGAACACCCATGTTGACCCTAAACAGATAGAAGATTCTTTCAAGAGTTCTTATAAATATTCAAGTTGTTGCTGCTTATTTGAGCAGGACCCATGCGGAGATCTCGTTGCATCATCTTGATAACGCATGCAAGGCGTTTTGGTAAAAAGTGACAGAAAACAACTTGATCGATGTAAATTTAGTTGATCATGTTTCATCTTGGTCATAGTCATTGCTTGATCTTCCAACGCGTAGGCTAAGAGCAATGGCACTAGATAAAGCGGTTTGTTTCTTCAGTCCGTGTCGGCGTCTGTCACATTCCATCATCTTCACGGAGACGGAGAATATCTGCATAGGCCGTAGACATCTAATTCTAGTAGGGCTTTTATCTAATACCTGGCCAACTTCGAGACCAGGATCCAGAGGGCATTCTGCGACCATTTACGGATGAAGAACTTCGACGGTTTGTTATCAAGCATATATCAGTGGAGCAGAGTTTTCAATTTTGCGTACGCGAAGGTCTGGCGCCGCTCTATCTTCAGCCTAAATATCTCGTTTTGCTCTCGGAGAAAGAAGGTACTTTTCCTGAGCAGTTCGTTGGCCTAGAGTCGTACTTTTAGTTAGTAATTTATTCTCTGATGTGCGGCTGCGGTTCACGTGATGAAGATGAACACAACGGACGTAATAAGTTGAAGACTCTTCTATTTGTAGTCCGCCCACCACGACCTCATCCTCCGAGTAACTTGTTTCTTTCTTGGATTTGCGTTTGCACTTCACTCTCGTCCTACTCAACATCCTTTGACGAAGTAACAAGTCTAAGTGATCTCCTCCTTGCGGCCGAGGTCAAGCTGAGTAATGTTTTTACTCTCGTCAGGCATCGTTATAGTAACCTACGGCTTTGTTGCGGAAGCCGCAAAATGTCAAACACAAGTGGTGGGAGACAGGCCAGACAGAAAGTGCACTCCGTGGATAGCACGACTAGAGCTGCGATCTTCTACCACTGAGGTCTCAGACCACAAAACTCTGAATATTAAGGCTTCCAACTTCGATTAGTACTAGTAGAATTTCGCTCGTTGTAGTTGGTTGTGCTCCTGACCCTGAGAAATTTGCTAAGGGGAAAAAGCTGGTTGAGTGGTGAATGAAATTGATATTCATTTTCTAAGTTGATCATTTACAATGTTGTGATAATCGGAAACAGAGCTAGAGCTTCAGGAGGCGCAAAATTATATGCTGTACTACAACCCTGTTCGTGTTGGTGATAATTAGACAAAAAAACTCTAAGACAAGTAGAGTTTTAAGTCATTCTATCTGTCCCGCTCGACAGATGGTGGACACGCGTGCCTTCATTGACGCCGACGTGCGGACATTACGCGCCAAGTACTTCCCCACATGAAATCCCGGGTTTCGACGCGCTAGCAAGTGCACCTTCGTCGAATGAACCTCAGACCCAAGACGAGACACGAGCAAGAACTCCAGGAAAAGCAACAAGAAACCCTTGTTGTTGTCGAACTTCTTCGCTTTGCACACAACGAAGTAGACGATTGGGATCGTGCGTTGCTGCATCTTATATATATCATTTTTTACAATGAAGTAGAATTCATTGGATTCCTCCCATCTAGACCTACCCGAGTAACGAAAATTTCATGATCTATCATGACGCTGCATGTTGTCGCAAATGACGGGAAAATTTGGGGACTAGATCAGTCCAGCGTCTTTCCCTCTCGTGTTTGTCAATGAACTAACGCGAACTAACAGCCTTAGCGTGACCTGAGTAGTTTTCTTGCAGGCGCGTATTCGAAGGTGGGCGGGGGCTCATTCTTTTAATTCCGAGTATGATCACAATTTGATAGTCCCCCGGAGCTGTAGCATGTGGCTTCCGACTAAATTCACTTCTAGTTTGATGCCGTTGCAAGCTTGCTTGTTTGAGTCGTGACTATCATCCATTAGTACTACAAATTGAATGATTCTCATTCTTACCAACATTCGTTCCATCTCATTTGGTGTCAACATCTTTTTTACGTCCCTTAGCCGTTTTCGTCCTCGTGATGTCCGTCCAGTTTTATTGTTGTTCTGACCCTTTTAGTTTTACGGAGCATCAGGTGGAGTTCCTTGATGGAAGACTCCGCTTTTCAGAAGACTTCAATGAATTCATTCGAGCAATGTGGAGGTTATGCGATATGTTAGACTGTAAGAATTTTCAATGATTCCGATTCGTGTGTCTTGATCTTGCGCTGGAGTTATTACTTAAGTAGCTAGCATTTGTTTTTCTGCTCTCCTGGTGCTGGAGGTTGGTGTCTGATTCCTGAGGTACAAAAAGTGGACCAGTACATTTCCAAACGCGGTTTTGTCAGAGAGGAAAAGTTTGCCATAGTCGACTCGTGGCGGACAGTGCGGGAATGAAATACTGAAATAAGGGTGTGTTAATGATATCATTCGAGCAAAGATAACCAACGAGAACGAACTTACGCGATTCCGAATTCAGAGTATCATAACGTACTCTGCTTTTTCTTGTACCAGTGGCCCGCTCATTTTCTATTCTCTTTCACTGACTACAATGCAGCATTGCGGAATATTAGCTCCAAACCCAAAGGCGCGGCTTCAACCGCATCAGGTGGTATGATGAAAATGGCGCATAAGAAGCAAAAACTTGTATCATACACGAAAAACAAACAGGGTCATCATCTTTGTAGTTGAGCGGAACACTATCACTATGCATGGATGTATGATCTACGCCTTGGTTTGCAAGAACATGAACAAGAGGCATCGCGTGATAACGAATTATCAGAAAACTGAACTTCCGCGAAAGGTGATGACGAAACAACATCTGATCTTGATCAAAGTCCTCTTGTTCACTATCTAGCAATTATGATTTCTTTCGACGTCTATGTAATTAAAAGTGTTGTGGTCGTTGTCCACTGTTGATTTGATTAGTAAATTTTCATTTTTCAAGTGGAAGTGGTGTAACACACTTGTAATTAAACCTAATCCCCCCGCGTGTGTAGAACTAAGATCGTGTTGCTGTTGCACGCAGCGTGTGCGTTAAGAGGACATCAAACAAAATGTTCGGAGAATCATCTGCGAGCACTTCCTGCGCGCGGCGGGGCCAGCGCCCGGTGACTACACCTGGGGCATCTACTAGGTTTTGCCGGCTCAGTGACATTCAGGGGACCGGTGAAGTGGCGAGCAGAACTAACGGACGCTTTCTCTTAAGGCTTAGATATCTAAAAAAGTAATGTGGCGGACCTGTGGCACAGTAGAGAGTGCGACTCGCATAGCGGACCCGACGAAATAATAATCAAGGTCAACAAGGACTGACTGACGTTTTTTAGAGGAAGGCTGTCGGGAAATAAACGGGGCCAGTTCTTATATATTTATAGCTTTTAGGGCAGGCAGTAGAACCTGTGAGATGATTGGGAAGAGCGCTAATTCCTGTCGTCATGGTGACAGAGTATAACTCCCCTGGTATCTACTACGGAGATGGAAACGCGTCAGTCACCGTGCAAGTAGTGGATGAGACCCAAAACCGAACACCTGTGCGTGCGAAAACGGCAGATTATACACTAAAGATTTGCCTGCCGGTTTCCCAAAGTCTCTACAACAAGGCAAAATCGGAGAACAAGCGAAAAAACTCCAAGCGCACTCTATCGCGCTCCCGGCACACGATCGAGCGTTAAGCTTGGGCTCTTGAAAGCAGCTGCTCAAGTAAATGAAGAAGCTTTAGTTGTAGTTGCTGTAATAATTATTGCACTAGCCTGGCAAAGCCAAGCTGTCTTCAGATTCAGGAGGCGCTTGGTGCTGTCTCTTTCATTCTATGACTAAGTAGTAGGAAAAAACATGCACTGTAGAGATGGAAGTTCTAAGGCCGGCTGCCTCTTTTTAATGTCGGGCAGATCCTACTCGTGCGAGAAGCCTCGTCAATTTTCAAGCCCCCTCGGTGGTACACTATCACGGCATGGCTGCGTGACGTGGTAGTCCTCTCTGCTGCGGACCTATCGGCTCTGCTGACGGAGCCGGCAGATGAACAGAAAACCATAGTCGGCCACCATTGTCGTGCCGTAGATGTAGCTGGCAAGGCACCCGAGGATGAACCAGAACTAGTACCAGGACAGAATGACGCCGAGCACAACCACAACAAGGATGCGCATATGATTATGAAGGATGCTAACCTGGAGCCACGTGCTATCGGCGCTGAGAATCAACAAGCCGCAAGAAGTCTAAAAGTTGATGATATGGAAGGAATAGAGGAGCAGGAGCCCAGTAATCAAAGTAGAAGTACATCGAAAGTTGCTACACGACTGGTTCGACTTAGATTTGCTGGATCACACGATATAGATCCCCTGCCTGGTGCTGCAATCTCACCTCCAAATCGCTTTACATCATTTCGGCATCTGGCCTCGCTGTTGATCATATCCGGAGCACTCCTGCGCAAGAGAGAGCCGTCCTCGAGCTCGACTGAAAACGGAAAGGGTGCTGGCGCGTCTCGAGATGATGACGCCTCAAAAACCGCTTCATCTTCTGCGTTCGATCATGTAAAACTTCCATCCGCTTTATTTCCAGCGATGGCAGAAGTCGGTGGCGGTGGGTCTTCAAGTTCTTCATCTTCATCCAAGGAACATGAGCACAAGCCAACTGCTGTCTCCAGAATGAACGCAGAACTTCCATCATCAGGTCCTCCACCTTTGTCTTCTGACGTTTTGTCGAGTCTAACCCGAGAAGAACGCAATCGCATCGCAGCAATGGCAGCATACGCCAGATGCGTCATGTCTAATACTGAAGATGGAATGATCGCGTTGACTGGCCGCGTTGCAGAACTCAAGCGAGAAGGGGCAAAATCCTTTTTGCTTTCCCTCGTGAACCCGGACAGCCCGTTCTTGGCCTGCAGCAAATTTATCCCAGACACGTCGCTATATAAAATATTGGACCACAAAGACCTGGCATATCACTACAGAAAATTGCAGCAGGAAGAACTAAATTCAAATTTTGCGGAAAGGGCAAAAGTCATGGTTACGTCACAACACGAAAACAATTATGGACTTCGTTCTATTCTCATATGTTGCGTAACTAGGTTGAGGATGCTGGTAATACTGCTCCTGGTGTTCTCTTGGGACAGAGATACTTGATCAATAGCAAGGTGGTTAGAACATGGAAACTCCTCTTATCTCCGTCATTGGCATTGGCCATATCTCCTTTAACTTTGGGACTTTTTTCTGCGGAAGCATCTAGATCTGGAAAACTGCTCACTGAGCTCGATGGTTCGGGTAACTTTTAAAAACGGGTGTGGACCACGAGAATACTTTTCGACCGACGAAGGGAGCCGCCTTGAGGCATTGGCGCAGAACATAACAGGAGGAGACACTGAGTCTGCACTGTGGCCACCAGAGGAGCGTCGTAAGCATGGAAGGCAAAGTGAAGAAGCGAGCACGAGCAGAGAAGTGCTGGGCTTTCTCCAAGATCACAGTCAATTTGGTCTTGCTCGATTCTGGAGCTCCATCAACGTGTACGTGCTCAGTCGCAGTTATAGTCTGGCAGTTCGAAGGCGACAAAAAGAAAAAAGGTAAGGCTCAGCCTATCCGAAATCCGTATAATACTGACCTAGTTAGGACATCATGCTCATTCATCTTGCAGATCGTGTTAAGTGAATGAAAAAACAAGAGAGACGCATTCTCATACTATCGTATCCCCTTACGGTTGTAGGATTTGGGAAAGGTCTAACGCGAAGTCGTAGAAAAGTATCTGAAGCACAAGCAAGACGGGCGGGCTTCAGAAGGAGCGCACGGGATGAAGCAGAAGGCACTCTTCGCAGGATCAGGAGCGCAAAAGCGACGACGCGATTACAACAGCAGCGAACTGCAGCACGAAACAAGACAAGGAAAGATGGCGCGCGCGGTTGCCTCGGCTGGAGCAGCAGCAGTCAACCCGGATGCTCATGTTACTATGGAGGACGATGGACAGGGAGACTATGGTAAGAAAAGAATGACGCACGACGAAACGGGCTTGAATTTCAACAAGAACAGCGCGCGCGAAGTGGATATGGAAGCCCCAAACTACCCGAACAAAAACTCATCTTCGTCGGCGCATCTTCTGAGATATGGCATTACTCTGCGTTTTGCTGTCATGGCAAGCTGCCCCGAAAATTCTGCAGAGGCCTCAACGTCAGCAAGTAGCTTCACCCTGACCGTCGGAGAGGCAAAAACGTTCCTCGATCCTTTAAGTTCATGCCGTCTACTCGAGCGAAGACGCGCAGTACTTGGGTCTTTCGAAGGAAACGAAGCACCTCCAGAAGGTGTTAGCCTACAGCCAACCGGTCCACGAGCACGACAAATGGAACTTCCAGCAAGTCCCATCGTTTCACCTTCTAGGAGCGCTGGCCCTCGAGATGGTCGCTGTATTTCACCTTTTCGGAAAGCTCCTCCTGTAGATCTGACAAAACTTCTTTGCGTCCGCTACACCAAGTGCAAACTCGTGGCTTCTGGACTAGTCCATCAGCCAGATCGTCGGCCGCAATGGCTTGCCGTGTGGCAGCTTTCCGATGGAAGTGACAAGCTAATGGTGTACACAACGGCCCCAGACCGCATTCACGTGCTCGCCCCCGGAGATACGCGGACACTGAATAGGGACTCAGTCTTTCTGTTCCATTTTCACACTAATCCTCTCAGTGCAAGGGCCTCTTTTCTGTTATATGAGAAGCTCTGCGTCGAGTTCGGACTACGTCACCCCTAACTCCAAGTCGCACGATATATTAAGCACAACCTCTAATCTGGACGCCGTCCCTCCTGGGTTACCTCTGGACTTAGCCGAGCTTCTGGAGGACAAGCAACGCCTCTCGCGACCACGCCTACCTCTCCCATTTATGTTCCACGAATACCAATACCAAAGCAAGTTTTGACTTTATAGATTTGCATACTTTTGTCTTTGAAGTTCCAGGGGCCGAGGCCTAGTTTTACAATATGTTCAAGCACGACGCAACTCTTTTATTACCGGAAAAGTCTGTAGCTGTACTACTGATTCGACCTCCCATTATTTGAAGATACTCTAGTAAGTAATAATATGCTGCAAGAGCTGAGATGGAGTCGCGCATCGCTCCTTCGTGACATTTTTCGAACTAAGTACTCAAGCCTTAGAGTTAGAGAGAGACACTGTAGCGCCGTCTGAGCCGCGTGCTCTATTTAACTTCAATCCAGTGTTCGTAGTCCTCGTCTCTTCACATTATTAGCGACAAAAGCCTCGGTTTTGAATATTAACTTGCCACTTCATTTTTCAGTCATATAATAGGGTAGTTTATAATAGACGCTGGGCCCAGCGTAGCCCAGCGTCGCAGAGTCGAGAGGCTGGCATGTTCGCCAGTGATAGGGTCAACGGAATGGCGCGATTTTATGTTCTACGTATTGTTGACCAATTCTAGTCGTCACTTTCATGAAGGCAGGACCTGGAGTGGTGTGCATCGAGGAGAACGCATCGGTGTCGTGGCCCATAGGCAGCGCGAGGACGATTGAGGGATATCGCTTGAGCTCGTGGACACTGTGCGAAATCACAGTGCGTCGAATGACGGAGGTCAACGTTGAAGGCGATTCGACGTCTAACATCAACAAGGCATGACGAGGCTGAGCAATGATTATGATCTGCCGAACAGGTATAAAAAGCGTTTTGTGGAGGAAATTCCGCATGCCTTTGCACACGTAGCATCTCCATGAAAATATGGTGCACTTTCTTACTGAATGAACCCGAATCATTCTTGTCCCACATCTTTTCAGATGGAACATTTGGACGAGGCGCAAGAGATGAGATGGACATGATTAATGTACTAAAATTAGTATTTCCACGTCCCCGCGCTCGTCGTGTACGTGTTAGAGATGATGACATCTGGAGGAAGATGCGGGGCCTCGTCTCGGAAGGACCTATATAAAGTCCAACTCGGTGAAGAGGAAGCACATCCACAGGTGATATCGGGGATTGTGCTGGTTGAAGCCACATTTACTAGGTAAGTGATGAGGATTTACCGTATGAATTATGAGCGATGAGAAGATACAACAAGGCTGGCCCTCTTGTAGCGACCTTGAACCTGTGGCAGCGTCTCGCGTTGCTGTCATACCACTCAGAAAATGGCCCCTCACTCTCTACTCAGCTTGTCGCGACGCTACTGGTTTCCTCCACCCTCACGGTTTTGATTGTTTAACATAGCGAGCTTGTCAATTGAAGTGAGCCTTATTCCCGCTCTTTGGGGGAGTTGCTGCAGTAAGCTTTGTAAAACATCATGATCGTGGCCTGTTGGAAACCCAGCCCATCATCTTGAGAGTTTCCATTTCGCCTCATTGATAAGGTTGTTGAACTTGAACATTCTTGGCCAATCATGATAATTGCTGATGTGTCGAGACACCTACTAAATCTTAGGACGGCAAGACGGTGCCGCCAGTCGTTGCCCTTCAGCCGAGCTCCTCTCGCTATACCTCTATCTTATGGGGAGAGGGCGATTTCGTGTCTACAACGACTGGGAGTAAGTATTTGATAAATGGTTTTTCTGGAAAAAGTACAGCAACAGACTAGGCAGTTTAATAGACAAAGAACAGAAAAGCTTTGGATTGCGCGGTATGTTAATAGGTTTCTCGTATGCGTTGAAAAACATCACAACAGCAATAGGAGGCTTCAGTAGATAACTTTTACAAGATTTATTGCTAGTAAATTTTGACATTGTGAGGCAAATATCAATGCTGTCACCGCGAGGGAGTGACTTGCTACAGCGCTAGAAATGGTCACGAAGATGGTCATGATAGATTGATTTAATCGTAGAAATTGTGTCGAAGCTGCACGATGAAAATCATGAGGACGTATAACTTAGGCCCAAGCCCCGCAGCCTACTCCAATTCTCTGACGTTTGTTATTGGCTTCATTCGTTGCATAACGTAGCTCTTGTTCGTTGTCGTTGTTCCTTGTTTATAGATCGAGGTGGCCCGTCCCCTGCTCTTGGCGATATTTGTGGCGATCATCTTTCCAAGCGAGTGCTCGGATCTTCAGAAAATCTGCGTTAAATATCTCATTCCGGATTTGACACCTTGACCGCCGAGGCGCCGAAGTCAGCATCCTTTTCTTCGTATCTATGCCAGTGAATTAATGGGCACAAATACACGCAACGAAAATCGTGGTGATCGATCTTCAATTACTGCGCTTCGTTCTGTGCTTGATGGAAATAGAGCATGCTCGCTTGTGTCTCAGACGCAAGACTGTATTTGAGACTGGAGTTGAAGCTTCTATCTTGTGAAAAGACAGTAGTTAGTAGTCGGAGGCTGTGATCCCAGGATCGACGAAAAGGCTTAGAACACGCAAGAGGTTCAGCTTGCTGGCGAACTGCGCCTCGAGCGGGGTTCGTGTAGCATTTTACCGTCGCCTGATGAGTAGCTGCTTTCGCAGCTGCATTAGAACAAGAGCCGGGCCTTTTGTTTATTGTAAGTAGATGATTAAAGAAATTGAATGAGGCTGAGAACCCTAGATATGTCCAATACAACACTGATTATACGTGGTTCGTTTTTTTGTGTATCTTGGACTTCTGCTTGAGTTCCGTGCACAGACAGCCTGATCCCCAAAACCTCGGGAGAGGCAAGCTTGTCTGGAGCTGAGGAATTTTGACGGGCCCGCCTTGCTTGTTAGATCTTGATACAATTCCCTGTAAGAATGAAGAAGGAATGTAAGACAAAGAGTAGGAACGGCGGGCCGAGGTCGTTTGTAAATGTACAACAAAAGACGCCTCTACAACTTTCAGCAGCAGCAAGAAGAGGATCAGGAAATACCACACCACCCGCAAACGCAAAAGGCCCTTAGTTATTTCTTTGTTTTCTTTCCTTGCAAGAACAAGAAGCGCACTAGGCGACTATAGCTGATTAAGTTGTTGGGCTTTTTTCAATTCAGGACGGAGGGGCAGCAAGTAATCGCATTAATTGAAATGACCTCGCGCATTCATTGTCATCGAGTAACGAGTCGCCTGTCGAAGGACGCGTAGCCTAGTTTGTAAGTGAAGAGGGTGACAGGGAGGAGAGTCAGCCGATCCCGGTGCAGACGGTTCTGACGCAGCGAACAACAGATGAATAGCTGCAGACGAGAGACCTCAGGACAAGAACGATGGAACAAGATAGATATTCACACGCTGCTTGTTTGATTGGCAGAGTCGTGTATAAGTATAGAGAACGACGTGAGTAAGCGAATACACCGAAACCAGGAATCTAGTCAAAAGAAGACGTCGGTCTAGTGGTAGTGTAGCGTAGAGACTAGGAATTAGCGTAGCGCCACCAGCTCTAGGGCGTAGTTTGGTTTTTGGCTCCTCAGCCAAGTCTTCCTGGTAGGCCCACACCTAATCCTAACCTACCCTGAAGCGATCCTTGTCATCTAACCCACGACACAGGAGGCACAGCTACAGATCGGGGGATAGGAGTAAGCTGATTTAGAGTCTACTCCTCGATCTTCCTTAAGGCGAAGCTTAGTAGTCCTCTCTGACGCCGAACTGTGGCCGCGACTACCATAGAATCGCTTGCTTTCCAAAAAATATATCTACTCTATCTCCATGTTTAATTGTCTCGAATGGAAAGCGAGGCGCTACAGACTCGAACTCCTGTAATTCTTAATTGGAAGCAACATTCATTGCATTCTTTCACTAGCTAGAACCAAGCTACTTACAACTTTCATGATTCTTATCGAGTTTCACTGTGTCACTTTTGAGGATTTTTTGGATTTGAGGATGAGTCATTTGTTACGACTGTGGCTTCTACTTCTGCGCCATCTACTGCATCTGCGCAGGGTATTAGATATATAAGTAAGAAGAAGAACGTCGTGTATTATATTTTCTTCTCCAACGAGCTGCATGATCACTATCGCTCATCTGTAGTAGTAAATATTAAGTAGACAAAAAAAGACGCGAGTAAATGTAAATATCCGCTATGAGTGTGGTAAGAGCAAAAGCTTTGCTCTTTCAGCGTTGCAATTGCGCGGCGTCATAGTCCCTGTTACGAAGTGGAGGAAATCAGATTCGAGAAAGTGGAAGGGTCATTATCGACTCATATTTTTAGTGACAGACTCTTCGCAATGAATATGGTAAGAAGATAAACGAATGGCGTTAATGTTGATCGCGGTACCAGCCAAGCTTCTTCTTTATATATTTTGGCCAAGAAAGTGGACCGCAAGGATAAAAGAAAGAAAGGCAGAGCCTAGCACGGTGGCAGAATTATAATCCAGTATCAATGCCTGACTCAAGGACTACATCTCGAGGAAGCGTAGAGACTGTTGCTGTTCTCCGCCTCCTGTGGCGGCCTGCACTGAGTCGATTGCTTCTATGTATCAGTGTAACTAAGGCATTTCGTAGCAGACTTCTTGACCAGGGAGGGCGGCTTGGCAATGAGATGCGCGAGCTTGTGCATCTGCGTCACGCTATCAATTTCTGTAGGTGTTTAGAGCGAAGTGAGCTTGCTAAAAGAAGCGAATTGATGTCAGAGAGGGAGCAGAAAATAGAAGTGGCCACTACCTCGCGAGACTGTTGATCTTGAGAGACTACCTACCTCGAGCGCGAAGCTTTTGCCTTAGTTGACGCAGCAGCTTGCTCAAACTAAAATTAGACGTTAGGCTTGGCAGGCTCTTTTTACATTTACCCATGTTAGTTTCATCACATAAGGCGCCCACAGGTGCTCACTGACGTTTCAGCTGACGAAAGGCATGGGTGAGTCCGTAGGTTTTCCTCCACCTCTGCTGCATCACATGCGTCGCACTTGAAAAAATGTCTGGTTATTTATAGAGTGCGTGCAGAATAGATATTTGGGTGCTGGTTCTCCTCCATTCTGATCTGTTCGCTCTCTTGGAGAAAGCTTTGTGCCGGAATGCGCCATCACAGTCAGTCCTTCACTTGAAGGGAAAGCGTCAGCGTCAGGAGCACAAAAGCAAGACCGTACCCCACGACGATTGGGCACATTCATGCGCTCGGATGAACCCGAATGACGAGAATGTTGCGCTCAAGTGTGCGACGGAAATACTTGACTCAGTCTGCGGCTCCCCAGCGCGTGGGATGATGAGAGGTACTAGAAGAAGCACTCTCCCACTTCGTTGCTGATCTTCCCAGACGAGTAAAAGCAGGAAGGTAGTGGAAGTCGAGTAGGACGCCAGAGCTATCCTTCATAATTATCGTCTTTGAAGATGTGTCACTGACTCACGCTCTTCTTCTATGATGATAGATTACCCTTACAGTGTTGAGGATAATTGTTCACGAAAGCAAACTAACAAGGCATATACTTCAGTAGACAGACAGCGACTGCGTTTTCATTGCGACGTGGCTCTTCCTCTTTCAAAATCACCAGAAAAACCAGCGGGCGCCGGTGGTTACAGCAGCGGCATACAGGAACAGCAAGGGGGTGGAGACAATGCCTTCAGTCGTTACATGATCCCGAACCTTTTAGTCGATGATGACCTGCAGCTACCTTCTTTGTCATCAGACACCCACGCTGCCCAACACAAGAAGGCAACACTAGCATCCTCTTCATCTGGAAGCAGCCGCGTCGTGGCTGAAACCAACAGCCCTAGGCTAGGCCCAGGACAGGCAAATAGAAAAAATACCCCCGCGACGGGTCCAGTGCCAGAGCATGGTCATGGAGCAACGAACAAAGCGGCTTTGTCCAGTGGCCACGACAACTGCCAGAGCAGCCATGTCGCTGCTCCGGAAAAAAATCCGTCTCCTCACACCAGAGGGGGAAGCAGTTCGATGTCGCCTTGCAAAGGCAGCAGCGCGTCTTCAACCTTTCGAGTCGCTCAAAACTTTAAGGCCACGGCTGCGCTGATCTCTTAGTACAAGAGCCTTCATGTTGCGGGACCGGGTGAAAGTGTAGTGCATCATGCTGAACGTAGCGGGTGGATCCATATGGAGCGTCGCAACACTGGAAAAACGTCTGGATTTAATGCGCCAGAGTTTTTCTTGCTGTAGTCGCACTCTATCCAGATAAGAAAGTCCCCATATTCTTTCGGAAAAAGTTCCGTTCGGAGGTATAGCTGCATCATGCTGTCTTCTAATGCAGCCAGCCTCAATAATCTGGGGCCGGGGCGCAGTAGTGCGACGGCGTCGACTGTGAAACCGAACAACAGACTGCGCGTCTTATTAGAAGGCTTAGGCGATCCAGGCCGCCTGGGCGTCAAAGGCCTCCCACCATCGCAGCGATCACCTCGAGGACTCTTGATCAAAAGGCCAGAGAGGGTACGCAGATTCTTTAGCCTCAAGCTTAGCTATTTGATCTAGCGAAGGCTCATATTTAGAATCTGAGACCTCAGCCGCAGCTGTATCTTTAGGCTCAGACTTACAATCTACTACAAGTGCAACTAGTGCTGATCTTCATACTGATGCTACGATATTGATGTTATGACATCACGAGGCGAAGATGCACATCATGCGCAAGACCGTCTGTCTTTCTCTCTCTTGTTCGCCACACACAGTTGAACGCGAACCGCCATTCTTACTTCGTCCACAAAGGGCACAGCAGGCAGTGGGTCGAGCTTTGGCATCGCGAGTCCTCGCGTTGTTGCCAACTTCAAGCAGCATTAAAACAACAATCATCTACAGGTGGCATCTCCGGTTGACTCGCCCTTGCAGCGATTACCAGAGCACGTCGATGTTGACCCGATCGAAGAGGTTGGCGCCCCCCCAGCCCTCGGATGGGAGGAGCTGGAGGCCTTAGTTGATTAAGGAACGACTCAGCTGAGCACGAAAAAACTCAATACTCACATATCTGCCATGATGAAAATGAAAAGTCCTGAACTAGCTTTAATGTAAGGACGAAGTGCAGCGATTTAATGGGCGGTTTCTCCGCGCACAGCAGGACGAGACACGCGAAGGCACGAGTCTCCTCGCGAAGATTTTTAGTGGTGACAGAGCATACCTGACCACCGGCGTTCACGTTTATGTCTTGTGTGGATCAATTATTTTTGCACTTCTTGACCCAATCGTCTAAGTATATTGATCGCCCGAAATTTTTCACATCTAAGATTTAGTACATGAGTTTTGTTTTATTGATGCAGCTTTTCTTTGTTTTTTGTCTTGCCTAGAGCCCGTCTGGTAAAAAGCTCTAAAATTTATCCGCGCAGTCTTCCTCTCCCAGCAAAGCAAAGGTGGCACCAGTTCCGCCATTGGGCGAGCGCTTCCCGTTTCACACGACTTTCGGTGACTATATTTACTGTCTACCATCATAGTAGTTGCTATTACAGTTGTTACATCGAATCCTTCGCCTTATCTTTAGCTCAATCTGCCTTATCCTCTGTTTGTGATAAAAGGTTCGGCTTCTTTGTCGTGTTGACTTCTAATATTTTCAGATTTTTACTCACTTCGAATTTGATTATAATCAATACTAACTTCGTACAACTAGGCTATCGGCAACCGAACGAATGCGACCGCTTAGGACCTCCGCCAAGGTGCTCTAGGTCAGCAGGACGTCGAAGCTCGTTGCCAACTGCGGCAAAAAGTTCTGGTGGTTCCAGACGAAGGGGCTCCGTGTTGGGTGGTCAGGCTACGTATGATTTGAACGGTTTGCCCATGCGCCACCCTTTGTCCGCGCGTGGACACAAGGAGCTGCACACAACTGACTACGTGCGGAAAAACATCGTCGAGGCTGGCTTGGCAGGCGTGCGCCTTTCGGGAACGGAAAGGACAAAAAACGCAGTTGCGTCGAGCAACGTTGGCGACAATGGCACCTCCAAGAGGCGTGGTGGCACCGCTGGAAAACTACACGGTAGCACTGTCGCAGGAGGACAACAACTGGGAACGAATCCAACACCGATCACGTCTGCTCGCCTTGCAAATAGAGACCCGCGTCGCCCCGGCAGTTCCACGTCGGCGCCAGGTGCCGAAATTCTAGTCAATTTCGTGGCATACAGGGAAGAGCCACACCGCGACGAAGCCGCAAACTTGTTTTTCCAAGCGGTGGATAACAAGATCATTCAAGATTATGGCAGAGCAGAACTAACAGGTTAGTGGAGGAGCCCCCTTCTTAGAGCTGAATTTCGCAGCATTGTGGATTCCATCTTCTAGCGCTAACTATCACGATACCGCAAAGGCCTCAACGACGCACACTGCGACGCAAAAGACGAGGAGACGAGAGGCGCCTTAGCCCACGCACAGCAAGACTGGACAAAGAATTTCCTTGACAAGCTGTAATCTGCAGGAATGGGCGTGGCCACAACTATGCATCAGCGTGAGTATCTATCATTGAAAATCAGACGTAGCGCGGCAGCGCCCTTGCTTTTTATCATGCATTTTGATACTAGATAACTACCTGGCTGCGACTCTCTGTAGTATAAGACTAATCGCATGATCACCAGCAAAGAGTACTAGAAAGATCGCTTTTTACTTTTCATCTAAAGAAACAGAAGAGCCCATACATAAGTAATTAATATGCATACCAAATAAGCCTTCCCGAGCGCTATACTCCACAAAACTAAAAACTCGAACGTTAGAGTTATCTTCTACTATCTTATGTCTTGATACAGCACTAGTAGTGCAGGGCTGTGGCGCGACGGCCCACCTACTCGATGACGCTTGAGCTTGTTGAGTTTGTTGATTATGTTTACGCCTGTGCTGCGTGAAAATTCATTCATCTTGCCCCAGGATGAGCTTGCACAGTTGCATTCTGACTGCTTAGTAATGACATCAATTTCCTCAAGTAGATGAGCAACAAGTTCGAATGCCAGCCGAGCACAGTGGTACAGTTGCACTACAGCGGAGTATTTATCAATCTTACAACAGCTTCGCTTTCATAAAGATGCTTTTACTAATACGCAGAGACGCCAAGAATTCAGAGCTTCTTGCTTTTTTGTTGAAGATCTGGCGTGCGTTTTCTTATCGACGAAGCTTTCCCAAGGTAAAAGAAAAAAACCGTCATTCGAAAAAGTAAGTACTTGGAGTAGCTCCTATCCCCTGAAGGTCGTCCTTTGATGCTCAATTTCGCATGGGACAAGCAACGCCATCTGTGACTGGTGCACAGAACAACTCTACTTTTTCGCTATGAGGAAGAAAAAGACAGAAGCACCCTCGTTGTAAGCAAACCCAAACGGCGGTCTGCTAACAAGCGGATGCCGTGGCTGTTTTCGCACTTACGTCGACCAAGTTGGAAACATGTGACGAAGAAAAACAGTCAGCGAGTACCAGCATCATCAAGCACAAGCTCCACCTCAGAAAAATTATGGGCTTACAGTTTTGCCACAGTGCGACACTCGTGGAAAGGATCACTAAGGGCAAAAATCAGAATGACAAATGAAATTGATACATACCAAAAGAATGCTATGACAACTATGAAGAGGCTTCATATGAATCGCTGAGGTAGTTAGGAGGGATCGCCATTGGCCTGGCCGGGCAGTTATTGTGGGAGCTGACCTCGTGTCGGCTGCCATTTTAGTCTCTACGGCGATCACGAAGGGTCAGATCAGAGGCACGCGCATGACTATGAGGAGGTCTAGCACCACCTTGGATCGACTTCATCACTGACCTCTTCTCACGGGCGTTATCCTTCGATCATCAACCTCCTGGCATCACGTCGCAGCGGTAACTTACACAGAAAAAACGATCAGTAGGAGCTATCTAATTTTTCAAGCAGGAAAACAAGGCCCAATGCATCATTTGACGACCGGCAGTGAGAATAGTAATAAGGTAACCAATTGCTGAGTGAGCGCGAAGTAGATAGTTGCCTTCATTTGAGTAACTTAAAAGTTAAAGATTCCTTGGCCGTGTCCTTGACTGACGTTTTTTAGTGATGACTGAAGATTAGGCATCCAGTCGCTGTAGTGCAAAATGATGAATGTGATAGCGTTTCCCGCTGAAGGGATGTCATGCGCTGACGGCAGTGCAGTTGAGTCAAGCCTTCGGGGAATGGCGTGGGGAGGCGTCTTCTCTTCTCTATTTTGTGGACCCAGAGACCGCGCTTATCTCCTGCTAGAAAACGCCCCGCATCTTAGAGACGCTTCCTCGTCACCAGCGTGGTCAAATGTCGCCGCGAAAGGAAAAGATACAGAGCGCGCGACCACTAGAACGATGACGAACAACGTGACAACGGACCAGCAAGCGAAACGAGGTGGCGTCACCTCCGTAAGTAGACGCTTTCCTGACTCATTCGCGCCGACTCCATCATCAGCTACTTCGCTATCGAGACTCCGCACTGCAGCGCTTAGCGTGACCCGTGTGGGGCGGCATTCAGTTCTTTGCGGGTTCTGGGCATTTGTGACGTCCTTCAGCCTGTGCACGATGGAGCGCGAGTGGTCTGAGCTACCGCGGCCCTACTACTCGCTGGTAGCCGGTGGCTTTTCAGGCGCACTCACGGGCATGGCGAGACTGGCTTCACCCTTGAGCGTAATAGGCCATGCCGCAGGAAGCGCAGCCTTCGTAACGGCTGCGACACAAGATGCATCTGTAGCAGAATTCATGTTGGAGCACATCGTTACGGGGGACGACTCTCCTCGAGGAATAATAACAAACGAAGGCGACAGTGAAGCAATATCAAGATATCACGACGCAAGACAAACTCCGAGAGATCTCCATGAAAAATTTTAAAGGACATACATTTCGGATTCTTGTGGAAGCACTTTGTTTGGGAACAAGTGTCAACACAGGTGGTGGAGGCATTTTCCCTCTTCGGGGTCTCTCGGTAGCGAAGACTATGAAGTAACCCGGATGAAAAAGGTAAGAACTCCAGCTGTTGCTGACTTGACAAGGCCAACCAGAGTGAGAGGCGCAAGTCCTTAGAGGGATGACGAGCGATTATGGGAGCGCCACTATGAGGTTGCTCAAGGTATTTCTACGGCAATGCTTTCAAGTAAGCAAGTAGAAAAAAGTAGGTGTAGGGGGAGTCGAGGAACGATAAGCTTTTCTGAGTCTTGTACTTGCGTCGAGACTTTTCTATGTTCGTTGACCGTGACCGAATGAATATGACGCAAAGAGCACTCGTCTCCTCGATAGCGGTGCGCCGCAGTCTGTGCGCGTTCGTAATGCTGCCATTTATGCACACTCTTCGCAGCTTTCTATTCAGCGTGACCCTTTGCAGCTCGTTGGTCTCCGCACAACTGCCGAGCGTAGATGAGATTCCGAAAGATCACCGCTGGGAGTGTTTCGACCAATACATGGAAGCGGAAAGCGGTTGGTCGGTATCCCGCTGCTGCTACGGACAAGAAGATGCGTTGCAGCATTGTTTTCAGGACCAACCGCATTGGCGTGATTTCTGCTGTGCTCCGCCGAAAGTCACGCTCACAGGTAAGGCAGTCCAAGTGCTCTAAGTCTAATATCTCCTAGCCTGGAATCTTTCACAGAGACAGAGATGACGCATCAAACAGATGGCAGGAACTTTCATGATTTTTTCTATTTTGTGTTGTTGCTTTTACTTTACATATTGCTAGATTGTGCTCAGCTCTAACGTCAACTCTTTCTCTTCGTGATGCATTGACTACATTGCTCACCGATCTTTTGTCCAAGAACACAGAGCGACTTCGAAAGGAGCGCCCCGTCCTTGGTTGGGCACTGGAGCAGACACCCATGGCCCTTCTCACGCGCGCAGAGGGACTGCGAAACATGATGCTTCAGGCACTCGAAGTTCTGTCCACCATCGTTCCCTTCTTCGAATTTGACGTTGTCCACGAAGATACCTTCGAAATATTCGCTGAAGCCGATACGCAAATGACCGCCAGGGAGAGCAACTCCACCTATCACACAACTCAAGCTGCAGCACTTGGTGGCGCATCTACATTACACAACTTAGATGGCGGAAAGAGGCAACAACATCGAGAAGCACAGAAAGAAAGCTCCGTGGAAAAGCCAGAAGATGCAGCTGAGGGGGCGAAGGATCCTGAATCAAACCGTTACTCACTTGCGAGGTCCTATCCGTACACGAATATACATGCCATGTCTGCGCGGACGAATTTTACATGGATCGCCAAAGAGAGCCCATTTCTACGCTTCGAGAATAATATATCCTAACTCATGACCGCTGCTGCGGAGGCGAAATCGAAAGTGAATTATATTGCGTTTTGGTAAAAACATTGTTGATCTTGATGGTGTTGATCTGCCAACGACATTGAGCTTGTTGTAAATAATCGTAAGCAGTACGTAGATGTAGAATAAGTCCTGTAAATATTCTTCTAATTCTGGCCTCACTTTTTCGAAAAGGGAGCTCGGAAATGGTCGCAGACAATGCTGCCTTTGCGCCGTTCGATAGCTGTTCTTGCGTCGGCAAAGGATACGACTACTTCATGGCCATCATGCAGATTCTGAAAGGCTTCGACTTTCGCAGCAAGTTTGGCCTGCGAAAACAATTATCGGATGCGGAGCGCTCGTGGCACTTTCAGCACTTGAAGACGCAGGGCTGCGCGAACTTCGATTTTATGAACATGGTGAGAGACCAGATCTTCTACACCGACTACTTCCACACGTTTAGGTGCGCTCCAGGTGAAATGGGCGTCAATCTGATGAGCGCGCTTTCGTGCATCCTGGAAGAAAAATACACCTACGCGATGGAGTTTTTGCATCTCAATGTTAAGACGATAACGGACAAAATTTCACGTTTGTCCTATGATTCAGCAACCTGGACAGCCATAACTACTTTCAGGCATTTTTTTGCACAGACTCACTGTCACTGCGCCGTCCTCGACAGGAAACAAGTTGTGCTTTAGACGATTCTCTCTCATTAAGGGCACCAGAAAAGTGAAAATATGCTAGACCTATGTATTAGTTTTTCGAAAACGAAGACTAAAGATTATGAGACAAACATATTACCGACAAGACGAAGGACAGCGTCAAGGTGTTCCTCCTCTAAAAGTATGATGATCTCGGTTGCGTATCAGTGTGACCTAGCCGACTGGCCTTTCACGCACTTGACGAACGTGGAACTGTTGAGAAATCTTTACGTGATGGCAAGCGTGGAGCAGAGAGAGGGGCTGCCAGTCGCGAATGCGACCTACCGCGACGCGCTTGTTCTCCACGGACAGAGCTCCCTGAAGCACGATCTTGCACCCAACGGGCGACACGGGAGAGATGGCGATGAAGTAGGAAAAGAGCAAATCAGGCAGCGCAAGATGGCAGAAGCGCAGGCGCTTAGGTTTAGAAGGAATTCCCGACCGTCACCATTCTTTCGCCAAAGTGGAGACGTAAAGAACGCACCTAAGTTGACTCTTCAGCAGAGCTTGCTACCGCCGTCGGCTAAGGCGCCGGCTTTTGGAGATTTAGAGCCACACAATCCGTATTTTTTCGCATTCAACCGCATGTTCCGCGATACTGTAGGAGAAGTCGTTTCCGCTGCGTCCCCTTCTGATTCTTCGACAGTCGCTGCGCCGGCGCCTACGTCTCTCAGGGCGTTGGAGCTGCGTTCAATGTCCCGCAGTGTCTCTTTTCTGAGCGATTTTTTTCCTTCTCCGATCGACCGGATTCGAACCGGTTGCCGTGTTCACGCTGTTCCACAGTCGACGCCCTTCTGTGTTCGCAATAACACTGTGCTAGACCGAAGGGGTCTGCATTCAGTTTTCTACGGATCGGGAGTGGCCACCTCGGGCACGAATGAGGACGGCGTGGAGCTTTTTTATGGCTTAGCTTTATCCTGGAAACAGCTCAACTCGTGTTTGTGGAATTTAGATCGTATCTATTAGTTTATAGAGACTACAAAGGAACGCCTGACGTGCGAGAACGGCAAGGGCTGCATCAAAAGCCACACGCTCCCCGAGCGATTTCCCGCTAACGCTTGGCGCTTGATAGCAGCCGGTACCCAAATCAGAAGGGCGACTCCTTGCTCGCATTGGACGAAGACCCAGCAAAAGGCATCGCTGTAGCAGAGACCGTGCTTGCTGCGCATCCAGGCCAAGGCTCGGTTGTCCGATACGGGGAAGCGGCCCGGCCTGAGGACGATGCGGAAGCTGCCAGCAATGAAACCCAGGCGATTGATAATGCTATGGCTGTGGGTACTGGAGACGCACGACAGCAAGTGGGAAGTCTGGAAACGGACGCAGAGAAAAAAGGTGCCGAACTAGTTACGAATGGTCGTCGCCCTACTTTTCTCATCCTTGTGCTGAGTGCCCACCGTTAAATATATAAATTAATCGTTCCGCGTAAACAATGACAAGGAGAAAGAGAAAGAATTGTATGCGACTTTGTATATTAAGATACTTCGCGTGAGCGTAACTGACTATACGCATGAGGAGCTCTTTGTCCTGGCAGGACAAGGTGAAGAGTATTAAGGACACTACTTCATGATGTGTGGAACTAGTGCAGAGGTGCCTGTAAAATCAGACGACAAGTACCAAGCGCAGGATCGTGCCTGGGGAAACCACGCGCATGGCTTATTTCTACGACACGCTGTACGGCGGCAACTAAAGGTCGCGAATCTCTGTAATGAGTGGGGCCGTCACACTCTGTGGGCAAACACGAGAAACCTTTACCACCGGCACTTGGACGAAGCAGACGCTGTGGCTCCTTCCCACGATGCTGAGTCTGTCCTGCACGGCAATACTCTCAACTATCCGTCTGGTGATAATATCAATTCAAGTGATTATAGCGGAGGCGGCGGCCATGGCGGGAGCGATAAGTTACAGACACCGCCGGCTGTGGTTTCTGGCACGAGTGAATCCGTGACACTTGGGCAGACTCTGAACTTTGCGCCCGATAGAGACTCAGACCGCGACAGCCTCTTAAACTCTGATCTCGATCGGCTAAAAGCAAGGCTTCGAGTCAAAATGCAACAGCTGAAAGGAGACTTCCACCAGACCCGAGCCGCGGGCACGGATTATACCAAGAGCGAAAGTGATCGCAAAGATCCAGCAAATACGAACATCAGCGACAAGTCGGCTGGCAGCGGCAGCGCTGATGCGCAGTTTCTAGATGAAGACTCATCCGGCGCCAGTAAGAAAGCCCTACACCAGCAAGGAGTGTCTTTCGCTTCCTTTCTTCTCTCTCCGTCAAAAGATCACGCAACGCAGGTCCGGACCTTGAGAGATCTCACCTGGGTCGTCACAGCCACGATGTCAGAGGTGAACATGTCGCATTTTCTACTGTTTTTCCTGCAAATCCTTTCTGATGCACCGACTCGAATCGGATATGAAAAGTTGGAGCATCTCTTCGTATGGATTTCAGGAGGCACGTCGGATGGCTGTTTCGCGGGGCCAGAAAAGCCCGTTTGGAACCGGTGGCGGGCCGAGTACTACGATTTCCTTTTATGCACTGGTAGACCTAGACTCTCCCGATATTCCTACTTATATTCATAGAAATTTATACTACTACTTAGTACTATTTAGACTCATTCCCATGATTCTTATTAAGTTTTCCAAAGCTACAACAAGGAAAGAGTCTTGCTTCGGAAGTTTCCTCACATGGTAAAACTGACTCCGAAGATATTTTCCACAACGGCGTGATTAAGTGCCTCCCTGATGATCAATTGTCGAGGGGCTGCTCTGCTCCAATCTAGCAGCTGATTGCAGAGAACGTCGTCCTTCTCTACAGTTTCGACCAGGTGGCAGTGTTTCAGAGCCCGTGCAACGAGCAGGCGAAGGTCGCGCGGAAAGTGCTGGTGGAGCGCGTACCGACTGACGAGTGGGATTGGCGAGAAGCAAACTGGGTCCGTGTCATGCTCCGCGACCTCATCAGCCGGTCTCCAGAAAGCTTGGTGCTGTCTACCTTCGCAAGTGCGTCCGCGAGCCAGAAAACCACGTCTGGAGAACATCCAAGTCCTATCGTATTACCTACTTCTTCTAGTGGTCGCGCTGGAGGGGGTGGCGGAGGCGGTGCTAGTACGCCTCGGTCGCCAGGTCGTAGCGGGGGTGCCCCTATCACAGAAGCTTTTTTAGAACGCTTGCTGGAGACCGACAGTAAGCTTTTCGGAGTTCTTTTGCATGGTTCATTCAGCGCAGTAAGTGGTCTCAAAAGTGATATGAATGCTCCTGTGACTAGTGACATCAACAGAGGAGGCGAGCAAGGACATCTTCAGAGGCACCTGATTCAGAACGATGTGCCTGATCCGCGCTTCACAGGCTGTTTCAAGCAGGCGTTTATCGGGCAGCACGAAAAGATCCGTGTCCACAGCCTACAACATGAACAACGATCGAAGCTCCAGGTCGCCACCTCTCGCCTCGTCATAGCTTCAAATCTTCGCTCGCAAAGCCACACTTCTGCTTCGCGTGAAGCTAGAATATACGAGCGATCGAAGAGTTCTGTTAGTGATGTCGGAATGGAGGATGAAAACGAGATTAGAAACGGCGCCGAACAAAAGAAGGGTCTTGAAGGTAAACGTGTGGAAATGAATAGATATCGAACAGGAACGAAGCCCGCGCCCGCTCTTGCAACCATTCTGAGCACAACATAGAACACAGAGAGCAGGGTCCTGCTCACTGACCCAGCTTTTGAAGAGCGGGCGCCTCTATCCCTAGAAAATGAGCTTGCCGAGCTCGGCGTCGAGCCGCTGCTGTACGGAACCAGGCCAGGCCTCTTTGTGGCGGGACCTGGTACGCAGTATCGACGGCGCCTGATTTTCTTTGCACTCCAGCGGAAACAGGTTAGCAGCGGCTGGACGATAGAAAAAGACGAGCGGAACTTTGATCGTGATGAATTTTTGAGAGATTTCGCGTCCTTACGTAGCGCAACAAAAGACTTCGCAGTCGGGGTTTACGGGCATTTCGAGGAACGCAGTCTCCAGGAACAGCTTGCCGTTGTTCAGCATTCCAGCTTCTTCATGGGTTCCCATGGAGCCGGGCTTGCCTGGATGGCTTTCATGTCCAAAGACCATTCAGCGGTCATTGCTAAGGCCACGTGTGCGAAAACTTTCATTTTTGTAGCAGGCACTTGTGCTAGTTCTAGTTGAATACATTGCTTAGCAGAGAGCTTAGAACTTCAAGCTCAACTAGATTCGCGGCTGCGTCGTTGCATTGAGTTCTAACTATTTTTCTCATGTCGACTTTCGTAGGATGAGACGTTCGATGCCATTGCGTCCTTTGATGACGTTGCGTGTCATATTAGATAGAAATATGAGTCCGTGTGTTGATGTGGTGACTGTCTTTGCCATTGGGGCCTCACATGCGAGCAAATCCTTGCTCATGTAAATGCCAATGCCAGAAGTGAATTGTCATTGTGCCTCAGCAGAGAGCTGGACATTAATACTCCAATCCCAGTCTTCATATGTGAGATCCTTCCGCAGCAACCCGTCGTCTCAGTCCAAGGATTATGCCAACGGCAAAATTTCTGGGATAAGAATCGCCTGGCAATTTATGGAGGTCTTGCGCGCATTGCAGGTGTACGGCACTACTGTCAGCATTCGTTTTTTCCAGCCAAAGCCGCTACGAACGCAATTATGGCCATGATATGTGTACTAAATTATTAAGTAGTCCGTGGTAGCAGTAGCTAGATGAAGTTTAAGCCTCTGGATCATGTGACTCTGCAGGGACAGAGCACGCTCCTCATATGAAGGATTGATCTTTTACAATGAATATGCAAAACTTGATCTTGAAGTTGAGCTTGAATAAACGTCCAATCGTTTAGTGCTTTCTCTCATAGGATGAACCTCCCCCAGCATCCCCGTCTCAGTGTTGCTCTATATCCTTCATAGTGATAGTACGAGAAATCCATCGCCATATGTTGTAACGCGGGGGTCGTAGTGTACGCGTGGCAACTTCTGAGAGGTAAACAAATGTTCCTGACCTTGACCACGTTGCTTTCTACGAGAAATTGTAGGCTTCTAAGATAAAGCGAGGAGCCGAAGGCGAAGCTGGTTCCTCGTCAGAGTACTCATTAGCGGAGATCACGGCAAACTTCGGACTCGTGCGGAAGGGAAAGGTGAAGCTAGATCCAGGCGCGATAGCAAAAGCGGTGAAAACGAGCCCCATCATCATGTGACGCAACATCAACTTCATTTGCGGGAAAACTAATAGCCTTGAAATGGACAAAGAGCCTGTGCCTGTGGCAGTGCTGTGGAAAGAACTCCAATAGAATAACATCCGAAGCGTGGCGGTGCTTGTTTTTTCGTGAACCCTTGCATTAGTCGCCAGGCTTGTGTCCTTCGTAGCCGAAGAAGATCTAGCTCTAGCACAGCGGCACAACGTCATGAAGCAGCATTTGCACACGCCACTGCTTGCGATATTCATTCTATCAATCTATCACAAGGAGGAACCTGCTCACCAGAGGAACTCGTAGGTTCTGTCCTGATGCTCATAGCTAAAATTGTCCTGGGAATTCAATCAAGCGCGGCCCCTCCTTGTTTTTTGAACTTCCGCATGCGCATCGAGCACGTGCAAAATTCACTTTCTGGCGCAGACTCATAAGTACTCCCCACGCTGTGATAATCAATGAATATGGTTTGAAAGGGATCATTTGCGGCTTCTGCATGCCTTCGGTGATTTCGCGTGTTGTTGAATCCTCTCTCTGTCACTCGTCTGCTCGTGACAACAAATGAGTTTGGTTGTGTGCAGATCTCTGTCAGGGAAGTTGTCATGCGTTTCAATTGTTGGCGAATTCTCGACTGGTGAGAGTCTGCGTTATTGCGCTGAAAGAGTCGAGGGGTGAAATGGCAGAGATCCAAAATGAGACGCAAAGTCTAGGCGCCCAAAGGAGTTGAAAAATAATGGGCGCCAGACCTATACCGCGACATTTATCTCATAGAGAATTTATCATCGACTCATCCAGACAATGAATTACGGGGCAGCGTGCTGGGTGTAATCTACAGGACTGAAACCAAAGGCAAATTGTACAGGAGTAAAAAATGGAATGAAAAGCAGGCACTTCGCGACGTGCTGCCAATCTTCTTGTAATGTCTAGTCCAGTATGGATGAGGTTACCTCATTGATGCTCAGCTTATCAATGCGATGAAATGAGAAAGTCTACCACTCATCTTGTTAAGTAAATGAAAGTATGGCGCCGTCGTGCTGTGCAGCACATCGACATCGGCGCTGCCACCCCGGGCCTACCGCTATTTCCGCACATAAGCAGCTTGCGTCTGAGCCTGGCCGCTAGGGTTTCGAAAGCGCATTAACGACTCCGAGAACCGCAGGAGCCTACAGATACCAGAAGTGTCTATAATAGCCGGGTAGCTGCGAGATGGGTCGCGATGACGCCGGCCAACGACACAGATGTCGCACGTCGCATCGACGTGCCATGCTCCAGCAGAGGGCACTAGACGTCGCCGAGAACCTGTGGCGGCAAAAAGTTCTTATGAAATGAGACCTAGAATTTATTTGAACAAGGTGGGACTGGGAGATGACTAACTTCGTTGGGGTGGCTTTGCTTGACAGCGGCCATCAAAGTATGTACAACCATCACTAGCACAGCAGGACAGCAAGGCCACAATCAGACTAGATGGGGTCGCTTCCTTAGCCTCATGTGGCGCCACATTCTGGCTTTGTCTTCCACTTTAATCAGTACATACTTATTTATTAGAGGTGTCACTGTCTGCGTCTCAGTCTCAGAATAGATATACAATATATCGTGGCCCAACGACACTCCATAGATAGGCGGGGCGCTAGTTCGTGACACGAGACAACGCATATACCACATTCTATTCTTCAAAGGTTCAAATCGCTCCCGTTCCTCGCAGTTTAGCATCTTGCTATCAAAATTTCTCATGTAGCGCTTCTGTGTAGGGTTGTAGTGATACGCATAATCGATCATGATCTATGGTTTATGATATCATGATCAGCGACACGAGGACGCAGAAGCGCTAACTCTTAGGGATGCCTGTACGCGTCGATGGTCGTTCTTATGCACGTGGTGCAAGGCGTAAATGCGTACCGCGCGGCAGCGGCTGGCGGAGGTCCTCTTAAGGCCACGCGCGAGTTACTCATAGTCATAATTATCTCGTGGTCATGCAGAACCAGGCACGAGAACAGACTAAGGAAGTCAGGGTGAACAACTGCTGCACCGGATGACATCAGGTCTGGCGTTCTCTATCCGTATTCACTTACTGCGCGTCTTCTTTCTTTGTAGCCCCCTAGCCAGATTCGACCCCCCTTGTTGTACTCGATCTTGCGCTTGGTTTTGAATGAGGCCACACATTGTGCATGTGGCCGCCTTGTTGTCTATCAGCGCCTACTTCTCGTGTTACATCCTGTTCGCACACATCTTGCCGCAGGTACTCCTCGTCTTCGCCAACATGGTCCTCAGGAACAAGATGTATCAGCTCCCCTCGCTAGTGACGGCCGAATACGTCCAAGGAGAGGGCAAATAGTGGGTCCTTTTGCTAGCCGCGCCCTCCGCTCCGACTGTGTTGTCGAAGAGATCCGAACTTCATGATCTCTCGTGACGTCGGTGCGCATGGCGTCCCTGATGTGATCGAGATCCCTGAAACTGAAACCGACCATGAAGTTCTGGAGAGCTAGAGTAATTAGCTGCTCTCCTCTGGCTCTATAATCATGTACAGCGTTTCTAGTGCTAGTGCGCCTACTGGGGTGCTCGTCCTCCTAGTAAAGCCTCTGACTGCAAAGGCACCACAGTACTTATTTAGTTCTTGCGTGGCTTTAACATCCACATCGATCCTGGCGGCTCAAGCGAAGGGGAGGACGCGGACGACGAATTTGGTCCGCATGTTGAACAGGACTTGCGCGCGGACGATCTGAATGAGCGGCCGCATGTCTTTAGAAGTATGAACATGGCAACGCCAACGCCTCCTACGGGAGCAGCAAGCGCGGCCTCGGCTTATATGGGGCCGCCGATACAGTCTGACTATCCACAAAACGACATGCCGCATGCCTGGGACTCACACATGAGCGCCCACCTCGCAGACCTCGCGGTAGAGCAAGAGCGTCAGCCTCAGCTTTATCACACAACTGGCAAACCTTATTGGACGCGGCATCCGCTTGCTGACGTAGAGGATATCATCGTAGCGAATAGAACTGACAGATACCTGACCAATTTGCTGAACGCGACAGCGATCCTCATATACTTACGGTCGACGAAAATAGTGCTAAAGAAGCGCCTTCCCATCACTTAATCATTAATTTTTCTTGTTATTCGTGCGTCTTCTTGTTATTCAGGTGTGCGCTTATCTTCACCAGGATCTTCATACTAGAGGGGGAGACTCATTCTGTGAGCACAGTAGCTTGCTCAGTTTGCTTATCGAACCTTTTAATGCGCGTTGCCCTGACGAGTTTAGATGCTAATATTGTCCCCCGTCTCTAATTCCGCGAGACCTGAGCTTTCGCCGTGAGTTAGTGCATCTCTTACGAGCGTACCAGGGTTACGCGCTGGTGGGCGACTCCTGGGCGACAACGCTGGGCGCGGACAGGTTAGGCGTGCTGCATGATCCCAAACGGCCACGCACATTTGGGACGCCAAGTAGTGGCGAAAAGACAGCGGAAACGCGAGAGAGCGCAGGCTTAGCAACTTCTCACGCAGCATCGCAGCACCCTCCAGAGCAAGGCACAAGACAAAGCATGCGGAGGCTCCAAGGCGGCCGCGTCGGTGCGGACGAAACAGAAGAATCGACATCCCACTCTGTCAGCGTCGACGCGTCTGGGAATCCCGTGGATATTCTTGAGGAATCCTGGGTCGTCACGACTGGTAGTTCCTTTCTCGACGATACTGGCGGGAGGGTGTCATCATCAGCGGAAAGCTCAGCTTCAGTCGCGAGGGGCGAAAAAAAAGCGGGGTTGCAAAGCACGACCATAGCCGCAGCGCATGAAGGACTAAGCGATGACGACGCAGCACCTTCACCCACAGGAGATGAGGCATTCCTTCAGATAGTAGTGAATGAGAACAAAGTTGTAATAGAAGAGCAGGTGGAGCAAGAACGCATGTCAGAGAAGACAGGTGCAGCACTAGGAGGAAGTGGAAGCCTCACCTCAAAAATACTCCGCGCGACATCAAGTAGGTCAGCAGCATTTGGACGAGGACCCCCCCGCGTAGCCCCGGCGGTACAAGGACTTTTGCCAGTGAGTCCACCAACTGCTGCGTTTTCTTTCTCCCCAGCAAGCAGACCATCGACATCTGCACCAGCGCGAGCACTTTTTTCTGTCTTTGCCTCTCGACCTAGGACTTTCACTGAGCAGGATGCCCATGCCAGTGCCACCGCGGAAGAGTTCTTAGCGAAGCTTCGTTCCCCGCCTCCGCCAGAAGATAAAAGCATTGCGCAAATGTTTGAGTACTATGCCAAGTTTGTGCCTCGGCCAACGGGCAGCGCAGCGCATGCGTATACGGGCTTCACGAACAAGTATCTCAGCCGAATTTGGACATTGGACCAAATAACTCGGCGTCTGTACCCGATCGCCCGCGACGGTGTCCTCCTTATTTTTCCGGAACCACCGCCGCCTCACGTCGAAAACCCTCTTGAGATGCCGAAGGTCATCGCCGGGGACGTAGAAGCATTACATCCGAGGCTAAGAGACGTGGCCCCCACCCCTGTGCAGGACTGGCATGCCGAGGCTACGGCGCTTCTAGACAACGTAGTAAACTACTTCCATAACAACGAGGAGGCTCCCACGGTGCGAAAAGGCATCGAGGCCTTCGTAAAGAAGATGCGGGAAGCCGTCGGCACTCTCAGAGGAGAAGTAGCGGATCCTGCATCTACTGCAGGCACTGTTGGGTACGAACCTCACGTCAAAGATTTTTTCTACTTTATCCATAGTGTTCGTCTTCTTTGATCCAGGGCGAGGCGCTTTTGGCTTCTAGGTTAACTCTGCTAGCTTTGTAAACTACCCTGGGTAAGAGGCATTATTTCTTTCTCTCAGTGTGCATCAACATGAGGATCCAACTTGATGCTCATGCTCTTGCATCTGTGCAAGTGCATTCCGGTGCAGCTATAGCTACGCCAATCCTCTCAAATCATAGACATGCCTTGAGTCCAAACTCATAAGCAAACACGCGCAGTGAGTAAGAGAAGCGGCGCGGAAACGTTCCGGCTGGGAGAAACCTCTAATGAAATAGACACGGTAGCGCGGATAATGTGGATCCACTGGTCAATCTCATACAAAGCATTTTGTGCCTGAATTCGGACGGCGAAATAGGCGCTGGCGGTGGGGCAGTGGACAACGCCCAGCAGACTTTATGAATGGACCCGCTTGAGCCCAATTTATCTTGTAGTGCCGCTTTGGCGCGGTTGTAGTAATCGTTGAGCCTACTACTTTCGTGCGGAAGCTTAGGTCCACAGGTAGGTAGGCTATCATGGTATATGCTGCAGCATGTTCTTTCTTTCAACATGGAAGCACTTTACTTTTACTAGCAAATTTGCACGCTATTTAAATGTTCGAGCTTGTGCAAGGCACGCAATTGATTTCAGCATCGCAGATGAAATTAAGCGTGCCTCTAAGGACCATGTACAAGTTTGGCATAAAATGCTGGGCGCTGGTCGGCTTCGGTGGGTCCTTCACATATTCACAATTGCGAGCCGACACGCAGGACGCCGAGACTCAGGAGCAGCAGGCAGAGTCGAGCTCCGCGGGCGGTAGTCATAGTGACGAAGGGAGGAATCAGCTACAATACTCACTGCTGAAGCGGTCTGCTGCCTCGCCGTCGAGCTACGCAACGTACGGGGCCATTGCACGCATAGCGTTATGACTCGCGCTAGGAAGTCGATGAGTGCTGTCGCAGTTGTAAGTTGGTGAATAGAAGTGTCACCGTGAATCAATTACCCCTCTGCGACGGAATCTTGCTCGTTGCAAAAGAAGCCTAGTAGACTTTACGCCCCGTCCCCATTTTCGAAGCCGTTTCTCGATACACTTCCTTGATCTCACGGTACGCGATGTCATCAGAATAAGGTGCTGGGCTCAGATTTGCACAGATTCGCATGAGTGTCAAAAGTTCTTGTTTTAGTATGGATATTAATTATGATATATTTACAAGAAACCGGGGTCGCCCAAGGGCGACCCCTCCGTGATAACAGCACAGCCACATGCACAGAGTAGAAACACAAGAGAAAGCAAAAAAACAAATCGACTGAGGCACGGAGCGCCCGCCCCTTGGCCTTGGCGGCTGCCGTCGAGATGATGGAGAGGAACAAAGACCGAAGCAGCCCACGGAACCCAAAACCCAACCCCTGCGCGCGGGATCAATTAGGCACGCCACGCCGATGAGACAGGCCCGGCGGACATTCATGCGCGCGCGGGGGCGGAGGTGTTGCCAATGCCGTAACGAAGGCGCGCCCGACGTCGGCGAGCCCTCCCAGGCCCGCGCGCCCTGCTCGTCTTCGCTGGTCCCGCCGAGCTTGCCCAGGCAGTTTGGCTGGCCAGCTTTGGCGGCTCAGGCCTCCCTGGTCTGAGCTGCTTGCGTTCTCGCCTAAGGCTGGCTGCTCTCGGGTTTTTGGGTCAACGAGCGGGGGCTGCCCATCAATCCCACCTCGGCCCCCAAAGTGCCTCACGACCTTCCCAAGCGCAGCACGATCGACCTCCTCAAACACAGCACGACCCCCCAAACACAGCGCGACCCCCTAAGCACAGCACGGCCCCAGGCTACAACGTGGCCACGCAAACGCAGCGCGTCCCCCAAGCAAAACACGAAGCACCAAAATCACCACGGCCCCCCAAACTTATTAACACACCACGACCACCAAGAAGGCACACCATGACCCCCCAGGCATAGGCAACCCACTACGGCCCCCGGCAAACAGTATGGGCATGAGCATGGGGGCACAGCATGAGCGAACCCGTGCGCAAATTACTACAGACAGCCAGCCCCAAAAAGACAAAGAAAGGAAGCAACGAACCTCGCAGACAACACGCAGCCGCTGACGCACCAGCATGACCGCCAAAGACACAACACGAACCCCCAAAACAACACAGCACCCCCGACACAGCATGGACCCCAAAACACAGCGGGACCCCGAAGAGCACAGCACTACCACCCCGAACACGCCACGGCGACGACTAAGACACACTACGACCCCCAAGAACCAACCACCACGACTCCCAAACAAATGGCGACCGCCATACCTTGCTAGGCTTTCTCGCCTCTACATCATAAGGCCCCGCATGACCACGCACCAAAGCGCAGCCGCCTGGCCACGCACCAAAACACAGAGAGCATGACCCCAAAAGCACAGCGCCAAGCCTATCAGGGCGCACCGTGACCCCCTCGGCTCATTCTTGTGACCAAATGGACGCAGGCGCAGCACGCGACGACACTGAAAAAAGGGAGCCAGGCCACAAAGGGAGAAGGAATAGCCTGGCCCCATTTTAAAACTAAGCAAAGTCACAGCATGCCCCTCAAACAAAGAGCAGCGCGCAGCCTCCAAAGCTAGCACCACGACCCCGCACCCATATGGAGGACCATGCAAGGCCCCCGAAACACACCACGCGCACCATGACGCCCCGCGGCCCCGCCTGCAAAATGCGCATGCCTTCCAAAACATTGCGCGCCCCCCCGGGGACGAATTGGCCCCCCCCGCCCTGCACAGGCAGCACCAACCACCCCCCGAGCAGCACCCAAGCAAGACCTTAGGCACACAGTGACCCATGAGACACCGGCGACGACCCTCCAGCGCATCACCATCGACCCCCCGAAAAATGTCACGGCCACGGGCACGGCGTGACTTGCTTGAAGCATCTACACGACCCCAAAGGAATGCGGCACATGCATGCCATGACTGCGCCAACACCGCGCAGCCTCGAGAAACTGCATGGCCCCCAGGCAAGCGCTGCCGCCAGCATGGACGCCAAGGCCCTCACTCGATGACCCCCAAAGCGCACCGCGATCCTTGAAGACCACCGCGGCCAGATATTCACAACCACACACCGCGCGCCCCCAAAGTGACTAAAAAACGCGTGACACAAGGCGAAACATTGATGGCCCCCTGAAGCTGAACAAACACGACGACCACGAAAGCGCGCCGAGCTTCTCCCGGCTTGACGCTGACACACCACGACCCACCAAACACGCCGCGGCCACTTAGGTTAGACACAGCGGGGCCCCTTAGTAGAAACGCGGTTCCCTGAAGACATTGCGCTGCGAGCGAGCGTCTAAAACATCACAACGCGGCCCCTCAGGATAGGCATGCCATGGATGACCCCGAGCACGCCCAACGGTGGGCCATGCATCCTCCCAAGCTCCAGCGATCTTCTCCCAGACACACACACCCCCCGCACTCTGCGACCCCTCAGAGCCGCAGGAAAAAACACGGCCCCGCAGAATAATGAGAGGCACCACATTCATTGCCCCGGCCCCCAAGACAAAGCCTGGCCCTTGAAGCACAGCGCAGTCTAATGGACACCATTGCCGCCGCCAAGAGTCATGGCCCCCCCTGACACAGCGCGGAGGTGGACCCGGACAGCACCCAAGACATGACGCAACCCACCAGGCAACGCGTGACCCCCTAAAGCGCCGCAGCGCAACCCCCCAAGCGTTGCACCGTCCAAAAACGAAGCCGGACCTCCTGAGCAAACACAGCCTGAACCTTTGGGCATTATGTAGCCCCCCAGGCACAGCACAATCAACCCCCCGAGGGGACACAGCGCGACCCCCCAGGCATGAGGTGACCCCAAACACTCTAGGACCCGCCAAGCATGCCATGCGATGACCCTCCAGACACACCCTGACCTCCCCCCGGCAGGCACATGCCACGACCAAAAAGGCGCAGCGCGACTCCTAAAACGCCGAGCGAGCCCCGCAAACACACCACGAACGACCACCCCTGAGAGACAAACCACACCCCCCCAGGCAAACACAGACCGACGCCGCGACCTCTACACGCATGTCGGGGCCCCCGACGCATGCCAGGGCCCCCAGGTGACACTGTGACCAATAACTAAGGCGCATGAAGATGGCGCCCCAAACGCTGAGCGACCCCCCCAGCACACCATGAACCTCAAACATTGACCGACGCCCCGACCTCTAAACGCACCACGGCCCCCCGAACTCGCCACGGCTTAGCCTCCCCACGCAGCATGACCCCTGGGGTGCAGCTTGACCAAAGCCAAGCCCCCCGGTAGCAGCACGAGCAAACCCGCGAAAAGGACACAGCCAGACCCTCCAGGCACCGCATGGCCACACCCCTCCCCCAACACCACACTGCTGGACTTTTGGGGCACCGTATGCGTAGGCCCAATGCTACAGCATGGCCCCAAAAAGATAAAGCAAAGACGCCACCGCCCCGGTAAAATGGGGAGCACGAGCAGCGTGGCCCCCTGAAGAAACGGGCACGGCGCGAACCCTAAAGCCCAGCGCCTTGGGCTGTTTCTCTTTCTCATATAGAAATAGACGCGGCCAGCGCCTTCAAAATAAGAGCAAGAGGACCCAGCCACCGCGCGGGGCTTAATATCAAGAAGCCTGCGGAGCTTGGGGGGGCGCTGCCCGTCAGCTGCCAGACTTCCTCGGGGTTTTCTTCTCAGAGAGATACCACGGGGCCAGCCTCTAAAGTTGGCACTTTTTGCGGCTTCCTCCTCGCGTTGTCGGTTGTGACAGACTGGACGCAGGGGGCCTAAGGGGGTTGCCTGGGCGGAAGTTGGGCGCCGCGTTTCTATCTTGGTGAGATTGCCCACCCGTGGACTTCTCCGGCCGCACTCTCCTCGAAGAGCTAGTCGCGCGCCTACAGCTATGGCCCCCCACCCGCGTGGCTGGCTCTTACATTCGGCGCTCTATCGGCCTTGCGCCACGAAAGTCATCAAGCGGATGGGAAGGCGTGAAGGCGTTGCCAGCAGGTTGGCTCTCCTTCGCGTTAAGCGGGTTAACGCTAAGGCACCTCGCTCGCAGCCTCTGAACGCACACTGCCACGGAGGAGCTGCTTGACGCTAGTCCCCATATTTATTGTGGCGCTGGTTTTTCTGCAGTTTTCGCCGAGGCTCTCAAGCGTCGCCGCGTCTGATCTGGCGCGGAAGTTGGGAAAGGGGCAGGGGCTGCGCAGGTGTGGGCCCCCCTCCCCCCCTCTTGTTAGTCACAGCGGCATAGCCCGCAGCCTGTCGGCCGCACGCGGCACAGCCCGCATCGTAGAACGCTGAGGACGGAAAGCCATGCGTTTCCTCTATCAAAATCAGCACACAGCGCCAGCTGTTTCAATTTTTGAAACGTTAGCGGCAAGATTATGGCTTTCGGCTTTTTTCGTTATTCGATGTCGCTGAAAATGCTGAAGGTGGTCTGTTTAGTTCGCGGAGTATGAGCCCCAGGCACCGGAGTGGAGCTGTTTGGGGTTTGCTGTTGCTCTACTTCTTTCAGGGTTGTCGCGCGTGTTTGATGAGTGTCCTCTTCAGGCTGTGAAGCTGGTCGGTATTCATCGGAGTCAAGTAGGCCGCGCACCTCCAAGCTATGCGCTGCATCTCAAGCGAGCCCACGCGTCTTGCCTCGTGGCGGGGGGATTCCATCGGGGGGAGCGAGTAGCGCGTGGGAATTGCGATAGGGTTTGGGAGAAGTGGCTTCAGGCTTGCGGTCTTACGAAGAGGGTTGCGCAGGGGTTGGACAGGCACAGGGGTTGGACAGGGGTCGGCCCCCCTAGCCCCCCCCTAGGGCCCCCCTTCTTCCCCCGTCAATCCCTCAAAAAACCTCTCTAGAGTCTAGACTCTTTTGCGCATTAATAATAATATTGCTCTTTTAATATTGTTGGAACACCCGAACACGTCCAAGCGCACTACGAGGCTCTTGAGAGCAAATGGGATGATTATCGTTGCAATGTAACAGAAAGACGATCAGAACGGACGCGCCGAATGATCACTGACTGTCTAAGGCCTTGAAGTGATATCAGAATGGGTCCAATGTCATTGGGATATCATGAAGGGTCATAGTGCAGTTAAAGATCTGGGAGATCTTGCTGCTGATTCATGTTGGAACTCATTGAGTTCAAATGATGATCATGCGAAGAACTAACAAGAGTTCAAGACAAGGAACGGCATTGATCATGATCAAGGTGACGAGTGAGAGCAGTCATTTGGCATTGGAATCAGGTTCATTCATTGGATCTTGAGCCAGTAATGACCATTGGCCAACAAATATAAACAAAGACAGGCAACTTCTGGCTACTTGTGCTTTGCGTTTCCTTCTAATGTAAAACCTCGCGGGCACCACGGCTAAGGTTCTATCGGGTCTGCACGACAAGCGATCGAAAACTCCGGACTCGAACGAGCGGAGTCTAGAATTCCTTGCGGGCCTCGGCGATCTTGAGGGCATCGCTACAACCAGCGTCGCTGCGTGGAACGAGGAATCCTTACTAGAAACAGGACAGGACTCGAAGCTCTTCATCCGCGAATCGACGGCGATGCCGCAAACTGGCTCGGGGGAGAAAGAAACTCCTGCAGCTGCTTCGCTTGCGGATCTCACAGAGCCAATCTACCTGGGGTTGAATCTGAAAGACATTCTGCGGGCGATAGCCAAACTCGATAAGCCGCAGACAGTACTGGAGCCGGAAGAGCCTGCGTGGCCGTGGCCTCAACAAGACCAGGAGGCATCAGAGCACGATACGAAGGGAGCCGAACACTACCTCGTAAAACGGACCCTCCTCATTGCGGTCCTCGAAAAAGGGCAGCTCCATGGTAGTGCGAAGGAACCAGTAAAGTACAGCCAAGAATGGGAAGACTCGGCGACAACGTTTGCCACAAATATCCTCCGCATCGTTGCACTGGCAACATGGCTCGAGAACAGTGTTTGTCAGGTGTTGCTAGTCATGCTTCAACTTACGTCGTTTACACAGTAGCGCGAGAGGCAAGACCTTGTCGTTTCAAATGTAGGCGCGGATGATTATAGTAATGAGTGAGACAATGATATACTGTGATACAGATGCAGTTTCAGACGTTTAAGAGAGCTAAGGCCTAGTCAGGTTCCCACATGTTTTATATTTTATTTATGTACTCCGAATAAACAAAAAGCGCCCGCACTCATAATGACGTGGTTGACAGGCTAGGCACAAAACGAACTGAAAATCATACTTTCTTTTCATCAACAGGCCCAAGATCTCAATTTAAGTATGTAAAGTCTCGAAATTAATCGAAGTCCATGCGTAAGTTACTGACGACAAACTTCCTGAGTTTCAGACGCAGGCCGGCAGTATCAAGGGGTATCCCTTAACCTGGGACGGGTTTTAGAAAACGGCCACAGGAGCCACAGGCAGAGACGACGACGAGTGACTGTGTCTGTGCCTACGACACCAGGTGTGCACCAAGTAGACGACTATGTATTTGAAGCTTTAGCTTCGTCTGCTGTAGGTGTGGTCTTAAGATTAATGTGTAGGTCGTTGTTATGTTCGCAGGAAGATGCAGATAGTCGACCATAGAGCTGCTGAGCGGAGCATCTTGTGACGAAGACATCTAAATCTATAGAGCTGTGCTTTTTTATTGAGAGGGCCACTAGCACTAGTACTTTGATCTATTCCTCCACTCTTTCATCATTTCTATCCCCAGGTCCCGAGAAGAGCAAAAAAGTTAATTCCTCTAGAGTTGCAGCCAGCCATGACTTACAAGCGCTCCCATTTGTGAAGACCGACGAGACCGGTTCCAGGAAGCGCATTTTGAAACTCTTTCATGCGTAAACGGAGGCACTGGCTTGTTTACGAACAATAGTTATCGCGAGGACACAGAGCTAGCATAATAAAACTTGGTATACTACGATCAACAAAATGACGACGCGGAAGCAGATGCCCTCGAGTATCCCTTTCGTTGTCAACCGAAAGCGAAAGCTTTGGAGAGCTGTGGCCACTGTGTTGAGTTTCTCATCTTCCCTCACTACAACATCAAGGACATGGGCAACTACACACGTTATAAAACTTGGGAGTACAACCTCAGCCCTGAACAAGGACGATTCTCAAAATGCTTCCACGACGGAACCAGAAGCGCATCCACCACGGTCGCCAACGGAGGGAGTTCGGAACGAAACTTCTCCGCAGCCACAAGAGGAAGCGCATTCTGCAAGAGGAGAACAACAAGACGAAACTGAAGAAAGGGTCGTCGTCGTGGACAAGCAGCCCACGACTGGGTCAGCACAGTCTTCAGATAGTGCTGCTGAACCTGGACTCCCGATAGATGGGATGCCCCATAATGGACACGCACAAAGTGGCTTTGCTGAAGGATGGGTGCAATCTGGACACGAGGAATCTCCGCCCGATGGAACTGCTTCGGCTCTGCATGATAGTCCATTGAGTTTCTCGAAGCCAAGCCCGTCCTCGTCGAAGAACGTTTCAAACCAACAGCCACAACTCCAGCCGGATATGGCGAGCACCAGTTCCCTCGCTGTCCAACCGCCTGCGAGTGAAAAGCCCGGAGAGCACGGAGCTACTGACAAACACCATGCTATGATACATCTGCGTGGTCAAATGTTGAGCAGTCTAGTGTTCTAGTACCGACGAAACAAAAACTGCAACTGCATTTTTTCGAAGCAAGAGGCCAAACTAAAGTTCTCATCAAGAGCACCTTCCTCATCAACAAGAAAGCTTTCTTACTCTGTCACTTCCACCATATTTCTCTTTCTGCATAATTCTCTTGCTCATCCAGACTCCAGATGATAACGTCCTGACTGATGACGATCATGAAGATGGAGATGGTGATGGCGACAGTAAAGGAGCAGACTGTACGGAAAGCGCAGAGTCAGTCGCTACCTCTCTACCCACCAGCAGTGGTTGAAAACTTGGGCGGGCCGCTGCTCACTTCCATCGTCGCCGGCGCAGTGACCGCTCTTGGCTACCTTCCAGCGATACAGCAATTGGAAGGCCTAGATCCGTCAGCGAGTGGCGTGGATGGTGGCGACGACTTGATGAGAAAGATATGTGCGTTCGGCGGAACACCCGGCGCAGGATACCTCGCGATCTACTTGGCTGACAAGATGGTGAGTAAAGCGAAGTGTGCCAATCTAATCGCAGGGACGAAAGGCGCCGTCGGGTCTCGCATCCTCGACATGATGCGGTGCATCAATCGAGATTGGTTAGAAGTGTACCCAACGGATGAGGACGGAGAATTGAAAATAGACTTGAGCGACGACTCACTCGACTAACCGATCACCACGAAGTCGGGGCGACAATTGTTGACGCCGAAGCAGGAACGCAGGGAGAGGCTACGGCAAGGGAAAGCACTCCTGTACTTCTGGAAGCGATTGAGCGGATGTTCCTACAGCGAGTCCGACACCGAGATCGTGGAGAACATGAAGTGGAGACTGAAAAGACTGCGTGCAGCGAGCACCTGCGTAATTAGGAATGACGCTGCTCCTGAAGCTCAGAATGAAGATCGAGAGCCGATCCATTTCCTTGTAGTCTTTTATGGCCCCCTTGTTGTGTACTTACGTCGTCTAGCAAGAGGTGAAGTTCATCGCACTGCAGAAACGGATAGAAATAGGTCTCGATCTTGCCGCCTTCTATCTCCCTTCTGTTAACGCAATCTGCGAAGGACTATTTTGTAGTGTGAGGCGTCGGCGTAATCTGGGTTTTTCTTTCGAAGATAAACCTTTTAGTGCAAAACGAATGGAAGGCTTCGATTTCTCTTTCTAATTTTTGCGAGGATGGAGACGAGGATGCTAATCCAACTGTAGGCGAAGGTGTGAAGATGCCCGCGGGGGCACAAAAGCATAGCGGGAAGATAGATGTAACAGGATCCTGCATGACTGCGGAACGCACAGATCGAAGCAGTGAGCGAACCGCTACGCGATTATCGTTGCAGCGATCCAGACAACACGGTGGTGAAGCTGAGGAACAAGAAGAGGAGCCACCAAATTGATTCTACAGTTTCAGCATCTTCGAGTGCTGGCGTTGGAGCAGGTGCTACTGCAGCTGCAGTGACGTCTTCTGCAGGCCACCTACAGCCACCAAAGCTGCCTATTTCTGAGCTTAGCAGCAGCACAAGAAAGAAGTCTACCTCTGGGACAAGCATTGGGGGACTCCGACTTGGTGCTAGAAGGGGACGAGCTCCCAGGAGCAGATCCAAATCCGACAAAGTCCGGCCAACGGACGAAGATGGGGCTGGGGAGGCGAGTATGGCCATGGCTGACATAGCTGGTTGCACTAGAGGAAAAACGAAGTCTAAGCCTCGAACGATGGGGATTCTTTCGGTCTTGCCCTCGAGTCTGGAACTTCAAGCTGAAGATCTGGACGATTTTGAGGCCGAAGATGATGATCTTGAGCAGGATCCTGCTATTATGAAGGCTTTGTTGGACATGGGCGGCCTCATCGTCAACGCGCAACGACACATTTCCGGCAGAGGCGTGCTGACGAAAAAGGTTATGGTGATTTCTTCACCGACGTAGATCTACATCTGTACTAGAAGTTGACGCTGCTTTGAATTTTTCTTGTCTTGCAGCTGCGCAGCTGCATCTAAGATCCATGACTGCGTGAGCGCCTAGCTATGCTCTACTTATTTGTGCGCGGGGGAAGCATAACAAGGTCGACAAACTTAATAGAGAGATCTTCATTTTGACTTTCTAATTAAGTTCTAAGCACGTCAGAGCTGTATGATGAGAGCGCCAGAATCTGAGTCCGAGGTTTACTCATCCGTGCGGCAGTAGCCGGCTTTCTGCTCGCGATATCGGACGCGCAATCGAAGAAAGCGATGGCTGCTGAAGTGGTTTTTGCAGCCTTACTTGGGCTACTAGCCCCCATCATGGCCGTGGAATGTCCATTGGATTACCTGGGTGCGAAAAGTGAAGCTTTGTTCTCCTTTGCGACGCTTGCAGCTCACTGCCCACATTCCCACATCCCCACAAAGTACCAACTACCTTGTCACGCGGATGTTTGTTCGGACATATGCAACACCGAACACCCGGTCTCGATCGCGCCCTTATGGCAATGACTGGAACAAAATCTTGAATATCACCATCTAAATATATAAGTATTTTGAATTATTATATTACAAGGACTTACTTTTCACAAAGGAAAATATAATGTCATGTGCTTCCTGGTCCACAGCCCTCTTCTATATCCATGTGTTTTTACAAATAAAGTGGTCGTGTTTAAAGAACTGATCGGAGTAACGCTAAGCCTGACCGCGGGCACGATCGTTGGTGGTTTTGGCGGGTCAATGCTCAGCGGCGCAATGCTCAGCAAACAGACAACGCGTCCTATGCTTCTCCTTTCATATATCTGGCTTCGCTTTTGCAAGCGCGTAGGAGTGACCCAACGTTTCAGCAGGATGCAGTCGGCAAGGGAGCGAAGCTGAAGGAGCTTTACCAAGTTGGTTACGCTCAGGTGCTTGCAGCAAAGCAGGACAGAGGCCGTGGGGAAGTAGTTCTAAGATACTGTAGTTGAAAATTTTTGACTTTCCTTTTGTGGTTAGACAGCAAGTCATTCACAAAGGGGAGTGGATATTTATTCATAAGACGGCTTTGATTTTGTGAGACATCGACTGGCTTCCTGAAGTGGGACCTTCTGCGTTGGTAGGAAAAAGATGGTGGATGAAAAGATGATCGATATACATGCAAATCTCTAAAAGTACAGCTTGGAGAGCGGCGAAGAGCGCGACGGAATCGAGAAGACATGGACATGCGGGAAGGGAAGGCAGCAGCGGAAGCCCGAAGGGAAGCGCCCCCCCTGTCTCCGTCTCGGCAGCGACGTGGCGGGGGGGGCCGCAACTCGCTGACAAGACAGACAGCGAGGCGCGGCAGCTGTCATTCGCGTGGGCGTTCGCATGGACGTGGCAGAGCCGAGGGGAGCACGCGGGGGGCGTCTCGTTATGGTCAAAATCTGTAGCGTAGTGAGGCTGCGTAGAGGCATTGTGTGTGCTTTGTCGTTTTCCTAGTGAAACATGGGGTGAGGGGCGTCCCATCCCAGGGCATTCTTGGACACGGCTTTGCTTCTAATGTGAGAGACGCAGTGGCGATCGACGGGCGCGTAGGTCGCGTTCACGCGGGAGGAGTCGAGAGCGCCTGCGGTCAACTTCACGCGAAGAAGAAGTTGGACCAAAAAAAGCTCCTGGACTTTTTGCCAAGGTAAAACGTGTGATTCCTGGTATAGACTTCTCGACTTCAGCAGTCGCATCATCTTCTAGTTCCATGCGTCCTAAGTCTCTGCCGCGGAGACAGAGAGGAAGAAACTATGGCGACCTCACTGGTGCTGGTGTTGGTAGTTCAAGATCATCTCCACCGTCTCCGGGACATGCTCGTCCGTCCGGTAGTCTAAGTCTTGCACGTCCTCAGACACAGCATAGTAGTCCAAGTTCTCCACGTCTTTTTTTCGATTCTGGGCCAGCTCCGAAGGGGCTCGGCATCACATCGTTAGCAGAAGCGCCTAGCCCCTTTAAACCGCCTCCGAAGGGACTCGACATTGCATCCTTGTCGCTGCCCACTGCTTCTGCTGCTGTAAGAACTGTAAGAACGCAACCGGCCAGCTCCAGTTCGTCTTCTGCAGTACAACCGGGGAACAGCTTCAGTTCGTCTTCTACAGTACAAGCGGAGAACAGCTTCAGTTCATGTTCTACACTACAAACGGGGAACAGCTTCAGTTCGTCTTCTACAGTACATGCGGGGAACATCGACCGACCTCCTCCTACTCCTCCTCCTGCATGGGCTTTTCTACATCCTGGCGATTCTCTCACTGTGATGGACTTGAGCAGCGGAGTGCCTAGTATAATCTTCACGGGAACGCTTGTTCTGTCACATGTCGCTAGTGGCCATGCAGTCGTCGGTTGCTACACCTCCAAGGTAAGCACTGCAAACAGCGAAATCGTACAGAAACCGGCTAGTAAAACAGCTGTAGACAATCGCTCCGCTGCGGCTGTGGCTTGGTCCACTAGTTTCAAGAAGAAGAAGCGCATTGCGATGTTACGATCAAAAATTCTCTTAGTAGTCCTGGAGTATGTTTTTGACCGATGAAAGACTGAACCAAGAGTAATCGCGACTTCTGAAGAAACTATTGATTCGAAGAACTGTTCTTCAGGGGGACCATTTTTTAATCATAGCTAGGTGCTTGTAATTGTTACTACTCGAGAAGTGATGCAGCGATAAAGCACTAATTTCCAGCGACGGCGAGGAGGGATTTGTCATCTTCTTTTCGATACCATTCGATCGCTTCATTCCTTGCCGTATACCCTCAGACACGGATCCGGTGAAGTCCGGATGTCTGTCCAAGTTATGGCTTTTTACTGGTAGAATATTTAACATCTAGAACATCTTTCTAAGTACTTAGCTGGATAGTACTAGCAGATTTCCTACTCCGCATGAAGAACCCTGATGCAATCAGGTAATCAGTTAAGGAGATGATTTTTTTTTGAAATGTCAAATCAGAACCACAGTGAAGTCGCTGCTTACAAAAACAACAAAAGAGGCGTGCAGTATCACTCTAATCTTAGCCATGTTCGATAAAGTGGTCATCGATAAGACAGCCAAGATGATCGAGAGTCTTTGCAGGGATGAACCGTTTCCAGCGAAGAGAAGACGAGTTACGGCTTCTGAAACGAAGTCCAGTATTTCTCCTGTTTCGGAGACGAAATAGGACTCTGATGATCTTTCTTACAGTTGAAGAATTTTTTGCTCATCGTGGGCAAGCTAAACCCATATTTATTACAATACAGGACATGTGCGGAGAGCAAAATTAAAGATCAGACAACAGCCGTTTCTCCCACTCACAAGATCGACCTGAAGCAAGACAACTGGAGGAGGCAAATAGTGCGCAGCAAAATAGTGGAGCTTGCCGGCAAACGAGAGAAAGCGAAGGCACATCTGGAGAATTACAGAAAAAGAAACAAGAACCAGCATTATCAGCAATCAATTAGTTCTCGTGCTGCTGAAAACAACTTCAACACCCTCCTAGTGGAAGATAAAGCAAAAACTTATCTAACCCGACAAAGTAGTACTAAACAAGAACAGCAGAAGCCCCCATCTCTCACCTCTGTACATAATGACAAGCAGTCAAATAAGGTCGACAAGGACAAGGAAGTTAAGAGCAGTGAACAATTCAGGATCCCTACGAATGTGGAAAATCCCCCCCCTCACCGGGCACGGTAGAGGTGAAAGTCAAGCAGCAAAGAATCTCCACGACACCGCCATCGCGAACGATATACGGTGGGCCACGCTACTAGTGGACAAGGAGATCGATAATTTGTTCCTGTTGACTTGTGGAATGATGAGGAACAGCAAAACAATGAAGTCATTCACAGGGAGGACGCAGGGGTGAACGAAGAAGGGGATTGCCAGCCACAATTGAGTGCGCCATCATCTAGACTACACGTACATCGTAAACGATCAGGAAACGATCTTTACCATGTGCAGATGGAGGAATCAGATTCATTGATCTGTGGCTGCAGGTGCGGTAAGTGTAATCAATGAATAGCAACTACTTTCTGTGCTTGAAGAATGCCATGCTCACTTTGCAAGAAAGAATTGAAAGGCACTCGAGCTTGTCCAATGAATCCGTTGGAGTCAATGTTGGATGCCCTAGTTTTGTATCGTGAGAAGTAGTGACCTTATTATGAATCAAGGACTTTTTAGTTGAGAAACAGGCTTTTCTGGTAGAAGACGTGAAGAACGACCCGTTTGTCTTTTTTTGTAAGATCATTACCGCCGTTTCCAATCACAAATTGAAGAACATGTGAACGACCACGAATGTGGCATCTACGTTGTTGTAAGATGGGTTTGAATTGAAATGCTCTGAGTAAGAAAATCTGTAGCAGTCTGCTCCTTTGTTCCCCGGTCGAATCAAGTAGACCAAGACAGAAATAAAACGCAGTAAGATCAATCTGAACCCTCTGGATTTTGTGCATGATAAAAACCAAAAACCTAACACATGCGCAAACATGTGATATCAAACTTTAAATTCCCCTACAAACTGATGCCAATATAATTGTGTATGCTCCTTATCCATACAGGATACTGCTAAGGAGCCTCAATGGCTTTTTTATTGGTATTCTTTTCGTTGATAGTCAACAAATTCAAAAATGACGGATTAATACTCTTCAACTTTTCCCTGTGTTCTCTTTCTTAAATACGGTGACACGACACGTGAGGAATGTGACTACCCCAAAGATTGCTCCTTCTGGGCCTCGGATTGCACATTTTAAGAAATCTGTCATTACATCAAATGGCCACATGTTGAATCAAGAAGAAATGACGCAGACCGTTGCGTATTCAATTTTAGGGGATCTTATTCAATTTTAGGGGATGTTATTCAATTTTAGGGGATCTTATTCAATTTTAGGGGATGTTATTCAATTTTAGGG
>CAJINU010000084.1:6828-32313 GCA_905178165.1 Amoebophrya sp. A25
GTCCGCCGTGATGGAGGTGTGGTCTGCAGCACCCTTAGCAACGCGCACGAAGCTGCGCTGTTCGTCCCCGATCACACGATCATTGACGAAGCAGCCCGGACCGCAGAGAACGTCATGATGTGTGGTTTAGCGTTCGCCCGTTCTGTTACACTAGTTGGAGATCCGTGTCAGCTTCCGCCAACGGTTTTGGCAACTCGTCCGTTGACGAGATGGAAAGCGCCCGAGCCCAGTTCTTCCACTCTCAATTGGGAGCCAGGTGTTGACGACCTTTGTCTTGTTCCTGGTGATGAGATGTATGAGAAGGAAGACGTCTCCTCATTGTGTGTGTCGTTGATGGAGCGTCTGTGCGCATCTTGTCCCGAAGGTTCTACCTTTCTGAACACGCAGTACCGACTACACCCAGATGTAGCAAGATTCTTGAGTCAAGAAATGTACCAGGGGCGTCTTCTGTCAGGTGATTCCGCTCCCGCGGAGGCGCAGTTTGCGTTCTCTGCCCCGTGGGGGCGGATCCCCATTGCAAGCGACTTCGTACCGCATCCGGCCAATGACTCACTGTCTGCGCTGGAGGCGGCGCGAAAGGTAGTGAGCCACTGTGTAGCGCTCGGCGTTCCTATTTCGCAGATTTGTATTTTGAATACTTACAAATTCAGCGATAGTTGGGGCAAAGACCCGCTTCTGTCGCAAGTTGAACGACTAACAGTCGATGCCGCGCAAGGTATAGAGCGACAAGTCGTCATCTTTTGCAACTTAGCTCCACCGGGTGGGATTACTGGGCACGGCAGTGACAAGAGGCGACAGAACGTTGCACTTTCGAGAGGTTCGTCTTTATCTGTTATCTTACAAAACGAGCGATCAGTACAGAAAAAGCCGCTATTTGTAAATCTTTCAGAAGCTTCTCCTGTAGTTGACTTGGCAGAGCTTAAGATGACGCACACCACCAAAGAGACCACCACCGAAGAGACGCGTCCTATAGCTTCGATAGTGATCCCTTTAGTAGAGCTCATCGACGCTACATCTGGACAAGTAAAAGAGACGAAGTTCAACTCTGCTCAGGAAGCAGACGTCGAACCTCAAGAAGAGCCTCCGAATTCTGACAACTTGGATGGTATACTTCTGGACGTAGCTAGCCCCCTATGGGATGTTGAGGACGCTCTTCGGTGGCGTGAGTCGTCTGCTGCGACCTTCAATAACTTAGTTGATGACGAGCTAGAAGACCTCCTTTATGTAGATGTTTCCGGTGAAGAGAGAGTCGCATCTTGCGAAGATGCAGTCGCGGCAGTCCTTGGCGATGCCAGGCCTGCGAGTGCGACGACAGAGGAGAACTCCGCCACACTCGACCCCAACGCTTTTGGCGCAGTGTCGTTTGATGTGAGTGACGTGTGGTATTGCGATGCGAACCACGTGTACACCCTACCAAACGGCCACGAGATATGGGTTGGCGGAATTCTGGCCAGAGACGCGAACGACAAGGAAGCTGGCACTTATGGGCAGAAAAGATTCTTTGATAACGTTCTAAACTGTACTGCAAATATTGAAATAGCAGACAGCGCAGTAGAGTACACAAAGCGCGCGGCCCTGCGCTTCGGACAGTCCGCTGGTGTCACGGCATCCAACATGAGGTCGCTTCGGATGGGCATTCGTTGGCTACTCCGAAGATGCAGCTCTGGTGGCCGAAGCCTCATCCACTGTCGGTATGGAGTACATCGCGCGGCGCAAGGCGCGCGAACGCTGCTTCATATTGTGGATGACAGCAGGCCACCGCAGGAGCTCTCTTCTTGTTTGAGTAAGAGTAGGCCTATAGTGCAGCACGCCTTTCCAAAGTTAGACGAGTTATTCATTAGGCTAATCACCATGAATACCCCACAGAGGTCGCGCTTAGTACTTTGCGATGACATCGAGCCAGAGCGCTTCGCGATGTCAAACGCAAAAGTAGACCCTACCGCAGTTCCTGTCATGAACAAAACTAGACTAGCAAAGCGGCCAGCAATCCCGGGGATTGCTGGAACCGGCCGTGTACACGAGAGAACAGCAGTAGATGGAAAGATCTACAGTTACAACTTTAGACTGATAGGCTACAATCCGGATTCTCTTTGTGATTTCTTGACCAGTCCCAAGAGAAAGGAGAGTGCTGATGCGCTCTTTGAGCTCTCCGCGGATCTATATGGTTTTGACGAGATTAAAGTCTCGCCAAAGTCCCTCCACTCAGTGGAGAAGAGTGCAGCTGCGCTCGGTTACGCTCCGCACGTCTTTATCTCGGACTATGGGCCACGGCATGGCAATGCGGTATTTGTCAATGCGGACAGCCCCATGGCTCCAGAGATGGTTGGTCGTGGAATTACGAAGGATGGCCGATGTTCCCACACGGTCTATCCATTTTGTATAGTTGTTAACGCCTACTGGCCTAGTAGAACTGACCTTGAGGGTGCGTTAGAGTTTGGTAAGCATTTCAGTGGATATCTTCAAGAGCTCAAGAAGCTCTATAGTGGACGTCCAATAATAATGATTGCCGACCTTAATGTAGCTTTGAACGACTCAGACGTAGGGGACCACCCACGCCTCGCGGCCGACCGTCTAGCATGGCGTGAGAAAGAAGATAGGGCACCAGTAAGAGAGATCCTCCAAGAGCACGGCCTAGTAGATGCCTGGGCGCATCTGAACCCCGACGCCCGTGGTCATTTTAGTATGTTTTACATACCCTACCGGTTGTCTAAAGTTAACCAAGGTCTTCGCATAGACAGCATCTATGTGGAGAGTTCGCTAGTTCCATATTTACAGAACGCAGAGATTCTCCATCACATCAGTAGAGACGTGGGGGATCATAGGCCTGTCATGGTTGACATGCTATTTCCTGAAGGGTTTGCAAAGCGGTTCGCCTCAGGTTCCGCAGAAGACGCGAATCCTCTCGGAAGTGACGAAGATCCCTTTCTAGAAGAAGAGGACAGTGACGCAGAGGGTGAAGAGGGTGATACCGCGGGCCCCGAATCTTCAGTGACGGGCCCTCCCGGTTCACCTAGCTTCGACTACGACAACTTCCGCGCGAAGTTTAGTGGAGCTTACTCAGAGCTTTGGGGCGCCGTTGAGAAAGCAGGCGCCTGCGAGCTCATGGCAAAGTGGTCATCGCCTGAGGTGATGCAGGGTTATCTAGATTCAAAGGCTTTTATGCAATTGATGATGGACGACCTTAATGCCGCATGCCGGACCCTTTGGGACGGACTGCTAAAGAAGCTGCTCATTCTTGGAGAAGCAGTGCGTGTCGGTGCCAAGTTTGGCGTTGACAAGGGGCACTTCTTGTCGTGTTGTGAGAAGGTCTGCGGCTTCTTGATCAAGAGTGGTTGGAAGATTGTCCCCGAGTCGCGTGTCTGGGACATTTGTAAGTGTGCACGGTTGCCACCAACGCCCCGCATGTTGCGTCGCTTACTCGGCAAGTTGGCTTTTGTTCCACAGTCTTTGCTGTTGCATTACCCAGCAGTGGTCTCCATTCTTGGAGCCTGGGCGCGAAAGCCATTGGCAGACTATCTCAAGATTGCCCGCAATGAGCTTGCCATCCGCCAACTCAATATCGTGATCTTCTGCGCGAGCATCTCCCCGCTGTGTCCTTTGGACAGGGAGAAGCTCGAGAGCGGTGAGTGGATCCCGTTTGGCGCAAGCGATACCTCCGAGAGAGGTTGGGCAGGGTTGTTTCTAACCATTGACCGCGAGGCATGGCTTAGTGACGACAAAGACATCAAGTTGACTGATGTAATTAGAATCCACGATCTCCGTCAGAAGCCACTTGCGAAAGAGTTCCAGGAAAAGCAGAGCACGACTCTAGAAGCTTGCGGCGTAGTTGGATAATATCAGAACATAGACTGCAAGTATAGCATCTACCCGCGCTACTTTCTACAGGACAGCTCAAATGTGATTGACGTCGAATTTGAGCAGCACCGTTGTAGCGAGAAAGCAGCTAACACGTTGCTGCAGTTCGTGTTTAGATTCTTTAGTCAGCCGGGGCTCAAGCGTCTCCACGCAAACGAGTCCTTTGTTCCTGACATGGAGTCGCGGCTGCATAGGAAACTTGTCTGTGCGCGTACGCACACACAGAAACGCCTCTGCAAGCCCAAGGAAGTGTGGAAGGAACTTTTTCCGCATCTTGACTTCCCCGAATCTCCTGCGGCATCGCCACAAGGTGAGGCAAGGGCCCTCATCACCGAGGAAGAGAAGCGACGCTTTGAAGAAGCGGGAGAGAAGTTGATGGTCCAGCGTCAGCCCCATCGACAGGCAGGAATGTCTTCTGTAAGCATAGACGCAGCGGATGTTAGCGCATCTTCCCCGTCTGAGTCAGTCCCAGGTAGCGACGGCAGCGAGGAAGAGCATGACGTCGACGAGTTTGAAGACAGACCAGTCTTCGACGCTTTGACAGAAGAGTGGCCATCTGCTCCCCTATGGGAATGGATGCAACTCGAGGCTGGAACCAACGACAAGGAGCAACAGACTGACACCAGCACAGGAAGAGTCACTCTGACAGATGTGCCGCCAGCAAAGCTCGCGGCAGTAGAGACCAGGCTCCACACAGTAGCAGATCGCGTCGACTCGTTCAGTGTCCGCGATAGCTTCTTTGACACAGCGGGTGACGACCTCACCCGAGCAGGGTGCGTCTTGCGTCGTAGAAACACCAGAAAAGGAGAAGACACCGATGACGAAAATGCATGGAAGACAGACTGGACCCTGTTCCAGTCCAGCGCCCCACCTGTTTGTGGTCTCGCAGATGTGTTTAGCTTCTTAAGTGAGAACTTCGGTGTCTGTGTTGTTGATCCTGCCACGAAGTATGGCGGGCTCGTGGACCACCCACAAGCGTCAAAGAAGTACCCCTTAGCGACCTATGTAGCCACAGACTGCAGGAGGCGTCTGTATAAGTTCTTAGGACAGCAAGAAGCTGACTTCACTTATGACTTCGCTTTTTCAACGATCCGAATCGAGCCGCGCTTCGTCAAGAGTTTTGACGTAAATAAATCGTTCAAGCCGCTCGTGGTGGTAGAATTAGAACCGAAGACAGAAGGCCGTGATACTCCGAGAAGTGTCCTACTGCGGTATGGACTCCTCTCGTTTGTGTCGGGGTCTGGGCCGTTTCACCTCGTCCTTGACGAAGCTGATCCCAAGCGCCTCCAACTCCTCTGTGGTGGCAGGGATCCACCTAGCTCGGAGGGGCTTTTCAGATCTTTGTCGACGTTTTGCGCAGGTGACGCTCCGGCCAGCGAGCCTGGCCAGAGTTCCAGTTCTCACGAGCGCGAAGTGCCCAACTCAGACACAGTCCTAGACCAGAATATGGAAGAGCAAGAGCAAGGCCTCACCTGTGAACCCGTAGAACAGACGAGACCGAGCGCAACAGCCGCGCAGGACTTCGAGACGAAGATGCAGGACCCCGAGAGGCGCAAGATCACGCAGGAACAAGTTCAGGAGATCTATCGCGCTTTGATCCGCGAGAGCGATCAGTTAGGAGGACTGCCAGACGCAGTGAGAAAGCTGAAGGAAAAGAAAGAAAAGCGTCTCACGGATGACGATATACTCTTCATCCATATTGAAGATGAGCACAGGCCGGCGAGTAGTCTAGCCATTACTCTTCAGATTGCTGGATACCAGGTCAAAGAGGAACGAGTTAGAAAGATCATCGTAGAACGGTGCAAGTGTAGGGGTGTAGCATTCAACAGAATGCATCCGAAAAAGAAAGAGTCGCTTCGTGTCCCACTTGCCAGAAATTGGGAGGTAGACATGTTCTATCTTCCATGGGGCAATGGTGTCTTGAAGCTCGGGTCGCGAAAGCTTCCTGAGCATGACAGCAGAGAAGCGCAGCTGCGCAACCAAGGCGAGGATCCTTATGAGATGGTTTGTAATTCTCATAATGATAGTCTAACACTCCCAGCAGGAAAGACAGAGTCTCTTTTGTTTAGGTTTGAGACGCAAGTAAAAGTAAAACCAACTGAGATCTTTGTTAGTGACAACCACGTACGCGGCAAGAGAATGCTGGGACATGATGCCATCAGGACGCAGGTTCCCATCTTGTCATATTACGCACCAGAGCAGGCGACGGCAACTGTGGGGCCTTTAAGTTTTCTCTATCGGGCTTTATGGTATGACTTGTTTGAAGTAGGTCAGCAGTTAGCACTTGACAAAGCAGACTTTGTGGAAATGATTAACGCTAAGATGGCCTGCATTCCTACAGGTGGCATAAATTTTAGATGGTTACTTCCAGATAGACAGTCTCAGTACTTGTTGGAGCGTGCTGTAGTCGGATTAGCTGACTTATATCTCGTCAGAGCTGTGCTACAGCCGAAAGTGCAGCGAATGCTCAGGCGTCAAACTACCGCAAGGTATGGGTTGATGATGCCTGAGAAAGCACTTCCAGACGAGGAGCAAGTGTGCCTCGCCTATCATCCACAGCATGGCTTGTTTGAGGCTTTGCTTGGTGGTGTCAAAACGGTCGTAACCGTTCACGCAGGTGGTCGCGCGTACCCACTGCGCCCCCGGGCATTGCGTTGGGAACGCATGCAGCCTGCTACGCGGGATCAGGTAGCGTTTGCAATTTTCGCGCCGCACATCGCCGCACGCGTTGAGTTCCTCGTAGGTGACTGGGTTTCCCTTGGTACGCGCCCGCTCCAAGATGATGTTATCCAAGGGCCGGTCTCCGCCCAGCAGTTAGCCCACAACTGCTCTGATGTGGACCAACTTCCAGTGATGGACCACTTCCGTGTTCGTCGTGTTGGAACTCCCCCAGGGGCCATTTCATTTTACGCGCATCGTGCGCGAGGACAAGGGATGGAACCAGAGCAGTACGACGTCGAGATGCATGCGCATGACGAGTGCCCGAACGTGATCTGCCTCACGTCGCACAGCCACACGCCCGACATGCCCGTTTGTGTTTATGGCAGCCGTGTCGACGGCAAAGTCTTCTGGAAGGGACAGGCCAGAGACGCAATCTATTTCATGTGGAACAGCACAGGCCCTGCGGGCGCAGGTGTTAACGCGTGTCCGCAAGCTCGTGTCTGGGTTCGCAGGGATGGCTCCGACCTCCTCGACGTAGGAACGTTCAACAGCGTCACTAGCTCTAGCCACGAGAGCATAGATTTTAGTTCCCCAGTGGATGACGCCACGGCAGAAAGTGTAAGTAGTAGCTCCGCAGTCGTTGAATCAGTAGGATCGAGGTATGATCAAGCGATAGCGTTTGAGTACTTACGTGACATGATTAGCACAGCAGAAGCCTACAAAGACCGAGACTTCATCGCGCGCCGCGTTGAAGCTAGTAGAGACCCGTCTTCTGGCGGTGGTCTTGTGTTTTCAGTTGAAGGTGAGCGCGGAGGATTCTGAGTCTCTGAAGAGACCCTTTATCGCTTCGCAGCGCTCGGCGGACCACACTCGGCCGAGCGTGTCACCCTCGCGCAAGAGGTAGTTTGGTCTGAAGGCCAGACTTCTGTAGGGTCAGACGCTTTGTTTAATAACATCCGCGACCTCGATGAAAACTACTTAGCAGTCGAGGTCTCCCAGGACTCCCCCGCGCCGGAGATCCCCGCAAAGTTTCTTGTGGGAGCGGCTGCGGGAATGTCTATGGGCCAGGTTGTGGGCGACTTCCGCACAATTGGCCGTGGTGCGATCGCATTGGTCACAGGAGAAGACGTCGCCCCCTACGGGTATGACACAGAGACAGTCCATTGTCTCAGCGGCTCACTTCCACTAGACGTCGTTGAGGGCCGCATGTGTCAAGCGTCTTCAACTATCGACGCTGACAGCGAGATCGTCCGGCTATGGGATCAGCACGAGAAGAAAGAGGTGGAGAAGGAAATCCTTCAGACCATCGGGGAGGTGGACATAATCAAGCAGAACATGAAGACGACGAAGACTCGCCCAGAAATAGAGTCTAAGTATGTGCTTGCGGCTGAGCTGATATCTGGTAGGATCCCATCACCGGAAGAGATTCTTGAAGAGTCTCGCCGCGCGTACTACATAGGGAAGGAAGATGGTCGCCGCCCTGTGCTGATACTTGACAGAGTAATGGTCATGCTTGCCCGCTGGGATACACCTGCTTCGCCGCCCGAGGGATGGACTTCGGATGAGATTCGGGAGTTCGTCATACAGCATGACCTCTCCGCACTTGTTGATACAGGAGATCTCTCCGGCCCCGGTTTTGATTTAGTTGGGTCTCTCTCAGTTCTAGACTCACAGGGTCCTGAGTGGTCAGACCTGGCTAACTCTATTCGTAAGGAGCTCGGTTCAACCGGGGCACAGCTTCGGCAGCGTTTCGACATGTGTCACGGAAGCATCTGCAACGCAACACTCGCGGTAGCCGACGGCCCACGAGTGACTCTGCCGCATCGTTTGTTTCCCCACCGTGTAGCAGGTTTTACCGGGTCAAGTAGTGAACTGGATCCATATGTAGTGCTGACTAAGTTTCTTGTCCGTGACATGGTCACTGGTCGTTACCATGTCACCACGCCCCAGTGTCTCTACAACATGAAGCCATGGTGTAGAAACAAAGGCCAAAGTGGATGCGTCGACAACCTTGGAGTCGCTTGGGGCAACCGCGACATTAGTCTTGGCAGGATGAGATCGCTAGGGACTCGCATAGAGTTTGACATAGGTGGCACTACAGTCCAGATTAGCAAACTAATCACCTTCGGAGAGAGACTATCTACTTTCGGTAGCATCAGCCAGAGTAGTTCTTTCTTTGCTTTACAAGCAAAGAAAGACCCAGAAACAACAGACAGCATCTCGTTAAAGATAGGAGAGACTGTGACTATCTCGGTACCCCTACCGTTTATGATAGGACTCGACGTCTTACTGTTCCTCCACAAGCGTGACAGCGACCGTGGCCTGATTCTTACGAAAGACGGCATAGAGGCGCCGATAGTTACCGTAGTGACGTCCTCTCGCCGTTTAGTTTTACAAGTAGAAGCTACCAAGCCCTGCAGAATCACCCAGAGGGGGGTAGATGTCATGTGCAAGCTTTTGCGCTGCAAGACACTCTCGCAGAAAAAGTCCAACTTGCCAGTCTTGACGCGTGCCGATGTCTTGCGAGCAGGGCCAGAAACTGGCCTGAAACTGCTCGACGCTGAAGAGTCAGCTCAAGACAAGGGTGGGGATGAGCCCAAAGCATCGCCCAGTGCCCCGACGGCACCGGGTGAGCCCGTTGCAACATTCAGTGCTGCAATAAATGCGCCACCGGTGACTCCGGATCTCCTCAAGGGTGCCGCAGAGGAGCACGAAGAGTTCCAGAAGAGATTTAGTGAGAACGATGAGGGCTCCCCCGCGTTCCTCGCTGATCTCTACATACAGCTCCTCACTTACGTAGACATGAGCGTCATCCTCAAAGCCGCTGAGGATAGCAAGACTCTTAGCGCGGGCGACTTGATCCATATGGTAGAAGTTTTCTGCTTTATGATTACGGTCCAGTATGGACATAGAACGCACAGTCGTGAAGGGCATAGTCTCAGTACATACAAGTGTAATGAGTTTGGTGTAGAACTACTTAACTTCGGCATGAGACCGCGGGAGCAGCCGAAGCGAATGCGACACACGCAAGACGAAAACTTTATGTCTGATCTACTAGCACAACAGGCAGTCATAATGCAGATTCTAGAGAAGTACGACATTCAAAAGCATGGGCCACTTCGCTACGTTTCTAACTCTATGCGAGCCAATAGGGCAAACAAAAAGGGAGGTCGACTGGTCTTTATATACTTAGGACCAAACGACATCGCCATAGATGTCTATTGCTATTCAATCATAGCAGGGGAAGTGCTAGACTTTCTCTTTGACTCCACTTGCAAGGCCATGATCGCAGACGACATTAGGCAGGCTTTCTATGGCATCCGTGTCACAGATGAGTTGGCTTCGTGGTTAGCAATCATGATCGGCTCGGCAATTTATGTGCCGCGCCGGGCATGCTTGGGGTTTAAGCCTTGGCCAGGGGTTTTCATGCAGGTTGTTGCATCGTTCGCAGCATTACGCTGTGGTGAATCGGCAGCAGAGGACTTCCGAAAGGAGTTCATTCCGCTTGCGCAAGGGGTTTCGTTAGGGTCTTTGCATGTTTTTCGTGACGTAAACCTCTCTTGGAAGAGCATGCAAGCGCAACAGGCTGAACAAGCTTAGCCAAAATCCGTTTGCTCTGCGTACTCGTTGAAAAATAGAACTTGTTCGTTACTATGACTCAGTGTCTACCCCTCGTCTAGATATTGTTTATCAATTCCCATCCCCACCCTATATGATATCGCATCCAACTACTTTCGTGTTCAATTATTAAGTCAGCTCAAGCTTTTCGTTTTGCAATATATTAGTTCGTTAGGCACGTAAGATAAATGCCAAATTCTGGCTGAAGTGTACATGCTGCAAGCATGAACAGAACACAAGAAAAACGCTGTTAGCAACAAGCACACCAGCAGCGGACCTGAGGGCGACACATTGAGAATGTGGCCGCTCAATGACAAGCAACTTACGGACTATGTACTCTGAGAAACTAGCTTCAGTATCTATAGTCGAAGGAAGTACTGCCTTGAAGTTTGATAGACCATCTACTTAGTTGGTTGCGATAGTTTTTTATCTTTTCCGAGCAGTGGCACCGCGGTGAGCATCTGGCGCGACGCCAGAATATACATATATCGCATGTCCCGGCAAATATAACCCGAAGCAGGAATATACACTATATGACTGGTGACGCAGCATCGAGCATTTTTCGCAAAGATGGAACTGGAATGGGAATTCATTGGAATGGGAACTGGAGGGGTTTTGGATCGGGATTTGGAGGGAAGGGCGAAGCTCATGGTCATGGTTCAACCTACGAAGGAAGACATGGGCTAACGCTAACCAACATAGCAGCAAAGTCGGCGCAGCACTTGGCGTGGGTGCCGGATGACTCCTAGAAGGCGTCGTGTTGTGGGGGCTCCCTGCTGTGGCTATCTCCGCTCTAGTCTGTTTCAAGCAGTCCTTTTCTTTTTCCGCTACAGTCCTATCTTTCGCAACCTTCAAATAAAAGTGCTCTTTTTCACAAGTTTTGTCTACTATTTATCTTTCGTACCGTCCTGCTAAATAGTTGACTTGAAGTAGATCCTGCTGCGCCACGATTAGTATCTGTCTTATATATTTGTGCTTGATTTGTTTTCGTATCTATGTTTTATTTAATTAATTTCAGCATCATCACTCACTTTTTCAATAACTTGCTTAATCTAGTTTGACTCCTTTTCGCTCTATTTTTGTGTTTGACTACTTATCATTATTTTTCGTTGGATGTTGAATGTGTAGTATAGTTCCCTTTCAGCACGTATTTTTTGAGTTGTGTTGATGTCATGTCGCATCTAGTTTAAGGTCGTAAGTTTGCTTAGCCTTAGGAGGCACGTCCTCAGCTATCGCGCGTGCGTTATAGTTGGTTTTTTGCACGACGCGGGTTGTCGTTGTTTGACCTTAAGAAGACGGTGGATCCGCGCTGTGGGTCTTAGTCTCGAGGGTGTAAGAAAGGGTAGACAAGAAGCGAAGCCTTCGCGAAGAACGTAAAGTAAGCCAAAAGTGTCAGGAAACACTAGACAGCGGCTGAGGCGTTTATGGTAGAAGTCTACTGGTAAGACCATTGCGGGGCGGCGTTTGCTGGTAAGCCCAGAGTGGGGATCTGGCGTTTGAGGTTGGGGGCACTCGGAAGGTGAACTGCGATGAAGGCGCAGTAGCGGCGCCTCGTGATGGCTATGGTGGATCTATACTGTATCGCCGATGTTGCATTTTTTAAGTAACTCACCGTGGGCAGCAGGTAGTTTAGTTCCTAGCTTCTGTTCGACGTATTTTCGTACTTTCGACCTTCCCCTGTGTGCTAGTTAGCTTGTCGTAGCGTCTTGTAGTTAGTTGTATACTCGTCTTTTTTTCACTTTTCAGTGCAGTTTTGAAGGCTTAGAGCGGGGTGGTCCATCAGCGTTGGGCAGCTGCTGCGGCATGATACCCGAGGGACGGGGATCCAGCAGCAGCCCAAAGAAGATCAAGGAGAGAAGTTTTGTCTGTGTCAAAAAGGTCTATTTCTAGTAGGAACCGATAACCCGGAACAGCTTGAAAAAGCAAAGAACTTTGACAATTTCGGTTGGATCTTCAATGCACATTGAGGGCATTACATTTGTGCACTTGAACAAGCAAAGCAGCTGTTGACCTGCTACATGATAAAAGAAAATCTTTGAACAGCCACATTAGGGCCATTGGATGGCGAGAGAAGCACGATTTTGAGCCCGTTTGGGCAGTTGAAGCCCAAAGTGGCACTTTTCACACAAGAAGTAATTCAACAACTCGAATCCAAAAGCATGGGCGTTCTTCACGTTACGCCGGTGCTCTTCCTCCGGCATGCTAGGGGCAGCGTGCTCGAGATCCGATCATGCAAGGTGTTAAGGAGCGTTTTTCAACGTTTTGGAAAGTAGGCGGCTGCTCAGCTGGGGAATACATCTTCCGGGAGGGAAGGCGTCAGCCGCGTCCCAGTTGCAGTCAAATAATAATCCTGCACCCGTCAGATTCTGCGAGGAGTAAGATCGGGCGGCAATGTTAGGCCGCTGCTTTATTTCGGCCGTTTTTGTTTTTTGTCCTTTCAATTTTCGAGATCGAGCCTCTTGATTCGTTGTTTTTAATTAGCTCCGTGGGCGACTGCGGCGCCCAATTAATGACACTGGCGCGGTTTTTTTTTATGGATCTGCCCAAAGGATCCGACTCCTTCGCATTTTCTTAAAAGGAGCAGCTTCCTGCGTCAGCCATCCAGCCGTTTGCAATAATTCGGCGCGGCTGGCGCCTTCCCCCTGATGTATGTATCTCCCAGCCGAGCAGCGGCCTACTTTTTAAAAAAGTCAAAGAGTCGCTCTCTTTTATTTTTTTAAAAAGTAGGCGGCTGCTCGGCTGGAAAATACCCACCCCGGGCAGGAATGTGCCAGCCGCGTCGAATTTTAGAGCATGGAGCAGCTGGCTGGATAATTCAAAAAAGTGGACTTCTTGGCATTTTTTGACATGGGACAGCACTGGTGAAAATTCCCGGGGGTCTCATTTTCAAGCGGAAAACTTGCAAAAATGAGCCAAAAAAGCGTCGCTTATTTCTAATCCCAACTGGAATAAATTCGCAGCCCAAGGACTCCCCCTCCAGTAATTGACCATAAAAACGCGGAAAGAGTTTGCTTTTTTCTAGCCCCCACTAGAATAAGCTCCCAGCCCAAGCGCTCCCCTCTAGTAATGGAGCAGAAAAGTGCGAAGGAGGTTCCTTCTTTTCTAATCCCAAATGGAATAAATTCCCAGCCCAGGCACTCCCCTCTAGTAATTGAGCCGCAAACAGTGGAGGGCTTTCCTTTTTTTCTAAAGCCCAAGGGAATAAATTCACAGCCCAGGCACTCCCCTCCAGTAAGTGAACCAAAAAAGTGGAAAGCGTTCTGGCCCCCTATGGAGGCTCTGCAAGGTCGCCACTGTTGCCAATGGTGCGACATCCCCAATAACGCCTATCAGTCTCTCACTATTCCCACCAAGGTACCGGCTGCCGGGTTTGGAGCACGATGCCCGCAACCGGGCCAGGCCCTCCGGGCGCGTGGGCCTTCCGTCCAAAGCGACGCCCGTTTGCACGTTTGCCGCGCAGAAGTTCCCAAAAGCCCCGGAATTTTGGGGAGAGACCAAGCGGAAGGCGGTCCGCGTGTGCCATCGGCGCAAGGGTCGGCAATCTATTGCGGGTCTGCATCTCAGCCCAATGCGATTCCGGAAAAGTGACAAGCTGCCCAGTTGTTTCCCCGCAGGCCACTAGGCAGGGCGGCCGCAGCCCTAGGGGGTGAGGGGGAGCAGGGTCGACGCGGCCCTCTATAGAGGCCGGCGGGAAACCTCGCGGGGGGCTGTTGTCCACCCCGGCAGGATTCCCTCCTGTTGGGTCTCTACTGGTCCCCCGGCCACGGTAATGGCACCCCTTAAGGGCGACGTCGCCCTTTGTAGCGGCATACGGGGAAGCCTTATGGGGTCCTGTACCGCCCCCACCGGATTCCCGACCCTTCCGCCCCTGCAAAGGTAAACGGGCGGCCCATGGCTGCAGGGAGACCACGGGGGACCCCACGGGAGGCCCCTGAGAGACCGCGGGCCCCTTTGCAGGGGCGGAGGGGTCGCGAAGCTCTCGGGGGTTGAAAAAAAGCCCGATAGGCTTTCCCGTTGGCCGCTCTCGAGGGATATTCTGCCCCCAACCCCCCTCCCGTAGCATCCGCCGGCGAAGCCCTCGCGCCGCGCCTCCCCCCCTTGAGGGCGGACGCGGCAGCAGCACTGCAAGGGCTGCAAGAGCCCGACTCCCCTGCGACTGCCCCCCGGAAAGCCTTCAAAAGTCCAGGCTTTTTTGGGGGGGGGGAGAAGGCAAAGGGGCGGCGGGCCGCGTGAGTCGTCGACCCATCGCAGACTGGCTGGCGTGCTTGGAGCAGGAGGCCCGAAACCGAGCCCGCGGGCGCGGACTCGTGGCCCTTTCCTCCAAGGCCGCGACCTTCTGCGACTCCTTTCGGCAAAGTCTTCAAAAGTGCAGGCTTTCTGGGGGCGAGAAGGCTGGCGGCCCGCGTGGGTCGTCGACTAATCGCGGACCGGCTGCCAAGCTTAGAGCATGAGGCCCAAAGCCGGGGCCGCGGAATCTCCGGGGCCTTCGGTGTCCTCCCTCCTAGTTTCCTGCCCACGTTGGCGGGGACGATAGCCTCGGGAATCTAGTGGGGTCCTGGGGTCCGTCGCGAATAGGTCCCGCACAGAAAACAAAACTCTCCGCCGTTTCTCCTTAAGGTCGTGAAAACGGATTCCAACACACTGCAGTGGGCATCGGGGCCTTTCGCTTCCTATAAAGTGACTCCTTGAGGAAACTAGTGCGATGGCCCGGGGCTCGACGCAGTAGAAGTCGTTCATGGGCTAGGCGTCTCGCGTGAATTCCGTAGTTGTAGCTTGTTACCGGCTTCTCGTCCAAAAATTTGATGTTCCGGGCGTGTTGCCAGTGGGACAAGAAAAAGAAAATGAGCATGACAGGGACACAATCATGACATGTATATACTTAAGCATGCTAAACAAGAACATCAAGCACGTGCAGTGCTGAATTGTAGCTCTTTTTGGGGTCGGTGCACATAGCTTTTTTTGGGCTCGATCGAGATCCCCTTGAAGCTTGAAGCGAGAGCCGCTGATCTTCAGACCGCTTATTAAACTGTTGGAGAAACAAAAGAAGTGCTGGAGAGTGCATGAATATGCATAGGTTTATAGTGGTTTTAACCAACATTTATAAGTGGTGCCTGGAGGCTCGAAGTTGGCCTGGGCGAAGCCTAGATCAATATACCTTTTTTTTTTTAATTTCTACACGTCTAAAACATCATTTTTTGAAGGAGCCATCATGAACCACTAGGGAATCATTTCTAAGTAATCAGGATGAACAAACTATGCCTTCACCCGCACCTTTGCCGCACATTATTGGGGTGCTTGCCTGCTCAGCTCGTCGTGGTATGGATCAAAGTTTTTTCTCTCATTCAACCTGATCTCGAGGAGAGAGACACTTAGAGTCGAGACTCTCACCACTAACAATTAGTCAATTGAGACTTCCTTTAGAAGAGAGATCTCTCCCCCTCAATTTTGTTCTTCATACTCTGGGTGATGGGGCGTAGCGGTCGACTGCCGTGGCATATTCCTGAGGAGACGAAGCATTTTCAGACCCTAACAAAAGGAGGTATTTGCATTATGGGTCACTCTACGTGGCTGGAGTTTCGAGAACTCGGTTTTCATCTTGGCTGCACTAAGGCAAGGCTGTTTGTTAAAGTTGTTGATCATCTGAAAGAGTAAGTTCGATTCGAAATTTAGATAGCTTAATACAATGGATGAAGTCTGCTGCAGACATTTATGCACGGATTGGATTTTTTGCATAAGGGAAGTGTATTGACATGGTCTATAATGCGAGAGTACTATTGATTCATTTGTTGTCCACCGATTGGAGGATTCTCTTTTATTTATCTTGTGCGTCCCTAGTTTGTGTATCCTTCTCTTCGCACTTTGTTGAAACGAGGATCTCTTCGCACTTTGTTGAAACGAGGATGGCTATGATGTGAATCCACCAAGAGGACGAGTAGATGGACTTCGCATAGACAAGGATGGCTATAATATGAAGCCTCCTGCAAGAGACGGTTGTAGACAAGCGGTAATTGTTTCCCGAAAGGCAGAAGTTTTTGGAGCGCAAAGGTGGCTTGGGCAAGCGCTTCGCAAGGAAACAAGTTCACTCTTAAGGCGAAGGTTTTACGTCATCAATGATCCTAGTTGTAAGATTTTACTACTGAGATTGAGAAGAATTATTTTTATTTGAGTATGAGCGCCCTGGGTAAGCAGAGAGTTCCGAGACCTCTGGCGAGAGAGGACAGAGCAGCTTAGGCTCGGGAACAAGGAAGAGGCCAAGCAGCTGCTCAAGCAGATGAAGTGGACCGAGAAGCGAGGTCAAAACGCTTTCGCCGAAAGAGTGCGCAGGGAGGCAGAGGAGCACTTCTCCAAAAGCGGACAGGCGCCCGCAATAGCGAAGAGATCAACCCTGGGCGGTAAGAAAGCCAAGGAACACGACGGAAGCCGCTCGAGGATAAGCGAAACATTGGAACACGAAGGGGAGGTCGCCTACACCGCCAGGGGCAAGGCGGAACTACGCCGAGCTTTCTTCGAGGCTGTCTTCACCGGAGAAGAGCCGCCACAGCTACCAGAGCGAGAAGCCCGAGAGCTGCCACAGGGGTACAACCGCACACGGAGGCACAGTGGCACAGCAGGAGAAAGCGAAGAAGAGCGCGACTTAGAGGACAGGAGTACAACCGCACACGGAGGCACAGTGGCACAGCAGGAGAAAGCGAAGAAGAGCGCGACTTAGAGGACAAGGAAGTCGACGAAGCCATAAGAAGACTCAAGACCGGCAAGGCAGCAGGCAGGGACCAACTAAAGAAGGAGCGCTGCGAGCTGCTAAGTGCGCACAGCAAGAGTCTAGTGAGGGAAAAGGTGCGCAAAAACTGGCGAGAAGGGGCCCTAGACGAAGGCGAAGTAGACTCACTAATAGTGGTGCTACCAAAACCAGGAAAGGACCACGGCAGCACTGCAGGTTGGAGGCCTATAGCCCTTCTGAATTTCTTCGCAAAGATCTTCGCGTCCGCACTATACCTCAGACTTGTTGGCCCAATAGACCAGGCACTCTCAGAAGCACAGGCAGGACGCCGACCCTGCCGAGGAGCTATAGACAACACCCTGGCGCTACAGTTAGCGATCCAGGCACGGGCAGCAGTGGGGCGCGCCACGTCTGTCTGTTTTGTGGACCTGACACAGGCGCTCGACACGGTGCCACGAAAGCTGGCGGCCAAGGCCTTCGAAGCATACCAAATACCACAGCAACTACAGAGGAACTTCTGGGCTTTGTACGAGGGGCACGCCTTTGCAGTTCGCAGGGAAGCAGCCGTCAGCGACTCAAGGAGCACGACCACCGGCACAGAGCAGGGCTGCCTTCTATCACCCCTCATCTTCAGCATGTGTATAAACTACGTCCTCGAGCGGACTGACCTAGGAGAAGGAGCCAAGATGCACAGAGCAAAACTTTTGGAAAAGGACGAGGGAGCCGCAGCAGGAGAGGCGCGACTAGATCATCTGTTACACGCTGACGACATCGCGCTACTAGCAGAAGACGAGGAGAGCCCAAGGAAAGCCACGCAGGGGCTGGTAGACACGATGTATGAATACGGCCTGACAGTCAACCTCGCAAAGACAAAATATGTTGAATTCGACCCCAGCGGGCAGGCGGAGAGGGCCGCGGAGGCAGGTGGGCTCACCTTGGAGCAAGGCAATGTCGAGCGGGTGTGTGCCTTCACCTACCTAGGCAGCACACTAACCCAAGACGGGGACGACGAAGCGGATGTCCTCAGCAGGATAGAACGAGCCCAGAAGAAGAGCGGGGAGCCCTCCAAGGTCTTCGCGCACAGGAGCATCGGCAGGGAGCTAAGTCTGCGCATCTTGAGGGCGTTCGTGTTGCCGGTAGCGCTATGGGGATCCGAGGCCTGGACACTAACGAACAAGACGAGGGCTGCGCTCGACACATGGTGGCACAAGAAGCTACGCTCATGCATTGGAGCCACGAAGGCCGACCACATCCGCACGGTGGACCTGCTCGAGAGGACGGGGCAGGAGCAGCTCAGCAGCATTGCCGAGCAGAGGCGACTCAGATACATCGGGCACCTAGTGCGATACCCGGCGACAAGGTGGGCGCGAATCGCTTTAGCAGCAGAAGGGGAACAAGCACAGGGCTACAGGAGAGGCAGGGGAGCACCGCGCGCAACCTACAGGAGGCAGCTGGAGGCTGACCTCAGGGCGAGAGGGGTGCAGCTAAGCAACGCAGAAAGCAGAGACCTCTGGGCACAAGTAGCAAGGCAGAAGCCTGGGTCTCGTCGTTCATCATCAGGGACAACAGGAACAACCGACAGACCAGGAACAATCCAACAACAAGCTAGACTAGCGGGTAGAACTCGTCTGGGAAATCTTAGGCAGCTCGCCGAATAGATTCAATTCATCACCGTGAACTCCTGGACGAAATAACGAATCAGGTACTGGATGAAAAAATTTTTAATTTTTCTTAGACGTACAGTTACGGGACGTCTTCTAAAAATTTCAACTACGAAACAAGGGCATGAAGGAAGTTCAAGTGACCGCGATGTAGTATGGCACGTGCAGTCTCCCGGAGAGAGCGTAGGCTTATTGGGCGAGCTTCTCGGAGCATCTTAAGGCTTCCTCTCCTTGAATGAGATGATTCATTTGTACCTTGAGGATCGCAATAGATTATGACAATCAAGAAAGGAGTTGTTTTTTGTGCAGGAAGTGAATCGTCATGCTGGAGGGAAGAGGCGTAGATCCTGACTAAGATCTGAATTTGGAAGAGAAGAGGAATTCAGCCAAAGAACCCAGCACTGGAGAAGACAGCAATTTTTCGACGAATACATGTGCTGCATCTACTTGTCGTAATATTAGTCCTACTACGTCTACCGTGCGTCGCTGTTTTATGATCGGAGGTGCGGTGGTCGCGGAAGCTTTTCTGAAAGAAGGGCTGATTGCAGAATTTTACCTTTCGAAAATACGCACGGAAGCGTTCGATCTATGAAAAGGTGAAGGGTAGAAGAACGCTCACACCATTATTTTTTGCCTTATAATTTTTTCCTTTCATATGTTGATGATGCAGCAGCACGGCTTGTCTTGTCCGTGGAAGACACGGAGGAACCACTCGACGAGGCCTGCTTCGATGCGACACGACTCTTGCCGGCTACGCTGTGGTCTAAAGAGATAGTGCGTGAAGCTGAGGCTTTTTGGGTCGAACATTACGTTAGGAAGTGAGAGGATGAGACCTGTGTGAGGAAATGCAGATCACTGGGAAGTCTGCTTCATTGGTCTTCGTTGACTTTGATCTTGTGTCAAAATCTTCACAAGAGTACACCCGAAGATAAGTGTTTGTCTTCTTATGTGAAGATTAATCACAGGAAGTGTTTGTCTTCTTACCTGAGTTCGCACCGTACGCTGAATGTACAGATGAATCGCGCTTGCAAAGTAAGAGCAGATAGTTGCCGTCATGTAATCGAAATGTTGTCGCCTACTTCACTGAAGCTTTTCACGGTGGCTCACATAAAGTCTCGTCTTTGTGAAAAGGACTATTTCATAGACACGTGTTCTTCATCCAAATGTATGGTGAACGAAATCGCGCGACGCGGATCTAATACTTCGAATGCCCAAGATTCAGATTCTGAAGTCATACATGAATCTTGAGTTGGTTGGATCCATCATGGACGAATGTCACTAGACTGCTTTTTTAGACTAAGTGGGCGAACGCCAGCACTATGTTGGTGGTGCAATCTTCCTTTCAGGTTTGTTCAGAAATCCTGCTGTACAACTAGAGGCTAGGGTGCAGAAAGATTAAATCTACTTGGCCATTATTTAGACTGCTAAGAGCATCCATGTTCGACGTTTCTGTCTCTCTGGCAAAGTAGTTGTTGTAAAGAGAAAACGATGTGACGCGCATTCGATTGCATGTATCGTAGCCCATTATGGCAAAAAGCTGAGAAAAGGACTGGGTTGTCTCTACGGGCACTGCGGCGCCGTGTCGTGTGCGTTAATCAACTGGGGTCGTACACGCTGTGAGCCATTCTTGTCCATCAAGGATATTTACATTGGAATCGAGGTCGTGACGCCGGAACGATTTCGGTGGCGACGTTGATAGCACTGCAGAAGCATTTAGACCCGACACGAATCTTCTGGAAGCACGAACTACTGGTGCACGTGGCTACCAGACAACTCATCATCCTGACCACGGGCACAAAGAAGGCAATAAACGCACACATCTTTCTCTTCATCTTTCAGAATCTTTCAGTCTACAGTAGTAGTTCTTTCAGAATCTTTCAGAAGTCTACAGTAGTAGTACACTGCAGAGCTGTATAAGATGGAGGGTGCTAACACACCAGAACAGTGGTACAAGAACCTTCCGGTTCTGACTAGGTATGGCCTTACCATTATCTTCGCGACCACCATTCTAGTGCAGACGGAGATCCTTAATCCGCAACTGATAGTACTGCACTGGCCGTTGGTGTGGGGAAAGCTGCAGCTGTGGCGAGTTCTCACCTGCGTCTTCTTTTTTGGAGGGTACTTGTCATTTACAGAGAGATCTCTCTTTATTGTGGAATTCCTCCGAAAAATCAAAATTAGGGTAAGTAACCGTGTGATGTTCTTAATACACATAAGTACACATTTACAGTGACCACTTGATGTTCTTAACACACAAATAAAACTAGTCAACGTCTTACAGCAACATTGTTGTACACTGCAAAAAAAACTCAGGTTTTCCTTCAACTTGGTATTCCAGCTGTATTTTTTCACCTCTTTCTCATCGAAGCTGGAAAGAAATGAGGTCTTCGCATCGGCACCTGGGGAATATCTGCTGTTCCTCCTCTTCCAAATCGTTACACTAGCTGTGCTGTCGTTGTTATGAATGTAAATATTGCGCAAATTGAATGTAAATATTGCCCTTATGGCAGTCTGCCTTTATGGCAGTCTGCACTTCAGTCTTGCACTGAAAACCTACCTGCAAAATACGCAGGTAGGTTTTGATTTATCGGAACTCGCTCACGATACAAAAAAAAAAAGCGAGATCAATTGTATTGTATTGTAGATAGCACGTCGTCCGTGAGCTTTGATTATTTCAATATAGATTGAGACAAGTCACTATGATTCCTATCCAGCAGAAACGAACAAGTTTTTCATCTTGTTTCTGCCCGTCCTTCGTCTAGATTAGTACGAATACTTTAGTATGTGAATATGGCCCCACCCGATCAGGTTCTTCAGGAGGAAAAGCTAGATGCTGGTAGATGATCATCTCCCATAAGTTTGGTACGCTGTCTCTATTTTTAGAAGCAATACAGCACTACTCTTTTTGTACTAGTATAGCTGTAACTTTCTTAGAACCAGATAGTACAGTCTTCAGTGTCCTCCTGTCCCATTTTCATGAAATCTTCTCGCGTACCCGACTGGTTTGCCTACACTGGGACCATCCCTTGTTTTCGCGATTATCTACTACTGGAGCCGTAGGGAGCCGTACGCGCAGCTGAGCTTCTTTAGTTTTACGATACAGGGATATCAGTTCCCCTTCGCCTTGCTGTTCTTCCAGGTTTTGATGGGCGGATCCCCTTGGGCGGATCTTCTTGGTTTAGGCGCAGGACACATCTACTACTTCCTAAAGGAAGTAGTGCCGCAAGAGTACGGGTATTGAGATTTTTAGAAGGAATTGTTGTAGAAGTTTGTCTTTATTGGAAGAGAGCTCCAACGTCTACTACATCTAAGATGCAGTTCCACTTAAGAAACAACCCTTGATCTTCTATGATCAGGTACACGTTTATAAGAGCTCCAGCGTTTATGCAGTCGTTAGCTATCAAGCATCTAGGAGCTGTTCCCCCGCGAGGGTACCAGGCGCCAACGGCGACGAGGAACTTTCAGGGACCAGGTCAAAGACTGGGTGGGTGATTGTTGTATGCCGACTTTGGATGGGGCCTCCTAGCTCGCGTGAGCCATGCCAGGTATATGATGACTCGTCCTCTGATAATGAATCATGAGTGGTGACCACTTAAATACATTTAATGTTGACGGTCGTTTTCGCGTCAATAAGAAAGCCTAGATTCCGTCTCGGAGCAGGGCCTGCCGAGGAGACGGAGCGGGACACTGTAATAAAGATGAGAAATCTCGAAGAGGAACAAAAATCGTATTTCACCAGAATGGCACTACTTGTTTCTCTAAGATGTACCCGATGATGAGTTGATTCGCAACCCCCAACATCTGAATACCCCCCCTTCGCCCGCGGAGTAAGTACTCCATCTGTTGAGTACTTTTTCCTATGAAGTCAGAATAAGTTGGTATCCCTCAACAACGGAGGGGTTGGCGCGTCATGCTGCAATGTGGGACGCACCTGCATGGAATTTACTTTATACGGACGACCTTCAGAATCAGAAGTGTTCATGGCTGAGATGAGCATGATTTGAAGTGGCGAGGTGAGGTTTGGATCCAAGTAGCGAGCTGAGCTTTGGGTGGAGCATGTCATTGTGGAGCTTCCACCTCTATCGAAGGTTTGTTTCATTCCTTCCATCATTTCGTGGCATCCCTTTGTCTTTGCGCCTGTCTGTTGCTTGTAAAACGTAGCGTGCCCCTACTGGTGGCCAGAAATTTTTTTTCTGAAATCTCCGAATCCAAATCCAAACAATTTACTTGTGTGGTCATAGTCAGCATACTCGACAACGACAAAGGTTTCTGCAATTAGATCAATCCAATTAGATCAACTTCGCAAAGAAACGTAAAGTTGTACCTTCCCTAAAGAAGCAAGGCCAAAGCAAATACCCCTGTTTCTACAGAAAAATATACACACCTTTTCTCGACCTAGTCATAGAAAAGGTCCTCTCCCAACCAGAAGATGGAGTACGAAATCTACCTTGCCTGCAACGTTCTTGGCCTCGTGGCCATTGGGCTGACGTTCTTCTACCACTACGTCGCAGCGCGACCCCCAGTGGAGCATCGATCCAGTGCTAAACGGGCACTGTAAAAATGATGGTGTTCCTCTTCGGGAAGAGAGAATGACGCTTTTGGGGTGGTTTGGAAGGAGGAGTACGGGTCCTGGAGACTAAGAAAATGATGGTTCTTTTGGGGGTGGTATGGCGGAATGAGGATGTGCCCTGGAGGGACAACAACATAAGTAGAATCATGGTCCTGGAGGTAGGAAGAGACTCGGCGACCAGTGGTCATTAGAGGAGAAGCGAAGACTCCTACTCGTTGTCAAAGGACTAGAGAATGGAGAAGCGGGAGACTAGTGGCCGTGATGAGAAAAGTATGAAAGAGGCTTCACAGTATTAACGTTTGACGAGGATTGGCAGGTGTTTTAGTTGGTGGTCGATAAGGTTTGTCTAGCATTTGGTGGAACCCATAGGAAGTACATAAGCATAAAACTATAGCCTAGAATGATGAAACATAGCTTAAGAAAATAGAAGACGACAGGGAGGTTTCTATCCGTGTCTATAGAAAGAGGATTCATGAAATACATACCACAACAAAAGATCATGACTTCATACTTTCCTTCACGACTTCTCTGAAAAAAATATTAAGTAGATGGTACCCTCCATCTGAATCTCTCTGCTTCCATATCCAGAAAAGCAGATGGCTTAAGCGTGTTAGAAACAGACGTCGGAAAGAAGGATGAAACTTTTTTACTAGGGCTTCTCGAAAAAGTAAAAGATCATTTTCTTATTATCTAGTTCGGTCTCCATAAGAACAACTATGCCTCCTCAAAAAGATCAATTCAAAACTAGACGGATCCGCAAAACCTATTCAAAGTCTAAGGCTCTGCAAAAGAAATACAAAAAACAGGTTTCCTTGATCACGAATGCTCATCATGAAAATACAAGTTCTTGATGCCTGTATGACCACAGCAGATCTGACATTCAAAAAAACTGGCATCATTTTTTTCTGATATGATTTTTTCCGTGTGTTATTTATGGTATTCGTATTGCTTCACCTTCAACAACAACAACAGCAGGGGGCTTTTTTTAGGTGACGATTTGACGAAATTCGTTGGTCTTGAGTTTGAAGCTGTTTGAGATCACTTGACAACAACTGACATCCATCACGTGTCATATTATCCTTCACGTTCGTGGACTTCCACTGATCATGTTATTTCTCATGTGTATGCTTGAACCTTGAACCTTTTGCGAATTCTTCGTTCAAGGCTACAACTGTTGAGTCTCTGTTACAACTATTCCTGTTATAAGCACTTAGCTTACAACGCTCCCCAAGGAACATTAGATTCCTGTTAAGTACTTAGCTTATGCTTGCTTATGAAGAATTAATATAATTCCAAGAACAAAAAAATATGATCGCGACGCATCGAGATCAGTTTGTTGGCCAAGGCTCTGCCTTGATGAGGGAGTCCCAACAGGGAGAAGAGGAGTACACGCAACGTGGTAACGTGACAGTCTACACATCGATGGGTGAAATCACTTTCGAGCTGTATTGGGACCACGCTCCGAGGACGTGCCGAAATTTCTACGAACTAGCCAAGCGAGGATACTACGAGTCAACGCTCTTTCATTTAAGGATTACCACATTGAGTTGTACATTCCTCGAAGAGGCCTCACGGTATCTCTCGCGAAGCCGTTGCACCTAGCAATCTGGCATGAGTGAGGCCCTTGAACTTTCAGCTTCTTGTTTCCCAATAGGAAATGAGTCAGGGATATTTTGCTGCCTCTATAACTAGGGAAGTTGCTCCTCTGGACCCCACGTGGCAAATGTAGTGGGCTAGGAAGTTCCTCCTTACTGCAACAAGATTTCTGTAGCTTCCTTGACTATTTTGAAAACGAGAAAGAGAGAAGAAAAACACTCAAGCAGCTTGAGAGGCTCAAAGAGTTGCAACGTCGAACGCGAACGAGAATAAGAGTGGGCGCTGTTTGTTGTTGTTGTTGCATTTTTTTAAGATGTGAAAGCCTTTACGCGTGTACAGTAACCCGAGGCCATACCTGGCTCAGCCCGCCAGAGTAGCAAGCCAAGCCACGAACCCGAGAGGGCTCGCCGCTGCCGTTTCCGCCGCGAGCCCGATTCGGCCCCGTCTTGCATGCTTCGGACAAATCAGCCTCGCGAACCCGAGCGCGGCTCCTTGCGGGCCCGGCCCCGTGCCAGCCCAGCTCCGTGCGGGCCCGGCCTTGTGCGAGCCTGGGCCATAACGTGCCCCGCCCCGTGCGAGCCCAGCCGGCATCGCCGGCTCCGTGCGAGCCCGAGCCGGCCCCGTGTGAGCCCAGCCCCGTGCGAGCCCAGCCATGTCCGAGCCCAGCTCTGTGCCAGTTGAGGTGGGCCCCGTGTGAGCCTGTCCCCGCGCGAGCCCGGTCCCGCCGGATCTGTGCGAGCCCAGCCGGCCCCGCGTGAGCCCAGCCCCGTCTCTTCGAGCCCAGCCCCGTGCGAGCTCAGCGGGCC